>JAABNX020000044.1:9038833-9057162 GCA_015163995.2 Mormyrus lacerda
GTGCGGAGTATGCCTGAGTGAATACCGGCGTGCGGAGTAGGCCTGAGTGAATACCGGCGTGCGGAGTAGGCCTGAGTGAATACCGGCTTGCGGAGTAGGCCTGCGAAGGGTATGAATCTGAATGATCCTCTCCCCCCCCCCCCCTTTCTCACAGGATCCTGGCATCCTGTACAGAGCTAATGCAGGCTATCAAAGTCCTGGTGCTGGCCTCCAAAGATCTCCAGAGGGATATCGTTGAAAGCGGCAGGGTGAGCTACATATTCTCAAAATGGCCTGCGGGTCATTCCTCCTCAAGCACGCTTTTGGTTTATTTTTATTATTATTTTTATTATTATTCTTTTTGTTGTTATGCCCTCTCTTGCCTCTAGGGGGCGGCGTCCATGAAGGAGTTCTATGCCAAGAATTCCCGCTGGACAGAAGGGCTCATCTCAGCCTCAAAGGCAGTGGGATGGGGCGCCACAATGATGGTGTAAGTCCTCCCTGTGTGGATGTGTGCAGGTGTTCGACTGAGCGCTTGTGATCTTACCAGAAGCATCCGTGATCTGTTTTTGTTTGCTCTGTACCAATTACAGTGCTGTTAGACTTGCGCCGGTCTGCACAGTTTGTTTTCGGGGCGTTCCTGAAAGATGGCAGGCTACCGCATTTGCGGATGACACCCTCAACTAGGAAAAGAAGCGAACCGTGGTTCATGTAGCGATGTGGGCCGGCACGGCGTCGCTCATGTGACCCATGGCACTGCGGTCTGACGTGTGTGGATTCCCAACAGGGATGCAGCCGACCTGGTGGTGCAGGGAAATGGCAAATTCGAGGAGCTGATGGTCTGCTCGCACGAGATTGCGGCCAGCACAGCACAGCTGGTGGCCGCGTCCAAGGTGAGCTGGGGTTGAAGGGGGGGGGCATAGCTAATGGTTTAGCACGGTGAGCTAACATTAGCGCTACTCGCTGTGCAACCAGGTGTGTCCAATTAAGGACAATCTTAGGTGGCAATTAAAAAAAAAAAAGCCTATAAAGTTCGGCAGGCAAATCGGTAGACAAATATTCCCTCATATCTGTTCATGGGAGCCTAAAGCCGTTGCAAGGATGTATTTACATATCCATAAAAATTCATCATCCATCGTCTCGCGTTTTAGGCAGACAGATGCTGCTTTATGAAAGCAGCCGCTTCTGCAACTGATGAGCCTTCAGCTGTACCTGGCAGGCCTGGCGTGGGCCAGCAGGGAGAGAGGGATTTGCTAACAGAATTAGTCACGCCGGTTAACGATAGACATGCTGCCCCCTGCTGGCAGAAATTTTAGATTTTTGGCTTGAGGCAACGGGGAGAATTTTAAAGGTTTACAAAGAACTTATTTATTGGATGGGTTTTAAGGTACTAAATTAGCTAAGAGGCAACCTTGCGAGTTGTTTAATGTTCATTAGTGATTTAAATAAAGCATCATGGTCCCATGCGGCTCCCCGTCTCAGGTGAAGGCTGACAAGGACAGCGCCAACTTGGCACGTCTGCAGCAGGCATCCCGCGGGGTCACCCAGGCCACCGCCAGCGTCGTGGCGTCCACCAAGTCCGGCAAATCGCAGATCGAGGAGACGGGTAAGGTTTGCTCATGTACCGGCTACATGCTATGATTGGTCAGAAGAATTTTTCTTCCGCACCCGACAGACCTCTCATTGGCTGCTTCTGTAGGCCGCTATGTCACATGACATGGCGACAAACACCATCCTTTCTAAATGGCTCTTTACGGTCCAGCCTCTTATCGCACCAACAACGGAAGACTTTGTGCTGAACTCACTCATTCCCTGGAGCAGGTGGAAACCCCCCGCCCTGCGTTAACTCAGACCTTGTCCCTAATGGGTAGCTTGGGTCGTGTAAGGACGAGGCTCACAGGAAACGGGGTGGGTCACCAGCGGAAGCGCCGCCTCCCAGCGGGGCCGTGGAATGTCCGCATGCTGGCGCTGCCACGCTGGCGTTTCCTATCGCAGGCTGGCGGGGGGGGGGGGTTGCATTCTCAGCCATAGACACCCTAAATGCGTGATGGATTACCACATGACTACTCGCCTGCTTTTTCAGACACGATGGACTTCTCCAGTATGACCCTGACTCAGATCAAGAGGCAGGAGATGGACTCGCAGGTAAGGGCGCCCCCTGCTTGTCTGTGTGAGTAGTGAGGCCAGACCAGCCCACTAACCCTGCCTCCTCCCCCCCCCCCAAGGTGCGGGTGCTGGAGCTGGAAACGCGCCTCCAGAGGGAGCGGGAGCGTCTGGGAGAGCTGAGGAAGAAGCATTATGAGCTGGCAGGCGTGGCCGAGGGCTGGGAGGAGGAGCAGAGTGAGTGAGCTGTGTCACATGGGTGCCGGCTGAGTGGCGGGGCAGGCCAGCATGAAGCCTCTGGCCTTTTTGTATTTACAGTCCCCTCGGCCTCCGGCCTTCAGGAGGTGCTCGCTCCTGACCCCGTTCCGGACAGCCGCCACTAAAGGGGTCCGATAGCGTGTTGAGTGGCGGGGGGACGAAAGGCGGGCCAGTAAATAAATAGCTGCAGCACAAGCCAGTGGGACTTTTCCAGCAGCCTATTATGGAAGGATGGTTATAGGACCAGCATGAGGAAACTCATGTAAATCTCTAGGTGTACATTTAGTTAGTTTTCAACTAGAAGCAATTTGCATAACTTACGGAGACCTGGTTTTGCTGGGGGAGGGTTACACAGGCTTACACATTAAGGGTTTATGCCGGTCATTTGGTTCACTTATGTTCTCTCTCCTGTTTTCTCTCCTGCAAGGTACAGGCTGAGATCTCCCCGCCCTGACGCCCACCAGCGCCAGCCCTGCTTCTACCATATTTTACCGTTTTTACACACAGTCTGTTTCTGTTTTTCTTTTCTACCTTGCTTCAGTTTATAAGCCAAATACGAAGGTGCTCTTTTTTTTCACACCCCCCCACCCCCCGCCAACAACAACAACTCCGGCCCATGGAAGCTTTACAAGACAAGCACAGCTGGTGGGTTTCTGCGTGCAGCCCAGGGCTTGCCTCTAGTGCCCTCTGCTGGCCTGCTCGCGGAATCGCAGGCTTGTTCTTCACCCGTCTCCTGCTTATTTATTAGCTTGCATGCTGCTTTTTCTTTATTATTGATTCTGTGGACGTCGGCGCCAGTCTCGCTCCTGACGACCCAAGCTGCCATGGGGCCCGTTTCACTGTGTATATCCTGAACCCCCTCCCAGCGCTCTCCAAGCACACTCATAACCTTCACCAAGCATCCCACCCTCGAACTATAAGTAGCTCTTCATGTCCCGGACAGCACCCCCCCCCCCCCAGCTACTGTGATCTGAATGTGACCCTAACCCTCCCCTCTTCGTCCTTGACGCGAACACACACTGAACCCCCCTCGGCCCAAACAGAGGCTGCCTCTCTCAGTGTTGGCGTGTGCTGGTTTATTTCTGTTGTGTTCTTGCACACTAATTTCGCCTCGTGTACGTACGGTTCCGCTGGAAGGCGTTCCCACAGGGCGGGGTCGGTCGGAGGGCTGCAGCAACGCCCCCTTGTGGCCGCCTTTGCTATCTGTCCTGTGTTCTATGCTGCTCTCTCTCTCTTTCCCTCGATCGTCTGCCCTGCTGCCCAGACGTAGCTAGTTGCTCGAATACTGTTATAGACCCCAGCGTTCTAGTCGTGCAGCCGCAGGAATCACTTTGGGTTTAGCTCACATTTCGCACAAAGCCCAAAACCTGGATAGAACTTGATGCTTCCGGGATCAGGATCAGGGTGAGCAGCCATCGCGTATCTTCCATCAAGTTCAACCAAACTGTCTTGGACTTTCAATACCCTGGATTTCAAAGAAGGAATTCTGCTCTTCGCCGTAGTGACGGGCCAAATCCAGGCTGGTGGTGTCCAAAAATGTATGTGCTGTTTTCCATTTTGTAATATTTCTCTTTGAGCGCGTTCAGCGTTAAGTCAAACAGATTGTGTTGCTGCGACTATGAGAGAAGTCAGTGACCATGGAGGGAGGGGAGACTCAAAGCCTCAAATGAGGAAAGCTGAAAAATCTGAGTGGATACTGTTTTTTTTCTCTTTTTTTTTCCTTTCCCCCACCTCTCATAATTTGGGATCGTAAAAGGTCCAAATGTGGTGCTGGTTACAGAATTGGGGTGGGTCCCGACTCTGAAGCCTACCCTTACCCGCCAGTCTGTGTGGAGGCACCGTAGCGCTAAGCGTTCAGAATCCCAAGGGACTCTGCAGTTTTCCCACAGCCATCCGTGGTTAAGTGACCACGCTGGGCAGGTCCCGCCCCTCAGCGTGCGTAAGCCTATTAGATAACTGGCAATCATCTGTCGCCACACGGAAACCCGTCGTTTCTTCACAGCAGCGAATGACTATTTCAAACTGTTAGCACAACGATCATGGGCTCTAGGTGGCTTCGATGAGCAGACCTCTGAGAGGCGGGGCCTTGTAGCATTTTCCAGCCAATTACACTCAGGCACATTCAGGCCCTGCCCATCTCAACCAACTGAAAGGTGGACTGATGTCACATGGTCAACAGCTCGGCATGCTGTCACATAAACGGAGTACCTGCTCTTGTCATTAAGACCAGCTCCATTGGTGAGAGCTGTGTCTTCTGGTAGGCCAGTGTTTTGCTTTGATAAAGGGATTTTTTTCTTGTATGTCATTTCTGTATGTGTGTGAGTGCCATGTGAGGTTTTGAGTGGGTGTGTGCATGTGTGTACACGCATTTCATTGTACAATTAAACTTCCTGATTCTCCTCATTCTGTAGCACTGCCTTAGTCAGTAGGTGAAGTTGTAACACTGAGTATTTTATTAATTCCTATGTTAATATTCCAGTGTATTCCTGGTATTAAACTTCCTTGATTTGTGTCATGTGACCAGCCAGCCAGCCTCTCCGCTGCCTCTTTCACTTTAGACGCGAAAGAAACACTTTAATAATGTTTCATTAATAAAACATCACAAAATTAAGAAAAAATATCTTTGTACCATATACTAAAATGTTCCTTTGTTTTTAATTAAAGCAATGAACTTATGAATTATGTGTTTTTATTGTGTTTGTTTTACAGGAAAATCTGTTGTAAAGTGATCACAGAAGGTCTTGGAACCTTCTTTTTGCATTCAGTTCTGTTCTTGGCATTTTGATATTAACTGCAGTTGTAATCATTGGCTCCCATAGGGACACTAAACGCAGATGTTTGGTGTTCAATGTTATTGCAAAGGTTACTTATTAAAAAGCACCCAGTGAGGTTGCCTGGCGATGAACTTTTTAACTCAGAATAGCTCTTTCTGAAGTATAATTTGGGTTTCAGTTTATTACTACTGGAATGTTTTACTTAAAACTAGTGGTTGTTTCTAATATGATTTATATATTTTTTGTAAACAAGATTTTATAGAACCATAAAATTTGCAATGCTTTTATTGACTTAAGCAAGTGTCCCAAGACATTCTGTGAGCTCTGTACATTGGCAGAAAAATATTCCCCACACACTGGATTATATAGAGAAACCAATTTGCAGGATTGCTGTGTCTGTGGGACTGGGAGGAAACCAGTGGCCCCTGAGGACACCTACACAGCACGGGGAGATCATGCAGAAGTAGGATTTGAACCCACAATTCTGGAGGCATGAGGCAACAGTGCTGCCCCTTACACATTTTCCATGTAACTGAAAAATTTCATGGGGATTCTGCAGCCAGACTGTTTCCATGAAGGGGGGGGGGGGCTGAAAGACATTCTTCGCTTATTTCAGACCATTTTGCAGCAGCCAGGGCACGAGTTCAGAACCATACCAGCGTGTGGTAATTGGTATAAATAGGAACAGGGCAGACATGGCCCAAAGTAATGTTAACCCAGCAAGGGAGCCTGTAACAGATTTTGGGAGCAAAGCCTTTTTTTTTTTTGGTTTAAATAGTCCTGTCATTAGTTGCTGGAGTCTGTATTTGATTAGAGGGGAACCAGGCCATGTTCAAGTCGTTTCCTCCTGGCACGGCTGCCAGAAGCAGCACTTTGATGCCAGAAAACCACAACAGCTCCTCACATCCTGCTTGGTGGCAGCAGTGTTTGGGAGTGAATTTCCAGAATATTTAAAAAAAAAAAAAAAAAAAAACGAAGGTCGTGGAAAAGGTCAGACAGGCCAGGCATTGTGTGCTATTCGGCCAAGTGATTTTTAGACAAAGATATGGAGTGTGTCTGTCTCCTGTGAAACAAACTTTCTTTTCTCCGTAAAATATTAAGTAACTTTAAGTAACCTATCATTGGGCTGTCTTGCATAAAAATTTCAGCAGACATGCAATCAGAATGCACATCTCCCTTTTTCCACCACCAGAGGGCCACCTAAGCTTGTGGATTGGCATCACTTAACCTTTAAGCTATGAATCGTAAGCAAAATCTTCACCTTCCTGACCGTCTTTTCCTTCCACTTCTTCCCCTATGTCTGACATCCTGTCTCCATTAGCCATCTCCACCTCTTCTCCTGCTTGGATTGCCTTACTGATCAATGGTAGAGAAAAAATCTTGGGGCCACCATCTAATGCTGTCGAGATTCTTTAGCTAAAATGGTCTCAATTCTTTGGGTTCACAATATACATGTCAGGATTATGGAGCATTAAAGTATAATATTAAATTATATGGCTGGCTTGAGGCAATTGCAGAGAGCAGTCACTGATATTACATGCAATATGGTGATTTGCTAATAAATGATGAAGGCAAATCTGACACTTTAAATGTGCATTGTCTTCCTCCTTATCGCCTTCCATTTCCCCCAAGGCCTCCTGACAGCCCATCCTTGTACAAGAAATATATTGCTGGCTATAAGAAATCAGCCGTCCGGGTACAGGCAGGGGGGACAGGTGTGCCCCCGGCCCGGCACTCCAGCCAATCCACTCGTCCCCATTAAGTCGCAGGTCAAGGGTCGTACACCGAATCAGCTGAGGGCTCCTGAATGGGGGGCTGTGGCAGCTCTGACTAAATCGGATTTATCATCCGTGTACAGGGGCCTGTTGAAAAGCCTGCCCTACATCTCATGGGGGGGTGGGGGGGGGGTTGGGGTTTGTCCAACACTCGGCTCTTCCTCATTAGCTCTAATCAGCTTGGCACAGATGGCCGCGTGCACACCTAATGGTCTTAGCCTGGCAGTGCTGTGCTTAACACTCCTCTTTGTCAAACCCCGGCCCAGAACACCCCCCCCCAGTCGGGGCGAGGGGGGGGCAGCCCGGATACAACACGCTACTCCACGCGAAGTCTCAGAAGAGGAGCGCTAACATCGAGTGACACAGTCCGCCCCCCCCGAGGTGCCAGAGCGTCTGCATGCGACACTGGGTGGCCAGAATATTACTGGCGGGGGGGGGGGTGATTGGGTAGGATCATAAATTTCTGAGTAGCTTCCCTCAGGATTGTTCCCATGAGCACTTGCTCTCCGCAGCCTACCAGCTGTGGTGCTGCTACGTGCATTAAAACTGCACCATCTGCTGCTGCAGGGATGGCGGGGGAGGGGGGCAGTTATGGTACCCACCCATCCTGTCTAGCTCCTTATCCCCCCTCCTACTCCCTGCAGACTGCCACTCATGTTCCAGCACAGAATCAGGGAACATGACGTGTTCGCACAGTGCCTGCGGTTCATGAAGACCCCCCCGGAAGCATGTAATAAATGTGGAATCATTAGTAGAGTGCTGGATCCAGATGGACCTATAGGGATCCTCACACCAACACACTCGACCGAAGTTCATCTCGGCAGGGGCTTTGTGGGATGATGTCACGCCACGCCACGGTATCATCGGCGCCAAGTTCCGAAAGTGGCAGACTCATGACCTCAGTCATCTTATCTTTCCGTGGTTCGAGCAGTGCAGGTAATAAAGCCTCATATGATCCATATAAACATTTTGGGGGGAGGTGGGGGTCAAACTTGTAATTTTAATTTGTGGGTATGTATCTGGACTGTACAGCGAAAAATGTAGCGCGGTTTTTACTCTGAGGTCCAACGTAAACCTTCACGGAGCTACGGAGGAATTTGGAAGCCCAGTGCATCTACGGGTACAGGAAAGCTGCCCTAATGCATGTGGCGTCCTTCTCCACCACACAGACCCTCAAAATAGGGAAAGGCTTCCTCCCATCTTCACGAGGCCAGCTGGACACCTCCCAGCCCTTCGGCTTGTGGCAGATGGCCCAGGTCTCTCCTGCCTGGGCCCATCCGATTATCAGCCCCCCAGGCGAGACAGGCCGGCCCCCTGCATGCGGTCACTGCCTTGGGCCTAATTAGATGTCCTCTCCACCTTTCATAGCACACAGATCTATATACACGCGGCAGAGCCATAGACAAGTCCAGCACTGGAAACTCGCTCTGGAGCACGAGATCCAAATCGTGAAGTTCCACTTGCATTCTCTGCTTCAGCCTGTCCCGATTGTTTGACGGTTTGGGGTCTAGCCTTGTCCCCGCAAGTTTTATATCATCATCCATCAGCATGATGGATGTCCGCTCCCAGTCTTCCTGGTGTTACTTCTCCAAGGATTGTGTGGGGGGGGGGACAGAGTTCTCCTGTAGTTTAACGTCTTGGGACAGAATGATCGATCCTCCCTTCAACCAAATCAGATGACTGCCGAACGCGTACCTCTCCATTCATGAGCGCATGTGTGCCACCTACTGATGAATCAAAAATCTGAAACCAACACAGAGACAAAAATGTATCGATTCAGAAGGGATATCGCTGGCCTAATGTCGGACCATCTGAGTTTTGGCATGATGCTGAATGCGTGATGTTTTACCGTATCAAACATAGCTCTTACAGTTTTGCTCCTTGGTTCAATAGAATCCATCCACAGTCAGAGGCTGGTGGGGGGCACTGGGGCCAATTCCAGGCAGCATAGGTCGTCAAAAATGTCCTCCCGGATCAGTATATCTTATCTTTTACCACATCATGTAACAGGAGAACCCAGAGGAAATCCACATGACAAAGCAAGAACATATAAGATTTAAACCCCCAATCCTGCAGGTGTGAGGTAACCCACCTCCCAGAACACATGACCATTTCACAACGAAAATCATCATTTTAGATACAGCCTCACCGATTAACAATCATCTTTTTGTGTCGATAAAACTGGAATAATCTCAACAACTGCACTACACGTGTTAGGCTGTAGTCTCTGTGTTGACAGAATGAGGAAAGTTAACATGCAGTCCGTCTTTATCCGTGAGGTCTGCATGCTGTGTTCATGTAGCACATTGCGCCGACCTGAGACTTGTTCGCTGTACTCTGCGTGTCTGGACTCTGTCGCTCTGGCTTGACTCCGCGTCACAATTTTTAATTTTTTTTTGCCACTGTGGGTTTGGCCAGTGCCTCTTTCGGAGCTGCTGGGGTCACACAACGTTCCCCAGTGAAGACGTCTTGTTCTTCGCCTCTGCCATTCTCCACCGACAAAATCTGTATGTGAAACATCTGCATATATATGACACGCGAACATCTTCCAGGATCTTATCCACCATGGAGTGACGTGGAGCGTACGGCAGGTCCCTGGAAGCATGGGGCACGAGGGAGGGAATGCCGTGTTTGTGATGTCGCGCAGAAACTCACATCCCGCCACATCTGGCCCCAACATTTATGTTGTGTCCAGAATTGCTCAGATCACGTCTTACCGTGCGGCTAAGCAGAATGGCTACCTGAGTCTCCTATATTCATGGATTTATGTAATCTGTTAATCCCTAGGTAAATTCAGCTTTAGTTTTGTATGCTATTATGGTACCTGCAGGGGAATGCAACATCCGTACAAATCACCCCAGCTAGGTGATGTGACGTTTCTGTCAATGAGAACTAGGTGCTGCAGGCATGTGGCTGCTGCTGCAATGTTTTATATGGACTAATTTTGATTTTGGAGGTTTGATTCACAAGGCTGACTGACTCAAACAAACATTGTGAGTGTTCACCAGAATCCAGGGATGCACTACTTGGTCTGGTAATTGCAGACATGAAAATCTATGTGTAGGTACTTCTATCTAGGAAATAGTGCTCTGCTTTGTCTTGGAAAACGCTCTCCCTTTGCTCTTAGTGCTACTGTTAACTCCAGTGCAAGTGCAAATTAAGTCCAAAGATTTGACCATGTCAGCTTACCCTCTACTGTGCCCTGGTTCAAACTATTGGAACAACAGAGCACCGGCGACCCGTGATGCTACTGTATGAGTGTTCAAAGATGCCGCTAAATGCCAAATATCTTTGCCGCTTTTGTCTCTAGGCTCTGCCACATCTTGCTCGCCGTCTGATCCACCTTCCGCTTCAAATCCATTGATATTTTACCCACGCTGGCTTCCCAGGATTAAACAGGACAGATGCATGTTAGGTTATACAGGAAGTGAAGAGCAAGACAACCATCTAATCATCTCCGGGCAAAGGGAATAACAGTAATTAATCTGCTCCATTTCACTTTTCCGTCTCCCGGGAGTCATGTAAGGAAACAAGCCAGTTCTCCTTTTATGGCGACAGATAATCGTATTTTATGCCGCTTTTGTGGTGGTGGGTGGGTCACGCTTTAAAGTAGCGGGACTGATAAAAATACACACTCGCCGTGTGACCCTCCCGAAATGCAGTTCATGCAAAGCATTTTCATATTTACATTAGAAGTTAAAGATAGAGCCGTCACTGTATGCAGAGGCACTGAAATAAGGGATTCCTGGGGGAGAGTGGCCTGCGAGATAAGCTGGGGGGTTTCGGCAAGACGGAGGGGGAGTTAAATCTGCACTGAGCAGTGTTTTGAAGAGGAGCTTTATTTAATACTCAAGCTATTCTGTGGTGGGGTCGGGGGCGTAGAGGGACCTTGGACTGATCAATCTAATCTGATCCATGCTGTATCTAGGCCTTAAGGGCAGCGCCTGTGACCTACACCACTGTTTCCTAACTTGGTCCTCAAGCTGGTCCATATTTCTGCTCCCTCCAAACTCCTTTTCAAAGGGCGCTTTTGCACCGCATCAGGTACCGTACTTTTGTTGCTTCGAGAAAGTATCAAAAGCACGGTATTTCAAAGTAATGCTTTTCCACTGGCGGAAAAACTGGTACCGGCTCCAAATGACATACAAGGTGGGGTATTTTGTACTGAATTTGAAAAATGGTATTTTATATTATATTAAAGTGCGATATTAATGTCAGCATCTCATGTTATCCACATGTGGTTTTCACATCACTAGTTAGATTAGTGCTTATGAGAAATTTATTAACTCCTTTTGGCTTTATAAATATCGCAATATTTTTTACAACAAAATCACGTTGCTATATGCGTGCTCTCCTAATAAATTAAACAAAATACTTTAATTTCTTTTCACGCCATCCTAATCTTTGTGTTTTAGTGGTTCTTCCAACCAGATCGCAGATTTAAATTAAAATTTTTTACTTTATCGTTGTTTTCCGAGTTCACAACTTTTTTTCCAAGGAGCCTGTTGTATTGAGTTTCAGAGGCAGGCTATTTGCATAACCAAACTGTCAACATAAGTATTTCAAGTCCCATCCCAGAGTACCAAAGTACCCCAGCTGGTTTGGCACTTTTAATACTGGAACTCAACTAGATGTCAATGGAAAAGCATCCAAACACCCCACATTTCTGCTCAATCTATAGGGAGCAAAAATGTGGACCGTCTGTGGGTCCCTGGGGGTCTGGATTGGGAAACACCTGCACACAGAATCTCTGAATGGTGGTGAAGTGCCAGGAAGCCCCACAAATCATTCCCCCTTAACAGCCTCTGATTGGTCACCTTTACTGTCAGTCAACTTACAGAACTACCGGTATTGGTGCCAACCTCACCCAGATTTTCTTCCTTCTCCGATTATTTCAATTGCAGCTGCTTTGGAAGCTGTCACATGACCTCCATCACCTCACTTCTCCGCAATTCTGTCGTCCTACTTCATACAGACCCAAAACCACTGACACGCCCTGTGAATCCATATGAGGTCATCCTATTCAACACATACGTGTTTATTCTCCCTAGGATTTCCAACAGGGGAAAAAAAAAATATATATTTCTTTGGAAAACAAATGCATCCTTTATGTCGTGTAAAGAGAACAAAGAAAGTTCTCAGCTCCACAATAAACAAAAGGGACCCAAGGCATCTTGGGAGTTCTCTCCAGCTCGGGCAATTAAATTCCAGAACTCGCCGCATCGCAGGTCACACATCCCACCAATGGCGAAGACAGAGGAGCTGCAGAGATTTACACCACCTATATTCCCCAGTCTGAGCCCCCCCCAGCCCCGAAAGCTGCAGGATCTTCACGCAAAAGGTACGGACCCTTTCTCGCTTGGTACATTACCACCAATCAGAGTTCTCCATGAATGACATGATCTGGCATCCACCTCCCATTTAAAACACGTCACCGTCTTTCCGGCATGACCAAATAAAAAGGTCATAACTCAAAAATGAAGGTGTAATGAAAGAGGTTATTTTTCTTTATTTGTATTTATGAGCAGACATAAACGTGGTCGTCAGTGTGGGTATCAGACCGGTGGTCCGACACGGCAACATGGCCTAAGTGTGAGATACAGCGGGATGGGAGCAGGAAGCAGGTATGGCCACGCCGCCGCCAGGCTGGTAAAATGAGGATTTTTATTGGTAAAGTCTCAGTATTTCATCGCCTTCCCTCCGTTACAAAAAGACACAAATCGAAACATTTTTCAAATGGTAAAAAAGTAGCAAATACAAAAATGTGGAGCATCGCTGTCTGAGCGACCCTTTGCAAACAGAGGAAGGGACTCAAAGCACATCACACGCTAAAATAACAATAAATAAATACATACAGAGTATGGGTATTTACACCGTGTAATAATTCATAATACAATACTCATCTTC
Source organism: Mormyrus lacerda (assembly GCA_015163995.2). NCBI lineage: Eukaryota > Metazoa > Chordata > Actinopteri > Osteoglossiformes > Mormyridae > Mormyrus > Mormyrus lacerda. Next base: position 9,051,630 of record JAABNX020000044.1, read on the forward strand.
ATAGTGAATATACATATATTGGATGCCAGTAATTTACAAGAGCGAACGATGCAATATGTCACAGAGATATGGCTACCCTCAGAGGCTTTCAGCCAATCACAACCCTCTATTTTGCAAAATTTCGCCAAAATTACTGCATGATTTTTTTTTCCTGCAAACAGGTGGATTCTTTGGTGGTGCTGGGGCTTCTTAACAGCCTCTGATTGGTCGCCTCTACTGTAAAGTCAACAGACATGACAGCCAGTAGATTATACATCCCAAACAGCAGGCTGGTCCATCACCATTTCAACGTTAAAAAAAAAAAAAAAAGGCAGAGAGGCAGTGGAGCCAGTTTCTTACGTAAACACAGAACGCCCCAGCCCTGGCCCCTGATATGCCAGAACGTTCTGCAGGACCCCGTGGACAGCATGAGCAGCATCGCTGCTGGGATAGCAAATGAGAGGAGGCGCTAGCGCCAGCGCCCACTCTCTCCGGCCCCCCCATCCCCCCACCACCACCTCGCGGTTCTGCATGAAATGCCACACGTCCACAGGAAGTTCACCTCCAGCAGGAAATATAGATGTGACAGGTGGCTGGTGATTGGAGGGGGGAGGCATAATGGCCAGAGGAGCATCCAGAGGCAGTAACAAAACAGAGCGACTACTAAATATGGCGCGAACCCAGCTGAGGGGAGTCAGGCAGTTCGGTGGACTGCAGATGCCAGACAGGGCCATCCTCAGACAAGGATGACCGCCCAGTGACACTTTGTCCTCGTATCGGTCTACACTGGAGTGACAGGTCTGGGGAGTCTGTCCCAGGCGTGCGACTGGCATTCTCATAACAGCGGACAGAGCTCTCCTCAACAATGGCCGGAACGGACCGAGTGTCATAGCTGTGTCCCGCTTGTGCCTACGAGGGATTCTACGTCATTGCTGCCAAGGTAGCTGGCGGGTACAAATAAAAAAACTATAAAATCGCCTCAATCTGTCTCTTTAGCCTGAGGTAGGCCCAGAAATTGCAAGCAACTTTCTGGTGCTCCAGCAGTTCCTGTGCCTCACCTCGGTGTGGCGATGCAGGTCTTTAGGGTGCATTTAAAACCTGCGCCAATGTGTAGGGCTAGCATGCGGCTGCGTGTGAGCATGTCGGGGGGATGGGTCACCTTGCATGTACAGACACATCCGGACGGCCTATGATGTTGCCATCATGGGCCCCTCCTTCCCAGGGGTCTGTAGGTCGCAGGGGGCCAGGCGAAGGGTGCTACACCAGACCTGCACCTACAGACCCAACCACGCATGCAGAAAAAAAATCTCTGAAGCCTCCCCCCACCACCCGGAGACCCCTCACCCCCACCCTTCCAGACCTCCAGCATCTCAGTCCCAGCCGTTGTCCTTGATCATGTGGGCCAGCTCGATGATGAACTTCCCCTCCTTGTATTTCTGACTGCTCTCGAAAGCGTGCTCCTGCAGACAGGAACAGATGACACAAATCTATCACATGCGAAAAGATCAGGCAGTGCAAAACCCCAGTAAAAGTGCAAAAAAAAAAAAATAAAAATAAAAAAATAAAAAAACAAACAGGCTCCAAGCTTGCACGTCTCCCGCACTGAAACCTGCAGCACAGAGGCAAATTTCAGTCGCGCTTCGCATACAGGAATCCATCAATAAACAACTCATCTGCTACCGCTTGCATAAGGAAGACAGTTAACCTGTCTGTTTGGCAAATAAAAGCGTCAGAACTTTTTATAGGAGCGCTTAGGCTCATCTTTCTACCACCATAAATGGAACGCGGCATGGTGTGACGCCATTGCAATTCACAGCTGATATAAACTAGAACTTCACCAGGTCAGCGGCTCTGGCACCCTGACAATGGCCACGCTGGAGATATTAAAAGGCCACGCAGATGGCAATGCCATCTATAATCCTCAATGAAAGGCATGTCAGACAAGATCTAAGCTTGCCAGGTCACTGCCTCAGGTTCTTCTACAAACATTTGTTTGCAAGTCTAACAAATACTTTAACAAAGCTCAACCGGTATGTATTGTTTGAAATTGATACATTTTAATGTTAATTCCTGGTTCAAAGAACTTGTGGGTAAAGCTAGAGGCGGATAGTTGAGGTCCAGAAAATAAAAATCCAGACCAAAATTTAGTTTCAAATCAACCAGTTGAGTATAAAGAGTCACAGTCACAGAGTCATCAGCTGGTTGGTTGAAACAAAATCTGGGTCTGGATTTTTATTTTCTGCATTGGAATTATCTGCCTCTGGGTAAAGCTGCTGTTTCATTCAGGCCGCTGTGGAAGGTGTATGCATGCTGGCAGTATGCATGGGTTTTAAGCACCGCACGTCATACCGAGTGGCTTAAACCATGACTGATCACACCAAGTTCCCGCCTACAACATGTCTTAGGTAGAAGTCTGATACGTAGTTAATCCGATCCCCTATAAATATCATACTAATATTAAAATAAGACACTAAGACAAATCTCCTTCCATCTCCTGGAGCTCAGGGGTGCCTACAGCTTGTGTTTTAGTCCTTTCCTTCCCATCGACGTACCCGGAAGTATAACTAAGGCCACAGCAGGTCAGGCAAGCATCCACGCATTCAGGTCATAAATGTAAATCGACGCATGAATCCGACGAAATGAGACTCCCTTACTGCACCGTGACCGGAGAGCATGGAGGAAATGCCACACTCATCTCACGGACGCACGTGTGGCCGGACCGTCACCCCCAGTCCCGCCAGCGTAGCCACTCACATATTTCCAGCCCAGTGTGGTTTTGCAGTTCTCGCAATAGATGTCGGCGACAGCGTGCAGGCCTGTCAGCAGCACCCGCTCCTCTGCCGGACCGCAGCCGACGTTGACCCTGCGGAAGCGAGGAGACACAGAGGGCGTCATGGAGACGGGGACGCATCGTCAGCTGAGGCCGCCGGCATCTTCCCCCTCTCCTTCCCTTCCACCAGCCTGTCAGAATACGTCCATTCTCATTCTAAACTACAACAGTCTACTCGATGAACCCATTCTGTCGCGGATATCCATCACATCCCCACTTCTCCAATCATTGTAGTTATCCATTTTAATTTGCACACTATTACAATGCTGCATGTCACTACAGATCTGAATCAACCATGGATCTGAGTCAAACAGTTTAATACTTTCTCACGGTTAAGTAATAAAAGACTTTAGACCATTTGCCAAACCTGCACCCTTACCAGTTATAGAAAGTTAAGGCCCATCTCATGTATTTACATAATTTTGTATGAAATGGCTGATCACTTTTGTCTGTATTGACACTGATAAAGCCCCTCGCAGGAACCGGACAGCTGTATGTTTTTTTGTATTCGGCTTGCTTTGTTAAAGTTGCTTTTGAATGCATTTTCCAAATCACCAAGTGATGCAATAGTGATTCGATATGACTTTTGCGGCCTGGCTATCCAATCAGCTCTTGGGGGAGAGGGTCTCTATCCAATCAGCTCTTGGCGGAGAGGGTCTCAAGTTGAGGGCATCTTCCCTGAAGTTCTGCATTGTGACACAACCAGACATTTTTTTTCTCATCCAGACCAATGAAATAAGATTTTCACAGACTAAGATATCAGATGGCACACCTAAAACACAAATTATACAGTTTCCATTTAAGTGTCTAAAACACAAATTAATTAAAAGACGTTTGGTTTTTGCATTTGTGATTAGTACTAATATTAATGGCGGCTGCGCCATCCGACACTTCAAGCTTATTTCAACGCACAAATGCATATTCACCTGAAGAAATATCCTTGATATCAAGATTATACATAGTTTTTAACATCACAGCATTTTCATGGTTTTTTCATGGGTTGTACCAACTGACAGGGAAAATGCAAATCTAACCATGAGCTGAAAATGACACTCAGTATTTGAATCGGATCTAAACTTTTTTTACTGCACCATGAAGTTCATTTGGGGGGTTTCTTTATGACGGTTTTCTAAAACAACTTTTAAATAAAAGCCCCCTCTTCCTAGTTGTGCCTCCTGACATTTGAGGTAATGTAAATTTGCAGTTGTTCCATTATTTTAATGGTTTTAAAACCACAGTGTTTTGCAACTTGAGTAAGGCTTCTAGACATAGCCAACACTATGCTTAAATTATTTAAGTCAACTACCAGTTTTAATAGTCTTCTTAGCTCATTTCTTCATATGGTTGCACTACCTGATATTTTTGAATTTTGAGAATGTCACAACTGTTTTTTTAATGTATTGAAAATATTTCCAAATTAAAAGAGGTTTCATACAATAATGTTAGGCAGGCTATTTATTAAAAGGACTTTTAAAAACAAAAAATGGACTGTGACACAAAAATCCTCATGTCATGGTACATCTCTCCATCGCTGATTCCAGCTGATATATCCAATACAACAAAGCCAGCACTCTTTAGAACACCCTAAGCAGCCCAAAATGCAGTGAACATAAAATCCATATTTACTGCTAATGAACATACTAGGTACACCCACCACCGGGTGGCCAAAGGCTGCGAAAGTATCCGGAAACCTGACTCATCAGCTGACGCATGTCTGTGTTTACAATACCGTCAGTGATGGGATGTTGGGAGATGCCAGTCATCCCTTCATTCCATCCTTAATCCAACCCCGTTTCCCCACTTTCCCCAAACCACCGTGCCCAGAAATCTGCCTGCTTCGTGGACAAACTGAGCTTTAAGTCATAGCAGCGTTGATATTTATGGAAAGATATGGCCATTTAGCCTAGAGATCACCGGGACGAGAGGTGCAAACAGGGGTCGGGCTCCGGGATAAGCCGTAATCCTGGGATGAGAGCCGATGGCACCGCAGGAGGAGGAGGAAGAGGAGGAGGAGGGTACTCACACAGAGTTGAAGAGATAAGCCCGGCCTTGGCTGCCTTGGAAGGACTGGAAGAGGGAATAAAAGTCATGTGAGATCGTAGACTGTGGAACAGCATAATAAATGCCCCCCCAGCTTTTATAGATATCGATCTTTAAGCACAAAAAAAGAACAAACCTTTTATATCCCAATTATACTGCAGTGACCTCTAGCCATCACCTAATAACGGTGTAAGAAAATCCACAAGCCTCTCATCCTCAGAGCGGAACAATCAAACGTATGGATCGGATGCTATTCTCGGCTGCCTAATGTGCAGGCTTGCGTTTCCCACCCGCTTCCCGCTCGCATTTCGGCAGGCTCGTCATCTCCGACATGTTTGCGCCGCGGAGCTCACGCCGTCCCCGTGCACCCTGACCGCTCATCCATCCGCACGACATCTGCCGGTCAAATGGGCACCCTTCAACCGCGAGCTATTCTCCGCGTAGGACGGTGGCAGATGGGACTGCGGGAGGCATACGGGGGGCAAAGGCATCCCTCCGAAACAGATGGTGTGGGAGCCATGGGCATCGTATGGGGGGGGGGACTTGCTGGTGCTTAGAATTGGCCAGGTCTCCGCATTTTGATTATTTCAGAAGTCTGCCCGGTCATTTGGGTGAATATCTCTGTGCGGCTATGAGAATCCAAACGTCGATTGGGGGGGCGGGGGGGGTAGTATGTGTGGGGTA
>JAABNX020000044.1:9084055-9096521 GCA_015163995.2 Mormyrus lacerda
TATTCTGACCAATTTTTTAAAAAATGGGGGGTGCCCTAATTGTTGGGGATGTCCTATAATCGGGGAAACACGGTAGTTACAGTATTTCTGAAATAGTTAAGCCTCAGGATTCACCTTTTCCTGTGGTCCTTAAATCATGACCTAGATTTTAAAAAATCTGAACCAAATTTCCAAAAATAATAAATAGCACCATAACATACATCATTTAGTAACAATAAAATGTGTTCATGCACTGCAAATAAACCCAAAAAAGTCTAACATTAAAAAAAAAGAAAAAAAAAACTTTTTTTAACCACACACTCTGTGACCCAATGAAAATGGTCCCGTGATCCATTTCTGGGTTCTGACCCACCAGTTGAGGTTTTGTGCTATATGAGTCCTAATGTATTGTTTCCACTGAGAAATATTAGTTTCAGTTTTTCGTTTTCAAATTTTATTCTTATATTTTATGGGTAACACTATGAAATTCTAGTGCTACAGTTGCAAGGAAGGGGACACGTGTACAGGGGGGACAAAAGGACAAACAGTGCAACAAAGGACAAAACAGCAGCACAATAAAAGACAGTACAGTGCAATGTCGATGCAAGGAGCTTGACAGGGGTACATACTACAGTGAGGAAGTCTCTCAGATTCTCAGAAATGGTCATTTCTTCCCCTGGTTTAAATATGCAACACTCACCACTTTGGAAAGTCACATCTAGCTTGCACAAGTATGGAGGCAGCGCCTGCAGATTAACACACATGTATAGAGATATCAGCTGGACATCATAGAGGAAAGGTGTTGAAACAGATCCCAGCATCATATCTGTAGCAAAGGAAAGCAATACTTGCAAACACACCGGGGCAGGAGGCTCGGAACATCGTTTAGTCAGTAAGACAGGTTAGGAGTAGAAGCCCGCAGCAGGAGAACTCACAGCATAGGGCAAATCGGAAATGCAGGCATTAATGCCAGTGAGCCTCTTCAGGTTGGCATCATGTGACACCACGACCTGCTCATCCCCCGTGAGATGACAGTCCAGTTCCAGCATGTCCGTCCCCAGCTGCACCGCGCTATAGAGCAAGCGAGAGGCGGAGTCACGCGATGAGAGCAGAGGGAGAACCACAGGCAGTGTTAAACACTCAGAAAGGGAGACTGCAGTACGTTTAGTTTACAGGGATTAAGATTAGCCTTCTATTCCTGACTGTTTAACATTCAAATTCTGGTTGTGACTGGGAAAGCGGGACAACTGGACAGCTTAAACTGGGTAACGTGAAAATGATCTTTTTCAAAAATATCCAAGTGAGGTGCCAACGAATGACATACTGTCTAAAGGCTGCCATTGTGTTTTCCAAGTTCTCACCAGCACCTGGAAAAAGAAATTGCCAAGTCATCAGTCTTACTGCATTTGAGGAGTTTCACGTCTGGGCAGATACTTTCCGGATCCCGATATCAAATAATATCAAATAACTAAATAGACTACAATTACACTAGAAGAATTCTAAAGAAACTTACCATACCCAATATTCTCTATGACTGTACTTTTTGTATATTATTTACGCTCTTCCCCCCAGAGCTAATGTTATGAAAATAGCAGTTTTAAGGAATATTGATTACTGAACTTGAACAGTATAACAGTAACTGAATCAGTACAAAATCCATTAAGACAATCAACAGTTTATAAAATACCCTGAATGCAACATCGGTTATTGTTAAATCCAGCGGAAACCTGATACGTATAATTATCAAAATTATCCCACTATAATGATATTACTAATAATAATAGTACTATAACAATACTGCGCCGTATATGCGCAATATAATCACGTGCCAAAACATACTGTAAAGTATCCGGACATGGGATCGGGAGGGTATTGATCGAGAAACGAATCTTGTTGCATCAGTGTGGAACTGTCACCATTAAATCCGGGTTATTGACGCGAGAATACGAGCACAAAGACTGCTGCATGTAGACAGAGTGAATCATTCCGGACCAGCCCGCTCCAGAAGAAGGGAAGTACCGCGCTGGACGCACTTACCGCCGCGGTGGGAGATGTGTCTGCTGAGGAACGGCTCCCGCTTCCTCCGATGCAGCAGAGACGGACACTTGAGAAAAAGAGCCGAGGCGAAGACGTATCCAGTAACGGCGGACAGGACGTAAACGGCGGCGCACATCATTCCTCGCTGATCATTCCGACAGCGCAAAGGAAATGCATATCAAAAGCGCAGCCGGCGTGCACAGCAGGCAGCTACACCTGTACCGAGCATCGCTATCAACCCGATATGCTTGCTGGCAGTCAGTAATAATAAAAACGATATCTGAAGAAGCTGAATTTACTTACTTGTTTTTTAAACTACCATATTCTTCGCGCGAATGTAAACGTCAAGTACTGAGTGCGCAGACAGCGCGCCGTACAGCGATAAACAGCCCCGGCGCGAGCCGATGACCAGATATGTAGCTCAGGAAAACCCGGCGCATGCGCAATGGGACTAGCGACTAGTTTGCGCTCGAGGATCACGTGATTAAGACAAACAACCACAACCACGGAAAGATTAGCTATGCATACAGACAATGCACACCCCATGTTTTTTTGTAACAACGTATTGCATATGAAATTCCATTTGAAGCGTCAAGCATCAATTCCTGCGAATAGAGAGAGCTTTGTTTCCAGTATCACACTTGTATATGAAACACTGTTGTAATTTGGGAAATGAAACACCTAAGTGACACTAAGTAACTAAGAGGGAAGCAGAACAGAAGATAAGACAACCCATAAATAGATGCATTGTACAAATCATGGTGAATTCAAACAAGGGGTTTTAATCTAAACACATAAAAACAATCCAAAAGTAATGTACATGTGCTAAAAACTCACCAAAGTCTGGTCACCCACACTATCCTTAATAAAGACAATGATAAAAAACACCCCGGTATTTAATTTTCTTAATGTCATGGAATATGTATCATCCATACTGTGTAGAATCACCCGATGTGTCCCACAAAACAATAGTAGTGGCAATTTTGTCCACACAATGTTATTTTTCATAATTATTAAATTCCAATTCAACAAAGTATAAGCACAGAACACAAACTCAGTGGACCTATTTGGGCAAAAACATTTTTCTTTCCAACGGGAAAGACAGTGGAATTAACTATTTAAACACCCCCCCCCAACACAGCTAATGTCCGTAGGTCTCCTATGCTGGCCTCCCAGGAGTGCATGTTTGTTTTGCCAGCGATAGTCGAAGGCAAGTCCCCAGAAGGCTGCAGCCATTAGGGTGTGGGGCTGACGGTGTTGGCACGCAAGACGCCCCTCAGAACACGGTAGCTGGCCAGCGGCTGGTTCTCCTTGGGCGGGTAGCAGGGCCCTCGCTCTGTCACGTAGGCATAAGGAAAGCGCAGCACCCAGAAGCCATCTGGGGGTAGAAGCAGCTCAGTCTGTTCTGGGTGGAACACTGGGCATGGGGGGGGCCCGGGCTGAACCTGTTGAAATGGGGAAGAAAATAAATCACACTTTTAAGGTGACCCTCTTTAAAATAAAGCAAAATCTTAAAAGGGCGACAACTTGTCTGACATTCTGTATTAAATGCCAATGTAGCAAATGGACATAAACATGAACAAGCCTATAAAATCTTACAATTATTATAAAATAAATTCTATCAAAAGTTCTATCAAACTCTCTCTCCCACATGATGGAAATCAAGTGATACTAATTATATATTTTTTCCATCACCCACTCATGCCATTAGAGTATAACCAGATAAAGTAACGCAATTAATAATAAACCCATTAATTTCCCAACTTGGTTTCTGACAGAAATAACTTGCCTGGGACCAGTATTCAATGTTGATATGAAATAGTAATTCAAAAATGCCAACATAGGCCAACTATAGTCAAATTGAACACACAACGTTAAGAGTACTATTTGTACACAGCTTACCTGTGGGTTCAGAATAATGTCTAGAGGTGCGTCAGGAACAACGATGAAGAGTCGTGCCAGCTGGGCATAGTGAGGCTTAAGGCCCCGGCCTTGGGCGGGAGAGGGGATGTACAGGGGCATATCAGAATTAAGAACGCGTGTGGCGGGTTCTTTGACAGTGCCTGGACCGAGAGCCTTCACCACCTTGTCTGGTCCGGCACTTAAAAAACGGCGCCCCCTACCGTCTTCATATTCAAAGCCAACGAAGGCTCGGGCCACATCATCCCGTCTGCGGCCCCGACCCAGCCCACTGACTCCCCCTCGCTTCCCGGCCAACGTTTTGTTTGGGACCGGCCAGGAGGAGGGGCCTCCATCGAGAGGCTCGGAAAGTCCCAGCTCCTCCTCCGAACGGCAGCGAATCACAATGTCCCAAGGAAGCAAGAAGGCGGAGCCTGGGAGGAAGCCGGGTTGCTCCAGACCAGTGTGGCAATTGTAGGCCTTGGCTGGGCCCAGCTTTACCAGAGACCAACTAGAAAATTTGGGTAGGAGACCCTTGGGACAACCAGAGTGCATCATGCCTGGGAGATACTCCACTGTGGAGGGCTGTCTGTCCACTAGACTGGGCCTTTTCTCTTGGCCCTCTGCCCCTTCCCCATATGTCCCAAGGCTGTCCGTGGAATGTCCCAGACTGAGGGCCAGGCTGAGGCTGGTACCCTCCCCAGGAGTATGTCCCAAAGTCTCCTTCTCCTTTAGCCTCTCTCCTTCCCCAGATGCCCCCGACTCAAGGGGCTTGCTAGCTTCATTAGACGCTGGGGCCGGATCTGGCGTGCTTGGCTGAAAAACAGGGAAGTGGATCCTCTCCAGTTTGCCACAACACTTCTCCTCCAGCATCTAAAAACAGACATTGTGCAAGAGTTATTTCAGAAAATGCAGAAATAAGACGCAGACAACTGAAAGCTATTTTGGAGGTGCAGCGACACCGAACACTGACTTGATAGAAGTCATAGTTAGCCGCTTGGATGTCGAAGGGGTCCTCACGAGTGGCCTGCTTGCGGCCACAGTTACAGGAGCTCGTGGAGCGCCCCCTGCTGTTGTGGTAAAGGATAGGCGGGTTCCGGTCCATCTCGGGCTTCTCCCCTGCACAGAATTGGTGGGAGAATCCTTTAGATACACCCGATTACTTACTTAGCAAATGGAAAAATGACCAAATCATACTGTGTAGGAAACAAATCAGTGTCAACAAATGAGCTGGCCAAATCTGTCGCTATTCATCAATCCCGAATTTGTTTATATGTCACTTTGGACAAAAAGTGTCTGCCTAATAAACATTAACAGTTTACGTGTCAAACACATTTATCTCGTAATGTGTGGGTAATGGGTGTGTTCATTTCACAAGGGTGGAGTTCTTCCCCTGCTTTCAATCATTATACAAGATTGTGTTTTGCGCTCCCTCACCTTAGTAACAGCATCTACAACCTACAGCTCAACCCAGCTCACAGCTGTATGTTCTTTACAAATGAAAACCCGAAACTCATCCTTGTACTGAAGCTGACTTTTGCTCACTTTTCATTCAGTTCTATTTCAAATCCTCAAATAAATCCTTTTCCCTGCTCTCATACAACTGTCATTGCCCCCAGAGCAAAAATATAGAATTACATATATCGACAAAACAAAAGACGCATTTCCAATACATATCAATTGCCACTAGTAAAATTAAACGCAACATAAAGCACGTAATAATGTAAACATTTTTGTGCCACCTCTTTCTATATCTGTGTATAAACAGGCCTGGTCTGGCTGTATTGGAATTTACCTTGCTTGGGCAAGAGATGGAATTTATGGACACAGTGTTGATCTGTGAGGCTCCGTTCTTCACACAGCTGATGCCCGTTACTCCAGAATTTGTAGCAGTCTTCATGCAGCTGCACTGCATAGCGCTGGAAGGCCACGCCACGCGCGTGCTGGCTATAAACCCTCAGCGCTTGCGCCAGTTGGTTTTTATGTACCGTTGTAGTGTAGTTATGGGGCAGGTTGGACTGGTACGCGCTGTGCGCAAGCGGGAGCGCTTTCTGGCATCTGTTTTCGGAGAACTTGGAGTCTGCGTCAAGGAAACCCTCTAACACCTTCAGCTGAGCTTGCAGTTTCATCGCGAGCTCAGCCGACTCTTCCTCGTTGCTGTCGATCAAGACTTGATAGAGTTTAAATGCAACCTGGGCCCATTTCGAATACGTCGGCAGCTCAAAATGAGAGGGCTGAGGATTGCGACCCACGCTGTCATCGAAACCCTTCCTGGTCAGCACAAGATCGACGTGCTGCCACAGAAACTCCTTCAGGGTGCAGTCCACTAGCTGTCCACCGGCAGTAGAGAGGCTGCTGTTCTCCACATTGAACGAAGGCTGTCTTGCAGCGTGGCGCATCTGATGGTAACGCCTGTTCCCAGGCGCCGACGCTCCCGTATCATTTTCCCGCAGGGCGCAATTCGCCCGCAGCTGCCCCAGTAATGCACCGATCGGATCTTCGTCGGGCCCCGGAATCACGTACACGAATGCCTGGTTTGCGGGGACAGTAAAAAGGCAGTTACTGCTTTGATTGGTGAGGACTCGACTCTTGCGGAAAATCCTATAAATCTGGTCCTCCAGTGCGTGCTGCAGGCGCCTCCGTGGCGAGTGCTTTTTGGGCTTCTCGGAGCTTCCCCCGGCCGCATCCCCGCCGTTTCCGCTCAATCCTGACGACCCAGTACCCCCGCTGACTTTCAGCACGCCGTTCATCTGGAAGACGAAAAGCAGGCGTGGAGGGCATGGCCTACAGTTCAGCTTCCATTCCTTGGACACCGAGCAATCCTTAATAGCAGCACGCAGCAACGGCAGCACTTTCTGCCGCAGAGCATCCAGAGCACGAAATAGCCTGTCGTAGGTAACATCAAATGAGCACGTAGGATGAACCAGCAAAAGGATATGGCACAACGAGAATAGGTACAGTAGCTGTAAGCAGTGCTGCTTTTCCGCCCCTTTCCAAAAATCGTGCGCTTCGGAGTGTCCGATCCCAGCACTCAGCGTTTCACACGCTCGGAGAAGCTGCCGGTTGTCATACACCGAAGTGAGTACCAGGTACAGGACGCGGCTGTCCTGGCTGTAGTATGCCTGGATAAAGCTACCGCCGCCCGGACAGTCTGCCTCATCTGGTCCGAATAGAGGGAAAATATTCTTATTCGCCAGGGCGTTAACGAGGGACTCCTTTGCTGAGTCAGGCAGCATAGCGCTTTTCCCGAAGATGCCCAGTACACAAAGGCCCTCATCTTTGTAAAGCGGGTCTTCTGCTATTTCTGACAGCAGTAATGCACCCATACTCATGGGCACCGCCATCTTAAAGACGGACAATAAAGTCCGAAACACAGGTGACGTAACGTCTGTGAGTTTCAAACAAAACCTTCCGTGCTGAAACAAGCGAGGGCTCGCTACTTTGGGTTCACGGTCCCATGTGGTAATTGTTAAATTAAAGAACAAATAAGTCAAGCGTTCTTTAAGAACTCCCTGTGGAATTTTCCACAGAGAACTGCTCTCATTTTTGGTGCAGTGATCTGCATCAGGGTTATTCCAATCCTGGTCCTTAAGGGCCGAGCATTGCTGATTTTCCAGCATTTTTTTTACTTCTGATTCAGGCGTGAAGCCTCTGCAGCAAATCAGAATCAGTAATTATTAAAGTAACTACCTATGAGAAAGGACAACACAACCTGGATTTGAAACTGAGAGCCAGATTTGAAGAGCCCCAAAATCTACATGAATAAAATTGCAGTGGAGATTTTTACAGCAAACTGAGGATATTGTTGGAAGGACTCTAATTGTTTTATTTATTTTTTTGTTTGTATTGTTCTCATTGTGCTCTGATATTGTTGATGCTCTGAATGTTCTTGTGCCTTTGTGCTAGGGGGATTTCAAAATAAAAGCAAGTGCATATGAATATATCTCTAATAAAGTTCAAACTGTCCAGTGTGTTGTTTTCATTGTAACAAGAGTTGCACATACCAATAATTTGAAAATATTTATTAAATAATTGAGTCAGATTTACAGTTTTAAGGGAAATTAGTACAAATCTGTTGTTTGCAAACATTTTGATAGGAGGAATACTAGTTAAAAACCATGATACAAAGTTTTCAGAAAAATGTACACCTTTACTTTCTAATAAAATGAGTACACAAATAGTCAATTTTTACAAAATAATTGCATTTTAAAAACATGTAAAAAGTACATTAAACATGTAAACATTTCTTACAAATTAGCAAAACTTTGGTTAAATGTGCACAAGTGATGCAAATTCAAGTATTTTCATACATTTTCGTTAAAAGGCTAACATGCATTCTTGACAAGGTAGCCAGCGTTATCGTTGCCAAGTGTGACCGCCATTTATGTTGTGTGCAAAGCAGCTGTCAAAGGCTAGTGCACAAATAACCTGCAATTTTAAATTGCCATTAACATAAAGGGGGGGAAAAAAAACCATGTGCACAGAATTTCCTTGACGTCACTTCTGAAGGGTTTCAGTGTGGCTAATCACCAAACTTTAGCTAGCATCCTGCAACTAGCCCTACTCTCCTCTGGCTGATCGTCCCTGTGCCTTCGGCTGAAACATGAATACGGTGAGACTTCAGCGTCCATCCAAATCTTACGCTTAGCCGTTTAGGGAGTGTAAGCAGAGTAACAGAGTAACAGTAAGAGGCTGACATGACATGCTCTTCACTGGTGGCTATGCATACATCATACATGGTCAGATTACGCAGGAAGCAATAATCAGAATATTGTTAATAGAACAGAACATATTATAGTCAATTACAGTAGAAATATGGAAAAAACCGAGTTGCAAATGCGGTCACGGAAATTCTGTCTGTTGCTAAAGCCATTGTAAAGAAGCTATTGCAGTGAGCAGCAAGCTTTTTTATAGACACTCTGATGACTTGTTACAAAATAAACTTTAGTGACAATATGAAACATCAGATTTCAGTTTTGTTCATCAAAGGTCTTCTTGAGTTTTGGAGAATGGCTTCTGGGTATTGCAACCTGAGGAAAAAGCAAAAATGAAAAATTGATATTAAGTAGCATCCTCATAAATACCAGGGGCTTGTATCACGAAATGACATTTGTTGTTCAGCTGCTTAACCTGTTGGATTTAAGGGAGCCCAGTTTAAATGGATATTATGGACCCTTGTTCACTTACATTTAGCCCAGGCTACCTTAAATATGACATGCTATCTTGCGAACTCAAAACCTGCAGCTTTATGGTGCCCCAGAGTGGCCCCTTTATGTCATGGGCTTCCGTACCTGAAACTTGCGTCGCAGAGCCTGGGTCATGATGGGGGTCAGACCGGTGCCACATTCCTGGTTTTCTTTGTCGGTCAGCGGTGTTCCTCCAGGGCTCCTGAACAGCGAAGTACGCATGCGGAGACGGACATTTCCACAATGTGACAATTTGTATACACACTAGTCATCAATTTAAAGAAGCTTTGCCAGGCAAAACTAAAAAGTTTGCACTTTGCTTCTGATAGGATGGAGTTAACTGAGACTGAACATCAAAACGAATATAAGTCCAACTAAAATTAAAGTTTCCTGAAAGTTTACCTGTTGATCTGAACTTTTTTCAGCTGCTTGCGCAAGTTCACTGGACTTTTATTAGGTGATCTATAAGTTAAAAAAAAAAAAAAAAATCAGATAAACTAAAAAGAGTTGCATCTTTTCCATTCTACATATTACTTGTAGTGCATAATTCTCAATTGAAAAGGGACCTTTGAAGTCCACAGAGGACTTATAGTCTTTAGGAATGTGGCAACTAAACCAAAAAGGCTTCATAGGGAAAAAAATATTTTAAAAAACCCACGTCAAACACAAAACAAACAAATCATTTTGGCTGTTTAAACAAAGATTTATATCTAGCAGGATATTTCAAACAATCGTCATTCTTGATGGTAAATGAGTGACAGATTGAGGTAAGCTGAATTCCACATGGTCAGTTTTATACATGAAACTATATAAATGATTTTTGCCTTGGATGGACATGGGATCAGATACAAGTGGCTGTCTTGCATGTACTCCTCTGCACTGGCTCACTGGCAAACACTTGCAGCAGAAACTTACTGCAATAGCTATGTTGACGAGCACTGGCAAAGAGTTTAATTCAGCTACATCTTCAAAGAGCCATTCACAATAAAAAAATTGATCAATAAGTGGTGCAATGTAGTGTTTTTAAACAAGGCGGCATGTCGCAGAATGACTGCGAACTGCAGGTCACAGTGCACTTGTGGGCTTACTTGCCCACACCCAGGCGCGGCTTGAGCGCGAAGTCACAGTGGGGGCGTCGGAGGTGCACTTTTTGCAGGTCAGCCACAGTGATCAGAGGGGCCCGGCTTGTCTCTGAGGACAACTGTGACAGGTGGAGAGTCAACCTTTAGTTAGCTGTGTTAAGTTATGATCGTCCAACATGAGTTTAGGTAAAGAGCAGTCATACTGAACACCGAAGACCTCTATCTTAAGTTAACCCAGCTAATTGAGAAAGGTCTTCTGAATGGAAGCCTTCCAATAAACAAGGAGCAGCTGTATGTCGGTCACGCCTCCCTTCCGCGTCTCAGATTTACCACTCCTGGAGTTACCACTAGCAATCCAGAAAGCTAGCAACAAGCCATAGCATTGATGATATTTTCGTTTTAAATCATAAGTAACCCACAGGTACACACTGCTATCAAAAGGCTGGAAACTCCTAATTCAGAGAAGCGCAGGTTTGCCCCCAAGTCAGCAGGTTTCTCGTCCCGGTCAGAGCACTCACTCTGGAGGCTGCGACGGCAGCGTTGGCCACTTTCCGGAGCTTTACGCTCTGAAGGTCCTTCAAAGTCACTGCGGACAGATGCACATTCTCCTTCTGAAGAATGCAGAAAAAGAGGAACTTGTAAACAATCTAACCATGATCTGGCATGTTCAGCTACTCTTTGAGATGAAATGTATAGATGTACAGATATGACATTACTGGTTCAAAATGTAAGATATATAAAAAGTACATGACTTAGAGGCAAATGTAGTGCTACATTTTTGTGGCATGTCTGTTCTCACTCTTAAATATGAGACACTGTAATGGAAACCTACAGGAGTAACCAACATCAGCGCAGTATTGAATTATATCCATTACCAAGGAGGATGCAGATGAGGCTTTCTTTGTGACAATGATGACAGGTCTCTGAGGGAATGCATCAGGTGGAGGTAGTAGAGGGGGTGGAGGCAGAAGAGGTGGTGGAGGAGGGGGCGGGGCAAGCGGAATGGGGGCGGGAACAGAAGCCACAGCGGACCCCGCCCTGGAACAGCAGCAGGCTGGATTAGCCCCACTGATTGGCTAAAAGAGAAACAGAACAATTCAACATGTGACCACAAGCAGGAACTCCGGACTGGACATCAGATCAAATTCCTCTGCACAGCCTAGAAGCGTCCCTCTGCTCGCAGCCTGAGCCGACCTGTACGGCGTCACGCAGGAAAATCATCTCTTTCTGCAGCTCCTCCACCTGCCCGCGGAGCGTCTCCAGCTGCCGCGTATGGTCCCGCCAGGAGAGCAGCTTGTTCAGCATGCCATCACACACCTACGTCGGCGAGGGGAGCAGAGGGGAGGGTTGCTGGTCAAAAGATGGTCGTCATGACAACCATTGACTTGATGTTTACATCCTTTCTATATCTCTATAGCAGTTTTATAAGCATTTCCAAACACACACCTGTACAATGCTGAACCTCCAGCCTCGGCAAATTCTGCCCACGAGCCTTAGCAGCAGGTTAACGCCCAGTCGCGGGAGCCAGGGCCTCCTCGCATTTACCGTGACATCTACCAAGATGCCCGGCTCAGCTGGAGAAAGGGCAGAACCACTGGAGCTGAAGAAACAGACAATGCTGTCAGAAACAGAACACGGTCCCTAGTGACTGATGATTTCAGGCAGTTAAACATTTTCAGATTTCCGATTTGTTCTCAAAATGATCTGTTCATTACCTGCACATAACTTCACCTTTCTTATCTTTAAATATTTATTTCTGCAGGATCACAAAATTCTGCGTTTTTTTCCCCGGGGTATTTTGTGTATTGTGTACTTTATTGAATCTGTTTGCACTGCATCCGCTGTGTTTGCACTATGTGTCTTTGCACCGGGTCTGTTCAGCACTACATGTATGTCTATCTGTGCACTTCTTGCTGTTATATGTACCAGAATTTTCCACTTAGGTCAATAAAGTTTATTTTAATCTTAATATCTGCTCAACTCAAAACAGAATTGTGGCATAATGTGTGACATTAAAGTTCATTGGGAAGGATCCCCGTTCTTACGGGTCGGCTGTTACTGCATCGGGGGCTTGAGGCCTCGTTTTGCGGCTGGTTCTCAGAGCCCAGCTCCTGCTTGTGGCCCTCCGCTTCTTCATTGTGCCCTTCAGCCCCTGCAGAATCAGCACACAGACTTGCCTGTCACCACTTCAATTATATATATATAATGCTTCAAGCTCTGATTTAGATTTCATCTCTACTAGTAAGGTAGGACTCTGTCTTTGATTACTTTCTGTCTTGGACT
>JAABNX020000044.1:9141212-9152447 GCA_015163995.2 Mormyrus lacerda
GTGTTTCTTCACTATTAAGTCCTTCTGAACTTATAACATAAAACAAAATTTTACCACCAATACCTTGGTAAACATAAAATTACTTTCCTTTCTGACCCTCAAGGTATATGTGCAACACCTCATGAAGAGAAACAAGGAGCACCTGTGGAAGCTGATTAATGCTGATGGGGCACACGTCTATGTCTGCGGGTGAGTGTCGGCTCAAAGCAACTCGGCTCTGCTCACAGAGAGCTCTGTCATAGTGGGGGAAGAGGAGAAACTCAAGTCCTGATTCTGGAAACAGGCACGGGGTAGGATTGTTGCCTATAGAGCAGTATTTTTCAACCTGATCCATGGACTGCCTGTGTTCTCAGAGGACTGCTTTGAGAAACGCTGCTGTAGAGCACAGTAGAGGGAGACTTTAATGGTTTTGCCTTTGTTGGTTGGAATGTTTTCAGTGCAAGTGTACCTTACACCCACGCCTGTGCCAGGTACATGTGTGCAGGTAGGGGTGAGGTCCTTGCTGAGCATGAGAGGTTATCATTAAGTGATCGCCGTGTTTTTTTTCAGCGACGCCCGGAACATGGCCCGCGATGTCCAGAACGTCTTCTGCGACATCGCTGAGGAACTGGGTGGCCTGACACACGCTCAGGCCATGGACTATATCAAGAGGCTTATGACCAAGGGCCGCTACTCGCAAGATGTGTGGAGCTGAGGGCGGGGTTTCTGCAGGGGGAGGAGCCTTCACTCCCTTTTGACACCACTGCTACCCATCCTTTCTGGCTGAGATTAGTCAATAGCATCAAGTGTAACTTTTTTGTTGTTGTTTATTGGTTTAATTTGGAACCATACTAATCATTTTAACTGCCACTTACCAATATGGAAAACATCACATAGGGCCAAACATACAAGAAGGATAGATATTGGTTTGCTGATGCTTGTTAAAAAGGGATATTTGTGAAATGTGACATTTTATGGGAATTAGGTGCTGATTCGGGAGACAAACTTGATTGATTCTAATGAAATTATGTATGTAAATGAAATGTAACCATAATATTGCGACATTGATGTCTCTAGAATTCCGCTTTAGTGAAACCACAGGGTGACACTTTGTCATACTTTTGTACTTCCATTAAACAAAACTGCTTTTTTGATTATGTGACTGTCGTGCATCAACTTTCCTCCGACTTCTTTTCCCATCATATCTGGTTAATATGTTGAAAGAAACTTTCCTTAAAGTGTCATGATGAACCGTAACTTGCAGGGGGCGACTTTTACAGTGTTGAAAAGGTACCCTTGTAAATCAGACAGAATATTTGTTTTTGATAGCTGTGCCACCTGGAACCACCAAATGTTTGTTTGTATATGAAGGATTAAGGGGTATTTATCACACTTTATAAGAACCATGATTTTGCTGCTCATCTTGAGTCCTGCACATAGTACCATTTGTAAAATGACTGATCCCACTTTGAAACGGGGCATTTTATGATCTATGATTCTGGTCAACTTTCTCAAACTTGCGCAGGACATTTTTATCATCATTTTTTTTAATGCAATTTAAGCCAAAGCGAGTCTCCAGAATGCATTCACTCTGCTGGTGTTAGGCTAGGCTGGGCTAATTAAGCTATCGTTCCCTTCTTGGGCTCTGGTTCCGCGACTCATTTTCCACAACATTTCAGGGTTCTTGTTTTTCTAATTATATACTGTTTAAAAACTTAGACCAAAACAGATTTCAAGACTAAATACTGTCTCCAGCCATTCTTCCATCTTACCTTCCGCCTGTTAAATGTACAGTCAGATATGTCTGCTTCTTTAGCTATATGTATATTTCTAGGTTTTATTTATAGATCTGCTTCCTTTTACTGCACTGTTCAATGCTGATCTTTTGCTCTATAATATTACATAACGGACAAGGGTTTCGCCTGCTCCTCTGGTGAAGGTCCACCTCAGTAATTGAATTGCTCATTTTCTGTGTTTAGGAACCGCATCCTGAATTTTGGTGCCGTCTTTGTACTGTAGTATAAAATGCATTATATTTGTCAAAGATTGTTATACTTTTACACGCAATGCAGAGTGTTGTGTGTATGTAGCAACACAAAGTGGAACTTTTAGATATGCATCTATGAATGTAACAGTTGTAAAAGAAATCTGCCTCTTGTAATTTTAATCTAAAAGGGAAATATTGCTATCACAGAGAATTTGATTATAAAAGGCACTTGTGTATCCATATCACCCAAAGCCAAATATGGTTTCAGTCGCTAAGATTTACTTGTTTTTTTACATTTGAGGGAGAGGAACTACTTTGGTGGGGGTGGTAATCACTAAAAAAAGAATTTGTTTGGGAGGATGGTTATTTTGACTGTGAATATTCAGTCAAACAGAGATAAGGGTAGCTGATTCTTTATCTTGCTAGGTTCTCTTATTTCTTGTCTGTGGATGTAGTTTATGTTTAAACGATTTGGGTTTGACAGAATATTAATACCCAGATGTTTGATAAATCAGGTTACATGCTTAAACGGGGAGGTAAATATGGAAACAGTCTCAGTTCATACAGATGATTAACTTACAGTATTACACGGTTCACGGTTCGGTTCGCTCCCTGCACGCCTGAATCAAAAATTCAGGAACAACAAATGCTTAGTACAGGTGTGCTGGGATCAGGGAAGGAGCAAAGATGTGGACTGTCAGAGTCCTTGAGGACTGGGTTGAGGTACACTGACTTACAGAATCCAGACAGAGCTCCCAGGATGTAAGCTTGTTTACTGCTTAGTAAGAGTACAGTAGAGAGATACATTTAAGGATACACCGGATCATGAATGATATGAACAACATTATAATGGTCATGGTACATTATGATACATTCAGACAAGGAACAGTGGAGATTGTATGGTCAGGCACAGGTTTTCTGATGCCATATGGATTAACTTCCCCTTCGCAGTGGAGATCTCTTTCACTTGCTAGTTCACTCTAAAGACCCTTCCAGACAGAAACTGTCCTTCCTGAATTCTTCCCAAAAACAAAAAAAACTTTTTGGAGGTCTATGGATGCCAAATTACAAATAAAATTAACGCTTAATTGGGAAGAAAAATCATGGTTAGAAATGTTTTGCCACAAAAACACAGGACTTTCTGCACGGTTGTGCTTGGCCGTCTTCCAGCAGACTAACAGCCTTTGCTTGTGAGGGATCGTTTAAATTAAGTGGGATCTCACCACTTAAGGACCTGTTAACATAAGGGGGCAGCACTGACTGTACAAGGCAGACGTGCCTCCCGGGGTCTGGAACACAGATCCTGGTCGAAATCACTGAGACTTTACCATGGTAACAGCAGAGATTAAGCAAAGATACACATTTTTAATCTTTTTTGATGAGAGTATACAATCAAACAATTCAAATCTGCTTGAGTAAATAAAGCACATCTAAAGTTGCCACATTGAAAACAGCCTCCGTACTAAAACTATACTCCTCCTCTACATATCCATTAAAAAAAAAAAAAAAAAAAAAAAAAAAAAAACATTCCATGGTCTTAACACATCAGTACTTCTTTATGGGGGCAGTGCATGGACTCCATGGGTAAGCAGGCTAACCTGGGGTGTCCCGGGGATGTTGGACGGTCCCTCGGGGGGGACATTCCAGGGAGCAGCACAGCACACAGGTTGAGGAGGAAAGGGTGCAGGAGAGCCGACATGAGAATGTGCACAAGTGCTGCCCTGTGTCCAGTGATGACTGCTGTGCTGTGCAGGAATAGTCTGCCATTGGCTGTGATGACGACCCCACCCAGCACCAGGCCCGTGGTGTAAGGTCAATGGAGTGTAGCCTTCCTGAGTGCATGTAGAGTGTTTCCAGCCTTCGTACATTTGGGGGAGAGTCCCCACAGCTTGTGTGGGGAGGGGGGATGATACTGGGGCGTAGGCTTGAACCGGATAGGACCCTGGAGCGGGCTTGCAACTGCAAAGGGAAATCAGCATCAGTACATCGCAGTACTGACCAGATCGACGCAATACACTCTCCAGCCACTAGATGTCTTTGACCGATGCTGTTCATTCATGTATGATGTGTAAGTCATCACACCTGCGAAGTGGAACTTCTGCGCACGGGTGTAAATTATGATGGGGGGGTTTAACTCCTCCCAATAATAAAACTGGCCAATGCACCCCCCCCCCCCAATAATTACATCTCCCCCTAAATGGGCAGAGACCTCAACTACCCCAATCCAAAGTTCAATCCAAAGTTACGCCCTTCCATTCTGTGTAGAATTTCAAAGTACTGTGGACAACATAAGAGTTCCTGTCACCCAGGAGCTCCACTGACTGCCTTACGAATCGGACAGACAGTGCCGAAGGTTGATCTTTGAAGTACTTACAGACGGTGTGTGGTTCTCCTCTCCTCCACAGACGCTGGCATATATGTTACCCCTGGCAGCCTCCGCAATAGTCTGAATGGCATCTTCCTATCCAGAAGAGACGCCCTGCTTTCTGACAGGGTCAGAAATGCAAGCCAGCCCTTTCCATCTTTGTAGGGAGCCCAGGTTAAGGATATGGTACGACGCATCGTAAACAGCACTGTGCCGGGCTTCAGGGTGCAGTTTGCAAAGACCAGGAGAGAGATCTAATGCCCATACCAAGTTCAATTCACCTTAAAAGAACTATGAAAGAAAATGAGCAGTTTTACTGCATGATGATGATTTTACTACTAAGATGTTTATTGATATTATGGTCTGGCTAATTAGTTTAATTTAGCATAGTTTTACTAAATCTACTCTGAATAAGGATATCTAAAGGTATAACAGTACTTCTTTTTTTTTTAATTTTTAAACCACTTCTTGGAATCAGCAACCTTCACGCATTGAAGTCCTTAACCACTATGCTACTTCTTTTTAGTCGCACTGACGGCAAGGATACAGATCTGTCCCACGATTACAGCCAAGGTGTTACAGAGGAGGACGTCACCCGGAATGAGGTGCGCGATCAGCAGGAGTAGCCAAGGCAGGGCTAGGGCAGGCACGTTGATGCCGAAGAGGATGGTCCTGCGCATGAGGCTTCGCGTGACGGCCACCGCCTGCAGGGACATGGCCGCAGGCACAAGGCCTCGCACGCAGCCTCGCACCGCCACGCCGAACAGCAGCGGCTCCAGCAGCGCGTACAGCAGTCCGGCGCATGCAGGCAGCAGGAGCAGCAGGTACAGGAAGCGCACGGTGCCCAGACCTCTCTCCAACCCGCCGCCTAGGAGCAGCAGAGCCCCGGCGCCGAGCAGCAGCCGCCACGCCTCCTCATGGAAGAAGGAGTAGGTGAAGAGCCGCTGCACTGTTTTGAGGTCGGAAGAGGAAGCAGCGTGAGACAGCGGGCGCTATGCCAACATCCGTCACACTAAAGCAGGGAGATGCCGCGCAAGGTGCCCGACGCAGCAGAATCAATATCACTGATCTCATGTTCATGTTAAAATCTTACAGCCTGAAATGCTGGATATCACCCTCAGGGAAACACGCCACATGGCCGTCGAGCAGTGACTGACGCTCCCTCACAATGCAGGTAATACGCCTCTTTTGGGACTCCTCTAGCAACCGCTCATTCGGCACAAAGTCATACCAGCGGTATGCCAAGGATTCTCCAAAGAGACAAAGTACCGAAGGAGTCCAGTCTTTGTCTCAGCTCGATGAAGGACGATGTTCATGTCTCACAGCCATACAGCAAGAGAGGGAGCACCAGGACTCTAAAGACTTGGACTTTGGATCTTATATTGATATCCAGTTAGCCACACACCCCTTTCCAGAGACCCCATGCTCTCCCAATCCATCTACTGACTTCATAGTCAGTAGAGACATGACTGTCGCTGCCGAGGTAAGCGAATTTCTCGATGAGGTCAGAACCTTCCCCGCAGACAGACGCACTACTGATGGCTGTGCCTAAGAAGTCATTAGATGCCTGGATCTCGGTTTTTATCCAGGACACCCGCAATCCTAGACACTCAGACTCCTCCCTCAGTCTCTCGAGAGTCCCAGTAAGAGCCTCCAATGACTCCAATAAGATCACAGCATCGTTGGCAATGTCAAGATCAGTAAATCTTTCTTCACCAACAGATACTCCACAGCTGCTGGACCCCACAACCCTACCCAACACTCAGTCCATACAAGCATTGAACAAACAGGAGTAAGAACACACCCCTGGCAAACCCCAGAATCAAGTGGGAAGAACGCAAAGGTTCTGTCTCCACTCTGCAGGGCACACACAGTAACACACAGTCGGCCATGACGTCCAGTAATTTTAGGGGGATCCCGCGAAGTCTCAGGATGTCCCATAGGGCAACTTGATCAACTGAGTCCAACTCTTTCTGAAAATTGACAAAGGTTGCAAAGAACCTCTGCCGATATTCCCACTTGTGCTCAGTGCAAGGATACGGTCGATGGTAGACTTCTTAGGCGTAAAATCAAGACTGCTCCAGTCGCTGACAGGCAAGCAAGTCATCACGGATCCTATTAAAGATGACCCTAACGAGAACCGCACCCGGCACTGAAAGAAGTGTTATCATCCTGTAGTTGCCATAATCCAGGCGATCACCCTTCCCTTTCCAGACAGGGACTACGAGTCCCTTTTTCCAATCGGTCGGGATGACGCCTGACTGCCAAATGGAAGCAAAGATTGCCTGCAATGCCAGGAGGACAGCCTTACCAGCAGCCTGGAGAAGTTCACCCTGAATACCACAGATCCCTGCAGCCGTGCAATCTCAGTGAGATTGGTTGGTTCACAACCGATTGGAGGATCAGCCTCGAAACCGTAGACCCAGAAATCTCCAACATCCTAGCTGGTGGGTCAGCTTCATACAGCTGCTCAAAGTAGCCGGCCAGCGGGTCACAACTGCAGTGTCACCCATAAGGACCGTCCCATCACCTGCCCTGACTGCAATTCTCAGAAGAACAGATTCAGATGTGCGTAATGCTTCAATTCCTCTGTAAGCAGGACGTGGGTCACTTCACCACAGATGGTGTGTCACCTGCTTACAAATTTGTCTAACAAACACCTCCTTATCTGCCCTCAGAGCCGTCCTCCTCAGTTCCCAGTACAGACTGGAGTTGCCACCAAGTCATGCGCTGTGAATCCTATCAATAATATCCAGGGTGCCCAGCGAGACGAAACACCTCCCTCTGAGAACACTGGCAACACCAACACAACCGTCGGCAACCTTCCAGGTCTTATCATGGAAGGTCAGCCACATTACATTAGAGTCAGCAGTCGCACCCAAGTCTGCAAGTTCCTCATCAGAAACAGTCTGATCTTGGAGTCTGGGTAGGTCCAGCATAATTCTCCTAGTAGGTGGTAGCCTACTGGATCTAAGCTGAATCTTCAGAGTAGCAACAACAAGTCTGAGGTCAGAATTCGCAAACTGGGCACTTCTGTAGACCCTGCAGCTTTGCAGGAGCTTCCAGCATCTGCCCACAAGGATGTGTTCGCCGCAGCACCAGTACTAGGAGTACCAAGTCCAACAAAGTCCATCATTAAGATTTTAAAATGTGTAAAGATAATTTTATTTTTAAAAATGTGTAAACTGGTGCAAGGACGACTTATTAGCTAAATGTGGAGTTTTAGGGGTTCATCATTTGCAGACAGGACATTCAAAAATAAACGTAAAATTATGGGTTTAACCCAGTTCCTCTTAGGTAGGATTTATATATATTGCTTCTTATTAAAAATCTCTGAGTCCGGAAGTGTTATGCCTGCTTTCAGTTCAGATGATCAGATTTTAAATATACAATTAAGAATCGCCGGACCCATTGTGACAGTAGAATTCCAGTAGCACGGAACTCCGTACAGAAACATTGTTGCTCCTCAGATCCTTACCGTGTCCTTTCAAAACAGCGCTGCTGTCCAAGCTGCCCACGTCGGCTGGAATATGACAGAAAGTTGAAACTATAAACAAAACCGTAGAAATTGCAACAACCGTCGCTACCCCACTAGTAAACTCCAACTCCTGGACAGATTTCTTTGCCCGCTGAAAGCTTCCCTTCACTAAGTATATAAATGAGGTTTCCATTGTTAAACCGCTACCAGCTCAGCTCGATAGGTCAAAAGTCAACCTGAACATATGCAAGAAAACTGGAAATATGCGCCTGCCATCGTGATCACCCTAAATTACTAACAGGAGAGAGTCATTAAGAAATATATTTGAGAAAACTGCGACATTAGCGGCTAGAAACATCCCCAACGCGTTCGGAGTAGCCGTAGAAAAATATCAAGTACTTCCGTATTGGGGAACAACCTGTATATCACTGCCATCTACTGGCAAAAAAAAAAAAACGAAAAATCAGTCCATTCACTGATTGAGACATACACGAAACCGCGAATACTGGTTCGATTTCCTTTCTCTGTATGCGTGTGACATTGTACAAAATCTAATGCAACTTGAGTTACGGAGATTATGTTCAGCGTCGTGGCATTGTCATTTTATGGTTTTGTTTTATAACGATTCTGCTGGAATGGATGTTGAGGTCCTTTGCTGAAGTCAGTGATTGGTAATAAACCAAAGCCCATTTGGATCCCTGTAATGACTAACAATGAAGGCTGAGTCACAGGAAAATTATGAATAATTTTATTGCGCTCAGATGGGCCTGGAGCTGCGTTACACGTGTTTTATATTTATTGGCCACTTTTCTGAAACAACACATTGCGATTTGGGGGCGACGTACGGAGAGTTTAAAAGTTCTACCGATGTTAATTAAATTTACACTGAGTTATTGTACTGGCAATTATTTGAAATGTCCCTGAAGCTTTTTAAAATTACTATTCATTCACTTATGAATATACAAATCACCTCTGGGGACAGACTGTTTAACCTATTTTGCTGTCATCCTCTATCAACGTGTTCTTTTAGTAATTTAATTTTCGTATCCTTTAAATAATACGGGGGGATGTATTTCAAACCGTGTTTAATTACGCTTCAGCCATTTGATCAGCAAAACCACAGTACAACAAAGTCGTGTCGTAGCATCCTGTGTGACGTCGTACTTCTTCCCTCGCTTAAACTGGGAGAAGCGGTACCTTACCAGTCACACATTTTGAACAGCTAGTCGATTATTTAAAATATTTTATTTAGCCCAACCGACTTATTATTCCTGACAAGTGATTATATAAATGTGTTTGTTACTTTCACTGTATAAAATCATAGACGCCGGTCGGTTGTCACACGTGATCAGTACAAAACGGAAAACGCGGGGAATGTACCACTATAACAAAGACAAGGGGGCACCTCTAAAATAAATATACATTTATAAATTAGACGTACGCCAATGAGCACTTAGTCATTTATTTTAAAAATGCATTTAAAATGTTTTTTAAAAACGTTTTTTAAATAATCACACAATTTTTAAAGTTAATTGTACTTTTTGGAAATTTCGTACAATATATTTATTCAACTTGCCTTTTGGTATTTTCCAGCTGCAGGTCGGAGTTCATAAGATCTGCAGTGTGTGCTTTGTTGTGCTCTTAGTTTTATTTTTTGCAAAGTTGAGGTACTGGTTTTTATATAAAGCGGAAGAATGTCTTCTGGTAAGGCCGTCGACCAATGGTGTATTTTATGATGATTTATAGGAATCTATACGAAACTTAAGCGACAGAAGTGAACTGGAAATCCGCAGTATTACTGCACTGTGTCTGCCCTGCCAGTAAAACTCTCAAATTTGAAAGCGGCGAACTGGCTGGTTTCTTTAATCAGAAACGCGAATCCGTACGGTTGTGTACGTACGTATATTTCTAAACCGGCACCCCATGCTATTCTCGCTTTTCGTCATTGTAACGACGCGCTAACGCGAAGCCGAAACTTGCATGTCCGCCATTTTCGTCGAAGTCATCATGATGTAAATCAGGCCTTTACCATATTTCTGGTTTCTGTCTTTCACTATATATCCAACGGCTATTGTACAAGAACCGTAATTCTGGCCTGCAACTTAGCTTAATTTTTAGTTTTATTTGTAATGTACAGCTGGCTCTAAAGAGCACTATGTCTTAAGCACGTCCTTGTGGTAGAATAGCGCTAAATGCAAATTGGGCTGATTGCTGCTGGGGATGCTCGTCCCGCGTTGCAGATTTTATCTTCGACGTTGTGATGAACTGACGTTTTTCTCTTTTTAAGATTCCGGATATGGTCAGCCTGGGGCTCATCAGCAAAGGTGAAACCCTGCGTTTGGACCGTGCTGTAATACATTCATTATCACTTTCCTTAGTTCGGCTGCTGCTATAACCTGTGATCGTATGTCAGAAGCGTCTTCTGCCTGCTTTTAGGCCTCGAAGTCTGGCTTCCGTTCATAGTTACGAATGTTTTTTTTGTTTTTGTTTTATTTAGTTATTCGTCCTACGGTGCACCTCCCACCCAGACCTACCAACAAAATGAACAGGTGAGCATGAACGTTGATGGGTGCAGTCTTTTATCATCAGATTACAGTCGGTAGCCTGTTACTTTTGCATGTGGATGTTTTTAGTTTTTCTCAGCCACGGCTTTTTTCCTGTAATACATTTGCATATAGAGCTACAGTCAAGGAAATCATGGATCGTCGTATGGCGCACAGACCTATCCCTCGGGGTATAGTCAGCAGCAAGGTATGTGTTGGTGGCTTGGTGGTGAAGAATCTGGACTAGGGATTCCCAACCCTGATACTGTACCACCGGGCCATGGGTCACTGGGGGTTTGGGGAGGGTTCGATTCATTTACAAAGTAACGGTTTAAAAAGGCACACTTATCTATAAACAGCCCCTGTTGTCTGTGACTTTGTATCACGTGTGCAAAAAATGGAAAAGGCTAAACTTTAATCTGGCCCACGGAGTAATCTGCTGCCAGCTCCCACCCCCCAAAAACAACAATATAAGATGATCCACAGTCACCAAAAGGATGCGGAAATGCAAATGTTAGATGTTTAGTTGCTGTGTAAAGCCGGCACTGTCGGAGAGCATTTTAGGTTTACTCGTTTTATCGTCTTCCTCTTCTAGGGGGAAATTATGGACAGTCCAGTGAAAACTTTTCCTCTGGTGGATATGGCCAACAGCAGCGGCAGGGGTATGACAGCTACACCCAGCAGAGCAGTGACTCGTCAGGGGGGTAAGCTTGGCTTTAGCGCCTTGAACTGAACAGCTTGTACCACAAAACTGAAATACAGAAGTGTGATTTGCTATTGAAACGGTTTAACTTCTTTCAAAGGTTCAGTGCCAAACCATCATATGGAGATCAAGGAGGGTATGGCAGGAGATTTGATGGTATGCCTTAAAATTAGTAACCCC
>JAABNX020000044.1:9158926-9176851 GCA_015163995.2 Mormyrus lacerda
CTGAAAGTTGTATTTTTTTGTGTGTGTGTGAGAGAAGATTCTTGTCTGATTTTTCAATTTGAACACTATCTGCTTTGTGTGTGTGTGTGTGTGTGTAAAAATAGCGGTGTTCGCTAGCATCCAGTACAAAATGTGCTGGGCACTCTTAATGGATTTGAATGGAACACTATGTCCTCTATCTCCTAGGGTGAGCCCATTTACCTTCTTCCTCTCCTTTTAACCACACAATGCTATTTCCGCCAATATTACGATCGGTTTGTAAATCCGTTATTATCAGCGCTAATGCAATTGTAACGACATGCGCTCACCCCCGCCTGAGGTGGGCGGTTCCGCTCCAAGAGCAAAGTACGTGACTCTCCCTGCCCATAGGCTACGGATAGCTATAATAACATATCCGGCGTGGGAAGGACAAGAATGTAGGCAAGGGAATGAGGGAATCGCCTATTAGGTAAATAAAACCATGGCATCAAGTTCCTGAAGTTCAAGACTGCAAAATGTGTTTTGGATTGCGTTAGCTGTCAGGAGTCCAGCATGAGTGTTAATGTCACATCACCACGAAGCAACTCTGGGAGGCTGCTTCATCATTTGCTGCTGCTGCTCGCGCCTTTGCTCGTGAAGGGGACCGCACTCTCGCGGGTGGCGGAGTTGCCGCGCGCTGACACTGCGCAGGTAATGGGGCATGTCGGTTTTACTGTGCGTTACTGCTGCATCAAACAAATTAAGCAGAAACGGGAGCATAAGACCCTGGTAGTGTTTTAGGCAAAAGCTGCTTAAATGCAAAAGTTGCGGGATACGTGTATAGTCATTTAGTACTGTCGGTTAAATTAATGAGCAATGTTTTTAATTTTTTACGTTATTTTCATTTAATTGTTAGCGTAGTTCTTACGTTTCCATTAATTCTTTAACAGAACATATATCCGCAGTCATTTTAACTAATAACTTTTAAAAATGGTGTCCCTAAAACCAACACAATTGTAAATTGTAGGCAGTGAAGAAATAAAAATAAAGCGGAAAATGAATAGGTTGAAAGAGAAAGCATTTTTTTTTGCTAATTTAGCTGAATTTTTTGGGTAGTGGGCCTATTAAGGTTTTATCACGCACAGGTGTCGACTATAGAGTTCCATTCCGGTATACACACATCGAAATAGGTGCAGGTTTTTGGGCAATGAGTGTAACTGGATGTTTTAACGTCGGCACTAGCGCTTGTCAGCCTCTAGCACTGAATGGCACTTGTCGTTTAGGCAGAAAGGATTTGATCCATAAACACTGGCTGAAGTGAAGACACTGGTGCCTGTCTACTATTGCGGAGGGCATCCAGCGCCAGGCTGGGATAGAATTATGGCTAACCGCGACATAGCGGTTCTTCACATGCGGTCCTGTGGCGCTGGGAGTTGCAGGTCATTTGAGAAGCAACGTTTTCTGTCTCAGTTCTGGCTGGCAAGGCATGTATAGGCTGTAAGCGAATATCTACTTCTACTCCTCACGCGTACACGACCGAAATACCGGGGACTTGGAAAAAAAGCCGGCGTGCCTTTAATTTCGGCTTTCCTATTTTTGCTAATCAGCCGCATTTAGCTCCTCACTGTCATTCAGGCCTATCACTTTTCCAATAGTCAGTACCCGCTAAAGGCTATTTTTTTGCTGATTTACCCTTGTGGATGTCAGAGACAGAGCAATGCTTATTATGGACTATGGAATGACACGGGCCTCTCACAGTGACACTAAGATTACCCCCCCCCGATTGTTACTGGAATGTTGTCATGTAACTGCAACATGTCAAGAGTTGTTCCATAGTTTTGATCCCCTCCTCTGTGGATTCAGTGTGCCGAAAGGTGCTTCTCGCGGGCTCTCCGCAGCATACCAAGCTGAACGAGTGTGAAGGGCTTTTCATGCAGGGCTGAAAATCGCTGCAGGGCTAAAACCGAATGAAGGAGCCATTAATTGACATGTTCCAGTCAAGCTTCTTTCAGCACGTGAAATGCTTGAAGAGGCAAGTTCTTAACAAATTTTGTGCCTTCTTCACATTTTTACCAACAAGTGTTGTCTTGATATTTCTGTAAAACCTTCTCGCTTGTTGTGGAAATTCGCTTTCCTAGGCAAACAACCGTAATCATATCAATTTCAGATCCTGACTTGGATGCTTGTTGAATATTTGATCGCTATTATCAAAGAACAAACATAGAAACAATAGCTTTTAGTGGGCTATCTTGTGTTTTAAACGCCAATAGAGCAAATTAAAATAGAAAAAATAAACCGCATGTAAGTATATTTGTCTATTGTTTGGAACTGTTTTACAAGCAAAAGTATGGTAAAATCGTCCAATCCATCCATCCGTCCATCTTCAGACGCCTCTTTTGGTGAAGGTCACGGTTTCTCATGTACATAGTTAAAACTTATGGTATTTACAGTATCTTTTGTAGCACTTTTTATTGAACAGAACAAGAATGTGTACATGCAATGCAAACAACCTAGACATGTTTTTTTTTTCTTCCCCCTTTCTACCCCCTTAACAAAAACACTCTACCCACCCTGTACTCTGCCAAAATGACCCACACACACAAAAAAGGCAATAATGAGGATTATAAAGACGTAAAGGGGCGGTTTCATGTTATATATTGCCTAGCTTATAGGATTGTTTAGAGCTTACTCAAATGTAATGGTTGGGATTTTTTCAAAATATAACAGCAGCGGGTTCCACTTAACATAAAATTTATTAACAGACCCTCTAAGGGAGTATTTCATTTTTTCCAATTTTAAAACTTGCAAAAGGTCACTAAACCATTGTGAGGCCCTAGGTGGGTGTGCAGATTTCCACTCTGATAAAATCTGTCTTCTTGCAAGAAGAGAAGCAAAAGCATCTTTCCTGTTTTTATGAATTGAGACCCCGTCCATTGTGACACCATAAATAGCCATTTCAAAACTGGGTTGTATGTCCAAGTTAAACGTATCTGATAAAGTCTTAGATATTACCTCCTCAGACTGGGACAGGGCCAAAACGTATGTGTCAGATTGGCTTTATCTAGATGACAGCGACCACACTGGTCATCAACATTAGGATATATGTTAGCTAACTTATATAGCTTTACAATACTAAATACGGTGAAGTACTTTGAATTGAATTAATCTGAGTTACGCACAGGTTGTAGTGTCATTAATTCTATCTAATGCATCATTCCAAACCTTTCTATCCCCAGTTCTCCTTTCCATGCTGTACGAATTGTATTAGCTGTTGTGGTTTCCAAAGACATTATAATACCATAAGTATTAGAAATTAAGCGGTTAGACTCGTCTGGAATCTCTAAAATGGAGTCTATTACAGATCTCTTGATGGTAGGTTGTGGAAGTGAGGGCACAATGTTCTAACTAAGTGGCGTACCTGAAGGTAACGAAATAGATTGGTACATGGAAGGTTAAATTTGATGGAAAAGTCTTCAAAATTACTAAAATTTCCTTTTGTATAAAGATCACCCATGTACAGTATTTTAAATGATGTACATCTCTATTGATTTATTTTGGTATTGTAGGCTTGTACACCTACTGTTGTCGATCTAATTCCTGCCTTAAGCTCTCAGTGTGCTGGGCTTGGATGTTTGCATGTGTTTTCTGCCACAGTTAATAGACATGGTTTAGTTGGATTGTGTGTGTGTGTGTTTGTCTTTGCAGGCATGACCTGCGTGCAGGATTCCTGATGAGGGGGCATCCTGTCTGGGATGTGCCCTTTGTAAATAACTATCTTCGTTCTTGGCCGTGTTTGTGTGCGGATGCCTCTTTCCCAGGCCTGCCCCATCGACGTCCTGCTGTCAGGGGACCGTTTTGTTATGGGTGGGTCTGGGAGCAGAGAGGCCTTAGCCCAGCTGTAAAAGTCAGTTTCGAAGAGCCGAAACCGCAGGCTGGCTCGCTATGTGCAGAGCGTGGGGATGAACTACGGGGCGTCATAAACAAATTGAAGGAGGTTTGCAGCTGTAGAGTAACATGGATTACTGCTTGAGGTTCTCAGCTTCATCTGCAGTGTTACCCCTACAGGGCAGCCTCCATGTTGATTGGTGTTTATACCATGTTTGATTCTGAACAAACACATGGGAAGAGTCAGAAGGGTTCTTTTATGCAGTGCCAAGGCTTTTAACTCCGTACCATTCACCAGATGTCTCAGCTTTCAGCATTGCTGCAGCCCAAGTGGTCCTCTAGGACCTGGTTTCTATTATAAAAGACGCACTTTGCTATTCATGGCCTCGTAGTATGATTTTGGCTTGACCTTGACCTTGGAGAGAACCGACATCATTGCTTATCAATAGACTGTGACAGCAAAATGTTTCATGAGCGGGACTGAGCAGCTAATGGTATTTAGAATAGCAATACCAACTACAACAAGAGCCGATGCTGTCGATCGGGTTAGATGCCTTAATGCTTTTGCAACACGTGTAAATCCAAAGGGATAAATGTGTCTCATCTATGCAGGATTTTCTGGAGAAATATGGGTATCTACATCAGGAAGAACACAAGCACAGTTCAGCTGAGCTCGATTCAGCTGTCAGGTAATGTATCAAGTCAAGTAAAGTCAAAAAAAGGCTTTATTGCCATTTCAGCCATGTACAACACATAGTGAAATGAATCGCCGTAGTTCCAGAACCCACAGTGTTCAGAATTCACGACAGGACAGACATTAAAGTGATACACACAGTGTTTGGGATTGCATCCAAGAGCAACCACATCCAGCTGTAGAAAAGTTTGTAATTTTCCAGTAACACATTATACTTGTTGATGTCAGATTTGGAGTTAAATGAAAATTTGTTGCTTTTCAGCCACAGCAAGAAAAACAAGTGCATGTGGCCCGATTGGTGCTTGCAGGGTTATGCAGGTCTTGCAGAACCTGTAGCCATGTAGGGCTAGCATTACCTATAATTGCCGTTACTCGAGTAGAATACCGCAGCCCATAACCGAACGAATCAATTACCCATGCTTAATTTCAATTTGACATGCACTTCACCAAGCAAATACACTAAGACCGTATCTCTTGATATGGTGAGTGAGCATCAGTGTTTAAAATCAAAGAACAACTACTTCCACGATCTGATTATTTACACCCTGAGTTAGCAAGTGCGTCTGACTTGACTGAAAGTGTACATGTTGCCCTGGTTTTATTGATAGCTTGAAGTTTACATAAAATATATGCGTTGTTGCATTGTGATGTTAAGCAGTCCTCTGTCAATGCAAACCTTTGAACAGGGTTCTCAGAGGGGCAGGAATGCTCTGAGAGATGCGGGGGACTCAGCACTTAATAACGGCCCATGAAAGTGTAAAATTATATGTGAAATTGGGTGAGGGACCAAAGGTGACATTCTGTCGAGGAGTCTAGAATTTTGAGGTACACTCTTGCTTCTATCTGAAGTGGTTTACTATTGACTACACTATATACTTGTATGCACAGATGCTGAAGAACTTCATTTCCTGTCACCAGCAAGAGGAAAGGGCCATAAAAACCAATTGTCATTGAGGGTTATCAGTCAAACAATGTTTGTGAACAGCTGTGCAGTTTTGACAGATGATGTTGAACCAAGGGCTCCTATGGTTTTCCATAAATGCTTTATTTCCAACGCAATTGATTCCTTCACGTATTATAGATCAGTGTTTTCCAATCCAGCCCTCAGGGACCCCCAGACAGTCCATGTTTTCGCTCCCTCCCAGCTCCCAGTAGAGGGAATAAAAATGTGGACTGTCTGTGTGTCCCTGAGATTGTGAAACACTGTTAGCGATTATTAATTGAGGCACAAACTAGTTATCTGACATGATCTGCTGCTTCTTAGGGAGTTTCAGTGGCTGTCCCAGCTTCCGGTCACAGGCCAGCTGGACAGTGCCACCCTGCAGCAGATGGCAGCACCCAGGTGTGGCGTGAGGGATGGGCGGAGTCACCGGGCCTGGTCGCACAGAGTTAACGGTCTCCTAAAAGGCAAGATGGCCACAGCTAGTGGACACCGGAGAATGAAGCGCTACACCCGGACAGGTCAGTGCACAAGACTCCCAAAGCCATGAGCCTTTCCTTTTTGAAATTCCAGGCTTTTGGAAGATGGAACAAAAGGATACATCTGACTTTTTTTTCCCCCTGAGTTTTATCTAATTTTTAAAATTAAATTCTGTGTCCGTCTTATACACTAGTAGCCATAGTAATTGTGGAAACACTTCCATTTTTTAGAGATTGCAGATCTTTTGTTACTTATTTAATCATCCAATGTGTGATATTTGTATCTTTCTTTGATTGTTTATGAACTTTATCACCAATATTCTTGTAGTAATGTCTAGTGAAAATGCTAGGTGCCTTCACAATTTTGGCCACTAGTGTACGTGCTTAACACTTCAGTAACTGCCAGGAAATGAACAGCAGCTGATACATATCTTTATGATTTGTTTCCTTGTCAATCCACTATCTTTTACAAATCGCCAGTCATACAGTATTATGCAGGAAAGCATAATGGTTTGAAGAAGCCAGAAAACTGTTAAAGTCAGACGTCAGATCTGTTATTGCGTCATAGTCTCTTTCCCCAGACATACAGCTTGAGGTCACATGCATGGCTAACGTCAGAAAAGGTACCTCTCCTTTTAAGTACTGTAAGAAATCCTGGTAACACCTTTCTTAAAGCGGTCGTCATGATACATTATAGATACTTTCATAATGCATTATAATGGTTAATATAAGCCATTATAATGCATTATGAAGGTATTTATAGGCATTATAGATGAGATCTTCATAGAACATTCATAATACATAATAAATATGGCTATAATCTGTTATTTTTGGGGATCCGGACGGGTTTGGAGTGTGGGCGAGGAATAGTGCAGGTCAGAACAGAAATGTGGATGACCCACTTGTGGCTTCACAGGACAACAAGGATTTATTTAACAGAAATGAATAAAAACAAAATGAGACCATGAGGGGTCGAAACGAAATAGGGGATAAAGTAACTAACAAAACTACAAGGGGAAAAAGGCAGGGAATCAAAAAATAGCAGAACCGTCAGCAGCAAGACCATGAGCAACAAACATCAACAACAAACCACTGGGGAACTGAACAGAGGCAGGGACTTAAATACAGAGGGGTAATAAAACTAATAAAGGGCAGGTGAGATCAATCAACAAGGTTTGGGAAAACGGGTTACAGGTGAAACTAATTAACTCAAAGGAACTAAACAGGGAAAACAAAGTCAAACACATGATAGAGGGGTTCACAGACTATTGTACGCTCAACGAGTTGAGCCATGTGTCCAACAGAGAGCTGGGGAAAACACAAAGACTGACAACACAAGGGACGGGATGACCAGCAACGCCTGCTGGCCAAACAGGGAAGGGTCTATGAGTGCATTATATTGCATTATGAAGGTATCTATAATGTATTATACATCAATGCTTTAAGAAAACTGTTATCGAAAAGCCAAAACTTGTCCACAAGATTTTCTTCTGAAGGTCACTGCCTTTGTGTTAACGTAAAAATCTACACAAAACTAAATACATAATCTTTGCAGAAAAGCAGTTTAATTACTTGTGTACTGCAATTTTTACAAATCCATGTTTGATGTATTCCTTAATCCATTAATAAATGAAATACTCTCTGTATAAAGTGTTTTCCTGACTGACACACAGGCTTTCAGGAGGTTAAATATCTTGCAACTTATTTCCGGTCATTTAACAATGTACATTTATTTGTAGCACTGTAATGTAGCGGAGGTCTTTGTAGGTTAGGTATATATTGCTTTTTTAAGGCTCAGAAAAGGTATCTGATTTCAGTATCTGTTCTGTATCTGTCACCATCTACACACGAATAAGGTGATAGCATATTTATAGAGGCATTGCAATTCCCAAAAAGTACTTTTCTCATCCCAGTGTCCATCACCACTGGGCATTGTGCCTAAATTTGTAAAGAAACCCACAAAAGCTGTGTTGAAACCTACTGTACTGACTGCAGAATTGGCCGAGGCGTAATTAAGACACGTGACAGCTTGCTCAGAGGCTTTCCCAGTGGAACTGTGTAGACCTGCCCTCAGTGGCTCAGGAATGCTGTCTGTGCCGATTCTGTGGGGTCTGTCCCAGGGCTGAAAATGACCTCCAGAGCTCGATCTGGCCTTGCGAATTTCACACCATGTGTCGTAGTTAGCAGGTCACTGAGGCAGAGCATGGCCACTATTAAAAATTATTCATAATCTTTCTCAGAAAAATGATAATGATCAGTGTCATCATTGCTATTGTAACAAGTTTCTTAATTAGCCAGAATATTTTAATATATATTGCAAAGATTATTGGCCAAAGTGTCCCCAAATGACCCTGCATTGTGACCACCAAGTTTGCTGCCATTTGTGTACGTGTTGGTGTGTCTATGGAGATCACTGGAAAAGAGAATTTCCTCATAGCATGAATGAAAGTATCTCTATTCTATTCTATTCTATTGTTTTATGTTGTTCTGTTCTGTTCAATTCTATTCTGTTTCGTTCTGTACTGTCCTGTTCTAAATATAGTCAATTTCTAATGCTTTATGTACAGAATATTCTTCTCGACTCTTTGTTGTATTGTTGCTGTGTGGCGGTGACTATACATTATACATCTAATGGAAGTGTTCATTCATGCTTCAGGAATGTAGCCATTAAAACGATTACCAAACCACTCGCGAATACCTAACAGCTGCAGCCTAGGCCATTGTGTTTATCTGAAATATCTCAAAAATCTGAAGGGCTGCTGATCGCTGGGGACCCCATGTTACTACAGTGAGGGTCTAGTTTCATCAAGCCAACTGGGACAGGCGTGAAGGATGTTGTTTCTATTTTTGGGGGGAGCAGAAGATTGCTCCGATTTGAATAGGGTCCAAGGGAGAATTTGCCGTTGTCAGAATTAATTGTAATTTCTCATTCCAACATATTCAGATGACCAGAGAATGCATTAAGAATCATACAAGTGTGTCTTATATTTGGTCAGTCTGGCCATAACCCATTACGGAAAAGCCCCACATTTTCCAAATCCAGTATGAAAGAAAAGCAGTGAGGTCTATAGACCAGTCTGGTCATGGTTGTGTACAATGTAGGCTTTTGCATTGTCCTTTTTCAACAAACGTGGCTTTATTTAACATAAGTGTCCTTCTGTTAAGCCTAATGTGACCGGAGGGAAGTTTGATACCACTGACACATGACTGCGCCCAATTTAAGCAGACGACTCTGGGAGTCTCTATCTGCATAACACTCCTATAAACAGTTTTCAGTTTGAATTTCAACAGATAGGTAATTAAAGTTATCTGCAAATGTATTAAACGTATAATTGTTTAGAAATCATTTAGATGTAGATCATTTGTTTTTGAATGAAAAAGACTTGTCCTGTATTTAATTGTTTTTATCTTTTATCTAAGACTAAACGAAAAAATATAAAATGATATAACTCTGAAAGGCTTTTCCTTAGGGAATTTTCAATTATATGTAGAAATTACTTTATATATAGACAAAGAGTTAAAGCCCTAAGTTTACCTGAAGTGTTCTCTTTTCTGAAGTGGCCAATAATCTCGATCTAGGAATGTAAAGCACTTCCTCGTGTTTGTCTCCCATTCTAAACTGTGGCTGTAATGACTTCCATAAGGGAAGTCAGGGAATATCTTCAGTGCCCAACATCCTGGCCCCTGTGGTTGTACCTTCGGGCCCGCTTTAATCTGCCACTGCGATCGCCTCCCTCTTAACCACGAGGTTCGCTGCTCTGCTACAGAGACCTGAGAGCTCGGTCTGCGGTAATGACCACATGTCCAGTCGAGACCCATTTGTCTTAATTATTAGTGCGGCTGTGCGTCAGCACAGGGCTGTAGGCGACCCTCGTGCTCCTGACACAGAGAGTCAGCGAGCTCTGCTGCGTGGACGCTGCCAACACCCCTGTAGTGTGTTTGCAGCATTCGGGCACTCAGCCGCAGTATCGCTGTACCCTCTAGTGGCTGCTAGTGAGCACTCTTGTGGCTTTGCTAAAGCCCCTTGTCATGATATAATTTTGCCGTTTTGTCCAGTTGGCTGTCTGGCCTTCGTTGGATGATGGA
This sequence comes from Mormyrus lacerda, assembly GCA_015163995.2. Lineage (NCBI taxonomy): Eukaryota > Metazoa > Chordata > Actinopteri > Osteoglossiformes > Mormyridae > Mormyrus > Mormyrus lacerda. Next base: position 9,168,969 of record JAABNX020000044.1, read on the forward strand.
TCTGTTCCCCATATCTGCTGTTTCTTTGAAAGCTCTGCACGGCATCATTTGTTGTGGCCCGTTTCTGAATGAAGGGTCTGCCACTGAGCTGGGAGATTCAGAGCCACATGACTAACACATGCTTTGTGATGCCTGATAAGCTTGAAAGTGTCCAGAAAGCCTGAAACCAAAGAAGGCTTATAAGCCGGGCTGCCACTCGATGTGTATGGTCTCCATACAATGCTATACATCAGTGTAGAGTTTAATAAGGTGGAGCTTTAGGAAATGCTTTCATCCAATGTGATTTACTTATTTTTTTAACTAAAGCGATGTAGTTTAGGGTTTACCCATCTATAAAGCCAGATGTAGCTATTTTAGCTAAGTACTGTACATAGCTCAAGGCTGCAACAACAGATTGCCTCTTGGGATCTGAGCCTGCAACTTGCTCAAAGAGGAATTTAACCAGAAAGTAATTCTAAATTTATTCTGCTAATCTCCAGACAACATCCCAAGGATCCAAATGAAACTGTGGAGTACTGTACTTTCCAAAAAAAGTACCCTTTGCCATTCCCAGCAGGAGGCGTTTTGGTTCCAGTTTATATTGGAAACCTGTGGTGGGTTCTGCAGATTATCAGTATTTCTGCAGTATTATCCCATTGTATACTGGTCTTCTGCAAACTGATGTGTGTAGTTTTTTTAAAAAAAAACATCCCTGCATTGTAATATTTGCATTTCGACACAGTCACCCCTGCATCTTTCTAGTAGCTGATTGGTGGAAAATCCACTGAGTCACATTGAAGTGATCACATGGTTGTCCTTCTTGTGTGCTGGGCTTCCCTACAGGGGACAGGTGGCACAAGCGTCACCTGACCTACCGGATTGTGAATGGGCCTCGCCACCTCTCCACGGGCCAGGTGCGATTGGCTGTGCGTGCCGCCTTCCAGCTGTGGAGCAATGTCTCAGCCCTGGCCTTCCAGGAGGTGACCGAAGGACCAGCTGATATCCGCCTGGCCTTCTTCGAGGGCGAGCACGATGACGGCACAGGGAATGCGTTCGACGGCCCAGGTGGGGGATTGTGGTTGAGCATCTCCCTGCTGCTCTGCAGGTACACAAACACTGCACAGATGCTGTGTGACTCAAAAGCATCGCCAGTAGACTGCAAGAGCCCCGGTGTGGGAAAATATGACTAAATCAGTGTTTTCCAATCTAGTCTTTGAGGACCCACAGACGGTCCATGTTTTTTTTCAGCAAAAATGTGGACTGTCTGGCAGGGAACTGGGAGTGATCAAAAACATGGACTGACTGTGGGACCCCAAGGATCGGATTGGAAAATATTGGACTAAATGAAAAATATCTTGGTGCAATTGACTGCTTAATGACTAACAAAAATTGTCTTTATGAAGCCCTGAATTCTCTAGGCTTGATCATGCTTAGTAAACTTTACATTAGCTAGCAATTTGCTCAAAAGTCGCTTAAAGTTGAAAAAGTGTCACTGCTATTTTACAAAGGGCGTACATGTGCTAATGTAAGTTGTGTATCAAAACTCCTGATAAGTACTGGGTCTGGCCACACTTTGTTATAGGCTAAACTCTTCCCACTGTTTCTTTTCAATGAGTTATGTTTTTGAGAGCAAAAAAAGGAAGTGATCAAATGTATCCTGGAATTTCAATTGTACATATGGTTTTGTTACAATGTTCAGAATAAAAAATGTATGGGTCCGATGAGGCTGTAAAATATTCCATCTTTGTGATTTATGTCATGATCAGTGTTCCAGGTTCCATATGATAGTGAAGTGCAAGAGAAACCTAGAATTGTTCATGAATTGATACCATACATGTCAGGCAGGTCGATACCCAACAGAATGCATCAAGTTAGCTTATCATGCTCGCAATATTGCATGTTCACTCACAGGGGGCGCTCTCGCACATGCGTTCTTCCCCTGCCGGGGAGAGGCACACTTCGACATGGCCGAGCGCTGGACGCTGCACAGCCGCAAGGGGCACAACCTGTTCATGGTGGTCGCACACGAGATCGGCCACACGCTGGGGCTGGAGCACTCGCCACTGCGCCGGGCGTTGATGTCACCATACTACAGAAAGCTGGGAAAGGCACTGGTGCTCAGCTGGGATGACATCATCGCCGTGCAGCAGCTCTACGGTGAGCCGGGCTGCTGCTGTAGTCAAGTAGCTGCAGTGGAGGTTGTGCTATGTTAATGTGTTGGTGCACAGTAATAATACATTAGTGATGGGCAAACAATGCATCATGCTCTATTTGTTGACCCCACTAAATGGTGCTTTACGTTTACAAAAATGCCCCAAAGCAAACCAAGAGCACCATCTAGTGGGGTCAAAAAATACAGCAAATGGTTCATGAAGCATCATTCTGTCCATCACTATAATACACCCACATCATCTGACAGTAGAAACAATGAGTGTCGTCCAGTACAGGGTCATAGTGAGTCTGCAGCCAATCAAAGAAGGCACACCCACTATAGGCCACACCCACTAGCACAGCTGTGCATTATGGGGATTTTGGATACACCAGTTTGTCTAACTGCATGTCTTTGGACTGCAAAAGTAAATCAGAGTACCCAGAAGCATAGGTAACTGAAGGCTTTTCTCACATGAGATGCAAGGTGAAAGAGCCCAATCAGTCATTCATCCAGATAAACAGATTTGTAAAAACAATAGTAAACACATTTGCAATAAATTATGACACACTGATGTGACGTCACGTTTTCAAATAATGTAATTTAATTTTATTGAATTTAATACATTCAAATAACATTTTCATCTGACCAATAGGGGGTGCAGTTGCACTCACTGCACCCTCAGGCTATGCCCAGAAACACAGAATAGAAAGAACCATCCTCATTGTGTGAATATGGGCTTATTATTGCATAAGGATTCTTACACCAAGCCTAGGGCCCCAACAAAACTGAGCCCCACACCTCCTTGGGAAAAATGGTATGGTCATTCAAATTGATAGCACCTGAGTGTCCATGCTGACATCAACCTAGGGGGATAAGTTAATCCGCCCCTGCCTGTGAAGCTACACTAACCCACTGAGCCCCCACACGACACCTATTTTTGTATGATGTAATTTGGGAAACAATGAAATGGAATGAGGCATCTTCCTGTGAAATCTTATCCATGTATGTCACCACCCCATTTCACATTTGTAAACCATACATAGTTTTACTTGAAATTTTATTGGTCAAGTTTTCCACTAAAAAGAAAAGTGCATTTTAAAGAGCATTCCCAATCGAATAATATTTCTTTTACGTGGTATTAAGTGGTTCCCTTTATCATGGACCTTTATTGAGATGTAACCGTTCATGTGTTCATCAAGGAAATTATGTTAATCAGGTTCTTGTCTAATCACCATTAAGATAAGGTGTAATCCAGGTTCATTTTCCATTCATTCCAATTCATTCATAGCAAATGAAAATTCAAAGCTTTATGACTACTAAATGTGTGTCGCTGTTGCACCATTGTGAAGTCAAAATATTGTAAGTCAAACCATCATAAAGTGAGAAGCATCTGTATTTTACTTCCTTCATGTCAACATCAACTCTAGGAGATGTTTCATGTGCCCCCAGACATGGTGTGAGAATGCTACAGATGCTGCACCTACCTCTGTCTCTTCTTGGGTGGGATGATCAGGTTGTGCTGCTGCTTTTAACCGGGGGCTGTTTACACAGGAATGTTGGCTGGGGTTTGACCCAGTATCACATGCTTCAACACCTGCGAAATACCATAGAAATGGCTTTTGTGGAAAGAATAATTGCACATTTTTCCGGGTATGTGCTGAACGGTAAAAAGTTAGGGGCTTCTGAGACAGACAGGAGCGGTGTTTCTCTGGGCCCCGGAAGAGAATATACACATTTCTTGATACAAGATTTCTAGTTTGAGTTTTGATTAATTTTTTGTAGGCTCATTGTCGGGTGATTTTGGTGTTGAAGAAAAGAAATTTGCACAAGGAGGACTGATTGTAAAATCTCAGTGAAGTTTCACCAAAAGCAGAGGATATCAGGGTTAGAATCCTGTAATGATCACTTTACAAACATACCGTGTTCTTTATTTTCCCTTTAAATGAGAGACCAAGGCTAACGGAACCAATTTAGTGTACTTGTAAACAGCTACACCTTAGTGCAAACTAATTGAAACAAGTTGTTGCGTCTATATGCAGACAGACTTACCACAGTTAAGATCATCCACACAGCTCTAACCCCACCTGAGCAGGCCTGTCAGTATGTGGGCACAGCACCTCGTCTGTCCAATCACTCAGCGTACTCTCTGCCCTGTTGGCTGTGCAAAACAGCAGGTCCCAGGCCGCAGCATGCATGTGTGTGACAACTTGTTTCAATTCATTTGCACAAAGATGTAATCAATCAGCAGGGAATCATAGTGACTGATAAAGTCACTGTGATAAATAATAGAACAACTACACTGGAAATCCAGTTTTTAGTTTAGAAATGGCTAGAAATTGGTTTTATATTCATCTGGAAGGCAGAGAGTGGGCTATGAATAATGCTAATCTGGAAATCCATGCTCTGGTGACCCGGCATTACACGCCCGAATGGCTGACTTCACCTCAGCAAATACGCTCCACCCTTTCCCGTCTGCTCTCTCCCACAGACCGTTACCCGGGGGAGCCGTTTGTCACACTCCCCCACAATTCTTCCACAATTCCACAGGGTGCGGTCAAGTGAGAGGGTCACCATTTATATAATGAAGCAAGGAGACTCAGGGAGAGCCAGGGCCTAGGGAAGGCACTCACCCCTCCAGAGCCTGCGGAGATCACTGGCACCAAAAAAGAACCTTTCAGAGAACCTTCGTTGTTTCACCAAGGATCCTCTTTCTTTCGTTCACTCCCTGAAGCAAACTAAATAGTGCAAACACGATTAAAGAGAGCTATCGCATTACACTTCTGTCAGCTGCCCTTTTGGGAAGTCAGTTTTTTCTGCTGCCTAAATATTTTCTCCATGTTTTGCAAACAGAATGGATATGTGACATTTTTTTACTTATCCAAGGGACCACTGTTAAACGTGTCTCAGTGTAGAAATTTGAAAACCATTGCTTTTCTTTTATTTTTCTTATTCGCCATAGTATCAATAATGTTCATGGAGAGCCAGGCAGTGTTTATCATTGTCATTTTATGGAGTACAAATGTCTTTATGAAATTGGCTTTATATTATTATAATCACGTTTGTCTGTTTGGTTCAGTGAATGTTACTGTGTGAATGTCATCATCAGCAGCGTAAGGTAAATAATTCAGAGGATTGTTTCCATTTCTGACTTGGACTCATGTTAATATTAGTGATGGACAAAATGACGCTTCCTGAATTGTTTGCTATATTTTTTGACTCCACTAGATGGTGCTCTTTCTTCAAAAAAGGGTACAAAGCATGCCCCAAAGCAAACCAAGAGCACCATCTAGTGGGATCAAAGAATACAGCAAATGGTTCATGAAGCATCATTTTGTCCATCACTAGTCAATTCCATAACATCTAACTGAAATTAAATTTAGTTAGTTCTTCAGTTATTTTTGTATCTTATTAAAATAACAAAAACACAGCATGAAAATTAATGCAAGTGTTGACCATTTACAGAAGGTAAAAACAATGACGACTTGTTCAAGTTAACAGGTGGTAATGATGAGCAAAAGAAGCTTCATGAACCATTTGCTGTATACCATGTATACATTTGCTGTATGCCATTCTGATACCATTAGATGGCACTCTCTATTCAAAAAAGAGGCCCAAAACATGCCTCAAAGCAAAGAAGGGTACTCTCTCTTAGGGTCAGAAAATGATTTATTTGGCCATCACTAACAGGCGGCTCATCTGTTTCTACAGGAAAGCCCGCTGATGGAAAGTTAACACAGTCATCCGGGAGAGTGTTCATGTCAGCTCTGCAGGATTGGGAGCAGACCCAGACTAAAGAAGACCAGGGGTCCAGCCCGCCCCATTACTGCAACAGCAACTTCGATGCCATCACCATGGGTAACACTGAATCCCACCAAGCCAAGCTTTATACCAGCCAAAAGAGACCTGTAATTCTATTAGCCCCACAATGCATAATCTCCAAAGATCTCATAAGACATTGGTTCTCAAACTTCTTGAACTACCACTTGCATGATACCAGGTTGATCAGGTAATCCATCTGAAGCTAAGCAGGATGGGAGACTAACCAGGAAAGCTGGGTTGCTGCTGGAAGAGGTGTTGGTATGGCCAACAGGTTAGCCCAGCCTGTGGTCAGTGTGGATCCCAATGCTCCAATGCATTGATGGGGACACTGTGCTGTAAAGATGGTGCTGTCCCTCAGACAAAACAGAGGTCCTGACTCTCTGAGGTCATAAAAGAATAGAGGTGGTACCCCAATGTTCTGTCTAAAATTCCCCTCTTGGCCCTATGTAATCTGTCCTCCTAATCACCCCCTATATCGAATTGGTCAATTCCTGCCCCTTCACCTACAGTGTGGTGAGCGCACTGGTGCAGAATGGCTGCTGCCGCATCACCCAGTTGGGGGCTACACAGTGGTGGTTGAAGTGACTCCCCACTGCTTATGTAAAGTGCTTTGGGTGTCTTTAAAAGTAATATAAATGTAACCTTCATTTACTTTGGATCAAACCAAAGTGGGCAAGTACCACAGGAGTGCAAAAAATATTGGATACCTGAATCACAGTAACAAATTGCCACAGTCTTCTCATGTACCAACTGAGGGCAGTATATCGGTGGAGGTACACGCATACCACAGTTTCAGAACCACTAACCTAAAACATGCAAACCATCCACAGCCAAACCTGGAGGCCACAGTGATGCTAACTGAACAACCCCAACAGCAACAAGTTATACTGATTACTTGTTTCTTCATAAGCACATTTTAGGCTTACTGAATATTGACAGCGCCCCCTTATGGATCATGTTTTCAGGGTTCCTGCCATAGGTGAAGCAAAATGAGGCTCTCTGAAAACAGGAGAATACTATGATGAAAGCTGGCTGGATGGATGCTTGTCTGCTTGGAAAATTTGATGTTCATAGCTTGTCACTGTTGCTTACTCTTCAGAGAGTATGGGAGAGCCCATTCTACCTTCTCATATCGCCGTCTGTTGCGTTACTGTCTTTCAGACCAGGACGAGACAGTTCTAGTGTTCCGTGGGGGCCTGTTTTGGGTGGTGTCGCCCCAGGGAGATGTGAGCGCACCTGCCCCACTACAGCGGCGCTGGCCACAGCTGCCCCCCACCATCGAGGCTGCTGCTTTCTCCCCAGTGGATGGCAAGTTCTACTTCTTCAAAGGTATGCCAAGAAACAGATGCCAAAGTAGATGCACCATCCTTAGGCGCACTGCACTGAGCCTCATTTTGTAGCGAAGCTGGTGTGTAGTTGGCTGAGCTATGACACAATAAATTGGGATTCTTAAAAATCCCCAACATAACTTCAGGATAAAAATAAGCCAAAACCCCTTTATCAATACATGAAGGAAAAGTAATATACAGTAAAACTGGTCTAAGTCGCCGGCTTGTAACTCGTCAATGTGCACAAATCAACGCTCAAGCAAAGGTCCCGATTTTTCCTAATGATGTTTCCTTTAAAATTCCTTGTGCAAATCGGCGCTTGTAAGTCGTCAAATTCCCTTAGTCGTCACCTAAATCCCGGTCCCAAACAACACAAAGGAATGGATTTTCCTACCTGTAAGTCAACACCCCAATCGCTGCATGGTGTAATTTACGCTAAACAGGTACAGAACGGTGTGACAATTAAAAGTATTACATGTAGAGTGTATTTCACACAGGATTTTAATTGATAATCCCTGGTAACGATCTCTGCTTATGCACATGTGTGTTTGAAAGATTAAAACCTATTTGTTATTACATTTCTTTTTTGTTCACCAATTCACCCA
>JAABNX020000044.1:9194308-9217057 GCA_015163995.2 Mormyrus lacerda
GAGAAAAGGACAGAGGGAGGGAGAGCAAAAGACAGAGGGAGGGAGAGAAAAGGACAGAGGGAGGGAGAGCAAAGGACAAAGGGAGAGAGAGAAAAGGACAGAGGGAGGGGATAGAAGGAGAGATAAGAAGAGAGGGAGGCAGAGAAGAGGGGAGAAGATGACAGAAGGAAGGAGAGAAGAAGAGAGAAGATGACAGAGAGTGAGAGAGGGGGACGGGGCCCCCCCGCTGCTGTTCCCACGGCCTGGCCTGTCTGCACTGCGCTGTGGGAACCAGGCTGCTGAGTGCTGCTGTTCCCCTAGGCAACGCGTGGCTCCAGGAATGGAGGGGAGCCGGCTACTCTCCGATTCCTTCCCCGGGACTCTGTGGTCTGTTTGGAGAAGGAGGTGATGGGGGGTGGGGGGGGGTAGCTGTTCATTAGGGAAATAAAAGAATCCACAAAGCATCCTTTTCTGAATAACTGTATGTGAAACGTACTTTGGAAACATTTTTTTTTCTGTTTTTCAAATGCTAAAAGGAAACCTAGAAGTTCGCTGTGGAGCTGGACTCTTGGTCCTAGTGCCTGTCAAATGGCTCTGCTGCCTGTTGCTCGTGAACACAGAAGATGGCAGGTTAATCCCTATGAAGGTGCACGGTGGTGCCAAATAACAGCTAGCCTGCAATTACTGACCCAGTCTGGCGCCTTGTCCTACACCAAGGTTTAACATCCACAGTGTGTTTCACAGATACCCTCGAGCATCGAGTGGGAGTGTTGTGTCTGTAACGGTGTCAGTTCGCTTCGCGCTGGAAGTCCATAAAAGCCACATGTGTTTAAATGTTTGTTTCTTTCTTTTTATAGACCTCGTGCAGAAGTGTAAGCCTCTCGTGTGACCTGCATGCCTCGTGTTATCCGGCCCCATGATGAATGGGCCAGAGGCAGAGCCGCGACGCAATTGGCCGCCGTCTTTTTTGCCGGCGCCACAGTAACAGAGAGGTGACATTCCTGTGCTATACATGAGCCCGTTCCATATCGGATCCCCCTGGGGGTGCAGTGAGCTTTATATCCAGGCAGTGAGACAATTACAGTGACTGTGTCTGTTCTGTCTGTGCTCTTGCCTGTTGACAAAACTGGGACAAATGACTCCATGTGATAGTGATTAGGGGCCTATTAGGGGCCGTCGCTGTTTACCCAGGTGGGGCGGGGCTGTCCGGGCCGCAGAGGCGCTTTAACCTGCGGAGCACCCGCATGACATAACGATTTAAAAAATAAAATGTATCATGGCCACGTTTTAATATAATAGTGGGAACAGATTAGTAAAACGTGCCCACGATTTAATACATTGTGGAATGGTTTAGTAAAACATGTCCACGATTTAATATATTGTGGGAACTAATTAAAAAATGTGGCCACGATTTAACTAATTAGAAAAACAAATTAGTAAAACGTGCCTATGTTTTAATATATCGTGGGAGCTAATAAATAAAACATGGCCACAATTTAACTAAAACAAGGAAAAGAATCAGTAAAACATGGCCACAATGTACCGTGATCCTCAGCCTATCGTGGAAGTTACGTTCCAGACCCAGTAGCGATAGCTGGACCTTGATATAGCGGGGGGTCACATTATCTAATTTTTATCTTTATGTCTTGAGGGGGCTGTGTATTTACCTCACTGGTGGATGAGTCTGTTTCTGTCTGTCAGTTGCTAGTCTTGGAAGTCTACATGAATCGGTACATGAATCTACATGAATCTACTCTGTAATATTTACCAAATTAAGAAGACCAGATGTCCACACTCAGGTCCCCACAATATAAACCTCAGTTTTATAACAAATCTGTGAATGCAACAAAAAAAAAACTAAAAATGCCAAAAATGGTTACATATGGTTAAGGTTAGGGCTGGGTAGGGGTTAAGGTCATCTTTGTTGGGATCTGGGTTTTGCCCATAGAAATGAATGGATGGTCACCACAAAGATGAGTACAAACGTGTGTGTGTGTGTGTGTGTGCGTGTTTGTGTGTGTTGCTGTGGACCTGTGGCATTCTGGGATAACTCAGTGCTGTGTCTGTCCTGCTTACACTCGGCCGGACAGCTCTGCCTCTCCATGTGGCAGGAGCTGAAGGGTGACATGATTTAAGGGCCCCCCACCGGCAGCAGATGCCTGAAGACTTCCAGATGAGAGTGGCTGCAACCCTCCCGCCGCACACCCCCCTGCTTTCTTCCCCAGTCCATATTTCCAGGTCTGTTCCTTGTTGCCCAGCTCTCATCCCGTCATATCTTTGCGCCCCCCCACCTCTCGTTAGCGTTACTCCAGCTGAGGTCTCCACAAACCCCCACGCCACCGTGCCAATGTCCCGATAAATTAGCCGTGGGCTTCCAGAACCTCCCAGCGCAGGCAGGGCGGAGACGCTGCCTCTGGGACGGACACCGACATCAGAAAGTTGGATAAATCACCGGCTGCCATCTTTAAAGGCCCCCCCCCCCGATGGGGCCCCAGCCACACTGCTCAGCGCTCCTTTCCGAACCAGGAAGGCCCTCCAACTATTTATAGTTTGAGCTATAAGCTCCCCCCCCCTTTAAATGTAAAGATATGATAATAAAAGCCGCTGTGTGGCACTTATGGATGTGGGACGGTGCGTAAATCTCCATTTTTATGGCTTTAAATGCCGGGAAATGGAGGACTTTGCTTTACCATACGGTGGCTCCCCGGAATGAAGCACTCCATTCACCCTGCGGCCCTACGTTATCCTCGCTATTGTTGCTTTATGTCTGACTTTCTTTTTAAAGACCTTAAGAACATTGGATATTAAACAGAGAGAACAGTGACTGTGACTTTCCTACAGCTCCTGGGCAGTTTGCTCCACACATGAATAACTTTTGTTATGAAAGAAGTACTTCCCAGTGTCAGGTTTAAATGTTCCCTGGAAACCCGCGCGAGGGAGCGTGAGGGGCGTGCTCCAGAACACGCCGTGCGGTCCGTTAGCGCGCCAGCGGCGGGGGGCGGCAAGGGGATCATGCTGGATTGCAGGGCTTGCCAGCCAGTTGGGAGTAGTCGGCCTTAGCTGCGATTGCCATACCCTGCTGAAAAACAGCGCGGACCAGTACGATTTCCATGCTGGTCTATGCTAGTTAGTGTTGGTTTGGTGCTGGTGTAGCTAGTAGACCAGCATACCACCAGCAATATCTCATTAATGATGGTGGTCAACTCGGCACCAAAACACAACATACAGTATGCTGGCATAACCAGCATGCATTATGCTAGACTATGCTATGCTGTGCCGGGGTGCTGTGTGTACAGCCATGTGGAGCATGTTGTGGGCAAGGGGGTTCCCTCTGGTCCCTTGGTCCTTCCCACTATTTCAGGACACCTCACGGTGATGCTTTTGGCTTCCTTCCCCCACTCTGACAGCACTCCTCGGCAGTGGACTTTGGCAAACGCCTAATAGCTGTAAACACACAGATGTCACATTGTGAATATAGTATACACAAGAGCGAAGCTGCACGTTAGCACCATCAAAAGTTGACGGGACAGAACTGGCACTCGTGCTGTTGCTGTGCAGATCACTGAAAATAATGATCCAGTAGACTGAAGCCGTAACAAACCACGTCTTTGCGCACGTCGTCACTAAATGGCCCCCTGGATCTTAAACACCAGGCTGACTGTTTCCCAAACAAGTTGTCGCACATATTCAGCTGTTAATCGACATCCCGCTGAATAGCTAGTGTTCCTGAAGCGGTGCAAAATATTCCTCGATAGGCGTGTTTGTACTTATAAATACTGAAAGTGTTTCTGTAGCCCCTGTTCGTTAAAATAAAGGGGGCCCCTTGTGCAAATTACTGCAAAAAATGCTTTAATCAGGAATAAGCATTTGTGCAATCGATTCATGTATTTGTCTGAGGTTTAGAAATATCGTTACTCAAGCTGCTCCTTTGTTCACAAAATGTCTTCCCAATGTGTTGCACTTTATAGGAATTTGTGCTTAATTCGCGAGCCTTCGCAGACAGACTGAATATTGGTTTTTCATGTGGAAACTTTGCACGCGAGACCAGGCTACTTGTAGCCGTCTTGTTCGTAATCACCATTTTAGGTGACGTGGGAGGCAGACAGAAAGCAGATGAGAAGGTATTTGTTGCCCCTAGCTTTTAGCCCCCCCCCCCCCCCAAAAAAAAAGCAGCCTCGTTTTTTAAGCATGATCGCTCGCCTCGCTGTTGTTGCTGTGCACACTGATGGCCTGTCAGATAGAATTCCTCAGCGCTGACTTTAGCACGCGCCACTTTGGGGGCTAATGAAAAGCACAGATGAGCGCCTCCCCCTCGTCTGATCGCGGAGCTGGGTGGGGGGGCATGTTGCCCTTCGTCATTTGTGGAGCTGGGATCAGTGACGGCTACTCACACTCTTGTGTTCTTGTGTGATGTGTGTGTGTGTAGGGGGGGAGGTGTTTTTCTCACAGCTGATGCACCTGTGAGTCTGTGCTGGAGGGAGCTCTGTGTCCCCTCCCCATCTGCTCTTTGCCCCCAACCCTCCCATCCCTTCTCACTTCTGCCTGGACCCACTTTGCCATCCTTCCCACACCACAGTTAAATGGACTTTCTTAGCTTCATAGTATACGTCTGTCTCCTTAAACTTGTGCCTTTTACAATATTTATCTATTTACTACTTTACTGCTTCTTTTATTGCTGTTGTTACTTTGATAGTGCAATGTGTTTAACTGACGTGCGCACCACATTGACTTTTAATGTGTGCATAGTGAACGCCAGGGCTGCCTGACTTCAGTCAGCCGGCTGGCGTGAGATTTTCAATTTCAGACAAGTCTGCATTTACATGTATATAACAGTTTTATTACCTTGTAAATAGTCTGTAGGGTTTGCAAATTACCCCAATGCTTTTGATGTGGCTAATTTTTGGTTTATAATGGAATAATATAGATTTGCCATAAGATTTCTAGTGTGAGACTCTGAAAGCGTGTCACGCCTGATGCACAAGAGTTGGCGACCCTGGAACGCATAATGCATTCGTTGTTGTCCATTAATGCATTTTTTATTATCTGTTAATGCTTGCATTGTAAGCTAGCCCATAGCATGCATGTTAATGCTTGCATTGTAAGCTAGCCCATAGCATGCATTTTAAAGCAGAGGTAACAATTTCCCAACATTTTCACGTACACAGTATTGTGTCAGCAGTTTGGAACATAAACAAAACTCGTTGGGAATGTGGCTCTGGGTAACGCTGATGCTGTGTTTGTTTTATTTGTTGTTGTTTAAAGTGAGAACCGGAGCGTGACGTAGCCTCAGGGACAGGTGGTGTGAACGGCGCGGGGAGCATATGGTGGAATCGTGTCCGTATTGAAAGTGACACAGAAAGGCAGTTGAGCCGTGGCATGTGGTCTGTGGTCCGGAGGCTCCCCAGAGCAGTGCTGTGCACGCGCTGCCCGGCCTATGCCAGCTGACGTTCCCGGGGCAGCTGTGAGGTCCGGAAGGAGGGCTGTAGCTCGCAAAGCACCTGGGGCACATTCCTCAAGATCAGCTGGGTCTCCCACCGATTAGACTGCTGTCCGCGGTGCCTCTTCCCCCCGCTCCTGGACCATAAGGCACTTCTGCACGTACTCTGTCCCCTTCGTAGCTCTGGCGAGTTAGCATCACGATTAGCTAACCTCCTTATTTCTTCCTGTTGTGTCGATTCACTTCCTGGGTCATTGCTCTTCTATCTTGTTAACCAAAGCTTTGGTGGATGCGGTCATTTTAAACGCATTTTAAACATTCCAATTCCGCAATAAAATGAAAAGGGCAAAAGAAAACTCGCTAGGAAGGCCAAAATCACCTGATACTCTATGATTCCGCCTTCTGTTATTAGACATATTGTGCGAATGTCTGCTGTCAGGCCGTCAGCATTTATATGAATTAAAGCGCCGCCCTGCTGTTATCCGGGCAGCTACCATTTGCTGCACGTCAGGCTCCCCTCAGCTGTCATTCAGCCATAACTGATTCATAACAGGAGGAGGTGGTTGTCACGGCGATTTCCCACAACCATGATGTTGACTGGCCCAGCTCTGCCCGCACACTACCCTGAGATCGACGGTATCCAGACAGATGGATGATGTCGCTAGCTGGCAGCTGGTGGAGAACAGCTGAATAAATGGGGCCCCCGTTCCAGGGCCCTTAGAGACAGGCTTGCAGGGCAAGCAGCAGTCACATTCAGTGATTTTTTTTCCCCTCTAAGAGGTGAACTGCCCCCCCCACCACCACCATTTTTGCAGGTGTTTTTGACGTCTGTGGGGTTGCTACGGCTGATGGGGGTTGGCACCAGCCTCGGTTCACCCTTTCACCAGAGATTTCTGTTTCGCTGATCAAAAATACCCGCTGTGACAGTTACCCTGGCCGCTGTGACTCATAACCTCGCAGGCTGGGAAACAGGATATACCTCCGGCTCCCTGCAGCGTGCTGACAGGTGTGTTTAAAGCCCGGTCAGCTCACTGGCTTGTAAAATATCCCCGTTTCCACCAGATAAGACACCAGTCCTGATTCTTCAGAAATGTTACAGACCTATGGGGTCTCCTCTTTAAACCTCCACGTGTCGCTGGTACAAGTTAGATATACAGCTAATGACTGTAACTATAGTGATGAATTTGCCCTTGGCTATGCTGAATGTGCCTCTTAATTGTCTGCATTACCTCTTTACTGTACCTCCTATTAGTGCTTTTCTACTGTCATACCCGAGTTGTACCATGAACTGACAGTTTTCCATTGTAAATTATCTGAGCCGTACCTGCACTGACATGGCCCCAGGGCCGAAAGCGTAACCAAACCAAGCTGGTTGCATCACCACCTCTGATTGGTCAAAATGCATAGAGGTACCGGTGTTCTGTACATGGATTATCTGAAGTAAAAAAGTGCAAAAAAGCAAATTTATGCAAATGAATGACAATTCTGCTAGCATTTGATACTAAAATAACATGGCGATTTCCACAAACTTGCTAACAGAAAGTAACACATAGTAAATCATTTTGTATGTTTTGCGTCACTGTCACTCTCCAAACGAGGTAATGCCTTCACAGAGCCGACCCTTCTGCAAACTGAGGTGAGCTGTAACCACGCTGTAGCTAGTCTCTCTTCAAAGTGCGGTTCCTGTATGCCAGTGGAAATGCGCCACATGACCAGCGTTTGTGTCAGTTACAGAGGTGCAGCTGTAAGAGTCGTCATGATTCTCCCAGGTACAGCTTTCCTGGCTGCGTTGTGTCGGCACAGCTGGCCATCTTACTCACTTTTACTTCATCGTCATCCCAAGCCTGTAGTTGTCCAGACTTGTTTCTCTAATGGAAACTGGTCCCACGTAGGAGACAAGCTTTGTCTCTCCCCAGTGCATCCTGGGAAAGACATCCGAACGCAGCCAACATCCCTCCCCAGGGTGCATCCCATCGCAGGTGTGTGACTCGCAGGTGCAGCCCGCCACCCTGCTGGGCGCAGACAAAACCCAGAGTCTCCCTGACCCACGGTAAAGGTGGAATTAGCACCAAATGAGCTACAGCAGCTAATTAGCATGCTGTCCGCCAGTCAGAGGCCTAATCAGCCCGCATTCCGCTCGCTCAGCCGTCCTGAAATTACGCTTCGACGCGTACCCCTCCGAGCGAGTGTCTGGAACGTGACGCCGTGCCAGCGGGCGCAGCTGGCTGCTCAGGTTCTGCAGCAGTTCCCTGCTGTACGTGCTTCATAAATATTAGCGTTGCTGCCCAGAAAATATCTACTGCAATGCTACAGCTGCGGCATCATTCTTTTAGCTACTCAAATTGAAAGAAGAGTTGCGGCCTGATTATATAATAATTGTCTTTTTACCTGAGTTTATAGCACTTGCTTTCTTGCCCTGTAGATGATGCATCTTCTTCTAGGTAATCCCATTTATTAAGTATTTCTGCAACAGTCCTGGCAGGAGTTGTATAGTAATTTGTACGGCTTTGAAGGGTAATTGCCCCAATGGTTTTCATAACATGAGGTCTCCATTACACCAAACATGTAATTATTCAATCGTTTAGACATATTAATGTTGTTATTTTAAAAATCCCCTGAAGATCTCGCAGAGTTTGCAGCACACTTTCCAGTGAGGTAAAGCACAATGCTGGGTCTACACCAAGGCGTCCCTGGTCTGGAGAGCCAAGAGCCGGAGCCGCGTCTTTCTGGACAGGAAGCCGAGGTTGAGGTCTGCTCTTTGGTCATTGCTGCCCTCTGCTCAGGTGACATTGGCTGCGCCCAAAGCAGCAGCGTTCTCGGAAGAGAGAGAAAGAGATCGGAAAACATACGGAAAGGCGCTCAAACGGCAAGGCTACCTCTGGGCCCTGCTTATGATGTCTTTCTCAGCCCTGCTGCCGGTTTGGGCTCCCTGCATTTTCCGAGGATGCATTTTCTTTGCCCTGTGTTTTCATTTTTAATCTTGGTCTGGATCGTTTTAGAGCGTGGAAGTGGTTTTAAGTGGTGGCTTGTCAGCTCTCTGGATGCAATGTTTGTCTAAGTTGTGGAGTGTTTTTCAAGGTTTTTAGTGTCACATGTGCTAGGATCTCAAAAAGGGTTATGTTGGGGTTTGGGAGTTTCTTTGGGGGCGACTGGCCCCTGGTAAAACCCCACAGGGAGACACTATTCATCTTCCCAGCAGAACAGTTTCTGTCGAAATCCTGGTACGACCGCTGCCCTTCCCTCCAAACCAGACCAGAGCTGTTTCTGTCAACTAGTCTGTGCTTTGTTTTGTGTTTCTGTGTATTTTTGTATTTTATTTATACCAAGAAGGGCATGTGTACCCTGCATAAGGGTACTTCCAGTGCAACCACAAGGATGCACTGGGGCCCAGCAGTGCATGTATATTTATCTGCAGGGAGGAATTTCTTGAGAAATGCGTCCACAGCTATGTGTGATGGGGTGTGTCGGGCCTGTGTGGCTAGCGTGAGCGGGTCTGTCCGCCGGCTGCTACTGCTGGAACACACACGTGCGTCTGCCGCCGTGATTCAGGGGGTGGGGGGTCTACGTCTAAGACAGTTACTGTCCTTCTAGTTTTTCAGCCGCTGCCGACCCCCAGGGGGAATTGCTGGCGAAGACTTGAGGCAGATAGACCCCCCCCTCTCCCTCCCAGTCTGCTTTCCCATCTGGAAAACGCATTCGGCTGCTGTCAATCCTCCGTCTTCCTCGATCGCAGAGTGCGTCTGTTTTACGGCCGGCTCTTCAGGGAGTACTCGAGTCTTTCCACTTTTTTTGACGCCCTCTGATGGATCCGGAGGCTCCTGTCGTCCGACGGTGCGCCTCTCGGCCGCAAACACGGGGAGAAGCGGGGAAATGCTTACGAGCCTGTTCACGGTGCTCCTGTGTTTTGAAGTCCGATTCGCTCCCGTCTTCAACAATCACAATCTCCATGGCTCTTCATTTGAGAACAGCTTCTCTTCCTCAGGTGGCGTAATGGTTAAGGAAGCACACTTGTAATTGAAAGATTGCAGGTTTGAATTCCCAACCAGCAAGGCACCACTGAGGTACCCTGAGCAAGGTACCGCCCCCAAGCACTGCTCCCCGGGCGCTGAATTAGCCGCCCCCTTCTATGTCACAACATCACATATGGGTTGAATGCAGAGGACACATTTTGTTGGTGTGTCAACAATAACCACTAATCACTAAATTCTAATATCAGAAGCCATATAATCAAATTCTTTTCTATTTTTTGGGCTACATTCTTTCTATTTACTGTTCTTGGAATCACTTCAGGCGTGCTGCTGCTACTTTGGTCATTCTCAAGTCACAATGCTAATTTCCAGGGTTTTTAGGCTTTTCTTGAAACCAACATAATTATTTTCTTCTTTCAGGTCCTCAGCCAAGTGACACTAAGGTAAAATGGCACCGCCATGTGAGTTCAGCTGCTTCCTTTCAGCTAGAATGCCGTGAGCCCTGGCTTTCAAACCGCCACCGTCCAGCGGAGGCACACATGTGCTTGACGTGTGCCCCATGCTGTTTTCATTCGTCTGCCGATCCCTCTTTCCCAAGTTCAGGCCGAGGGCTGCACGCTGTAATTGCCGGCGACCGCTCCGGCTCGGTCTGTCGGTGTCGGGGTCAGCAGCCCGTTCTTTTGCGGCGACACATCTGGAAGCGAGTGCGCGAAGCCCACGGCCCATAATCAGAGAGCTTCGCTAGGTAATCCGCCATGACAGGTCCGGGCACCTGACGCGTACCTGCGCCTGACCAGAGCTTGTCATGTCGGAACCATTTTCCTGGAGGCAGGGTGGGGGCGTGATGGACTCTGTCTGTGGGGGGAATCTTTCTTTCAAGGTAGAAAACAGATGGACGGGGGTTCGAGCTCGGGGTCGGCCGTGGCTCCTTCGGGTGGTGTTGGGTTCCATGTGTTCAGGCAGCCTGCTTGGCCCTTCCCAGGTTGTTTCTGTTTGGACTCGCTTTTCTGAGAGCTCATGACCCAGAACCCCAAAACCCTCCCGCCACGCCCCACCCCCCCCTCCTCCAACAGCCTCTGTTATTCAGGTCAGGATGTGGATGAGGTTTCTCTTCAGGGGATGTAAAAACATGTCTTTATGAAGTTAGGCAGACTGTATTTTTTTTTTTGCTGGGGTCATCTGCAATTTACCGATTCTTTGCGCCTGCCAGACCGTGTATATATCTGGGATTTTTTTCCTGCTGGGGGGGGTTGGGGGGGTCATCAGTAATTTCCGCCCCTCGGCCTGATCCTTGCAGACAGGATTTCATTCCCAGCTGTCTGCAGGTTGTCCCCAATTGTGAGGCACGGTGCAGCTGCAGAGTGTGGAATGTGCCTCAACCCCCCCACCACCCCCATGCAATGCTGCGTGCGGCGGGATGCTGCTCCGTCTTCATATCTGCTAACTCACATGCAGCATTTACCCATGAAAACAAGTGCAATTCCCGACGTAAATTTCAACATCCCACTACAGTGACAAGACCCTGCTTGCGCTGATTTGTACGCCCGTGTGCATGTGTGTGTTCTGGGATTAATTTGACTCACGATATGGACTGGCAGCAGACTCATTCCTGCTTGTGAGCACTTTTACTTATTGACGGTCAGTACGCCCGTAGCGGCATCTGTCGGCTTCTATCAGTGTAATTCCACGCTTCCTGTGCCGTGTTCGGTCTGCGTGGTGCCCTGCCAGACTGGAAATCCGCTCCTCTATGATGCTTCTTGAATGAGAGGACAGCTCATGTCATGTTTCCGACATTGTGATGGACAGGGACACAGCCGAAGAGACACACCGTGATATTTTTGTTTCTCTATTACAACCAGGAGCACAAATCCAGGTAGTTGCATAGTTTACTAGTTAAAAGTTTACTTTTTACTTAAAGTAGTAGTATGAAAACACCATCGGATAATTGCAAGAAAATGCACAAATGGCAGCCGATATCAGATAAATTCGAAGAACCTGAACTAGCCCCTTCCCTCAGCTCACTCTGCTAGAAAGAATTGCATGTTAATTTCACTAATTATTTAGCTATAGCTCTAGCTGCGGGTGACTGAAATGTTCTGAGCTGTAGACTGCAGACACTAAACACTTTCTTCATTTTGGACAGACAAACTGAGAGAAAGCCCTGCCAAAACATAAATAAACGATTGCACTTGTGTACTTAATGCTCTGTTATTTTTTCTTTTACAATGTGTACAGAATGTGCAGTATACACATAATTTCTATGGTCTTCGTCCCTGACAGGTCCCTCGTACGGATGAATGCAAACTGCACGCTTTGTCATGGTTTATCGTGGAAATATGGTGGTGGAAAGAGTCCTGGAGGTAAAGCTTTGTGTGGCTCAACGATGGACAGAGTGAACCTTTCATTTCATCACTACCCACCCCCCACCAGTGAACCGCAAGCTTTCCTTGCCATTACGCTTCTACTACTGCCATGGATCTTAACATTGCTCTGTCAAAACTTCACTGCGTGATTGATACTTTTGGAGATGCTCCTGGAGGATACTGTGGGAGCTACCCACTTTGTGCTGGGGGGGGGGGGGCACTTGGCCAAAGGTAGGTCTTCCTTGGGGAAGGGGATTTTGTTGACTGAATGGGCCTTTGAAGGCTAGTGGATGCCTTTCTGTGATAGCAGGCCATAAAGACACTGTGTCCTTCTTTATGGCTCTGCTGGGGAAGTGGACCATATGCAGGTGCTGAGGCATCCAGCTTGTGTAGAAGTTACGTCCTTGTTACTGGCAGTGGCTGGTGGTACTTCAAGCAGTGACCATGACGGGTTTCTCCCAGGATTCATCCTTGGCTGGGGGCCACAGCTTTCGAAGGGGGGGGGGCAACAAGGTTTAAATATAGCTTTTCCTTCAGAACCGGAAATCCCATGTCCACCAACACCGCACGAATCCCTTTGCTCCCATGTGTGTGCATGTCACTGTAGCGTCACCTGCCAATTAGTAGAAGCAGAGCCCTCAAATTTCTTCCGCTAGGGGAATATCGTACATTATTCGTACTTTCGTACAATACACTTGTACTCAAGCATTCATGCTTCTCATCCTGTGCACTGTTTGAGTGCAAGTGCATGCTTGTGTATGTCGGGTTATACATACAAGGATCACGCTGACTTATGGGACTGTGCCCTGAGGTTTATTGATATTTAATTTTGTGTATTAAAGTTTACTGCCTTTTAGAGATCCTAGCTTTTTCAGACCAAACGGCTCTTTGTGTCTAACTCTTGAAGTCTGCATTTAGCATGTCCAGGAAGGAACTGTGGTTACTATACCCTCATTTGGTTTGATCCTGTTAGGTCCAGCATAGATTTTCCCAGCTGAACAGATGTTGTGCAGGAGATGTACAAGAGTGTGATGTGGACAAAGTCAGCTTTAAACCCTAAACAAAGGCTTCTGTGTCTCTATAAACTGCCTTTTTCTGTATCTTTCTGTAACTGTATCTTTCTCATTATTGTCTCCACATTTCCCTCCACAATTAAACCGCGCCGTCGACTCCCAGTCCTTCAGCACTGCAGTGGGGATTTCTTAATTTAGACTGACATGGCTTAACTGAAGTGTCTCACAGTGTGCAGTTAAGATCAGGAAGCGCATGTTGCATTTTACATACTTTTTGACAGATAAGCCCCTGAATCTTTCAGTCGCACGGAGCATGATTATTCTTGGCATTCAGATGGGACAACAGCTTTTGAAAAGCTTGCTTTTAAACCACACCGTAGCATTATTATGTCGCTTTCTTCCTGGTGATGCCTTACACTGGCACAGTATGATGGCTCGATTGGTAGCACTGCAGTCTCCCAGCTATGAGGTCAGGACAGACCCACAGCCAGAAATAGATCTCCCTGTTACATGCGTTTCCAAGGACGTAGATTTGGTGCATTGCTGATAGGGACTAAATCAGCCCTGATACCACCCCCACCCCCCAAATGCAGACAGTAGTCTCACAATATTGGTAAGGATGCGTCCCTACTGTTCATACCCAAGCTGTCATCTCTAAATCCCCTATTGATGTGTCTGTGATGGACTGTTATCCCATCCAAGATGTTCCTCTGCTTGGTACCTTCTGCTTACCTACATTGACTCCACACCCATCATGCTCGTGTGATTAATTCCATTATGAGTAGGTGGGAGAGCCCAGTCTGGCTAGTGACTCACAGCGACGTGCAACCTTTTAATGGTCTGACCATTTGAGGGACCTCTGTCTGTATTGAGCCCATGCTGTTGGTTTTTTGTAGGCCTTGGCACATTATTACGTCAGATCTGGCCAGAAGAAACACTGCACATTGTCTCTGAGACAGAAACATGCCAGCTAACTAAAAATACGCCTGGCTTTTTGAGTCCTGTTTCAAGAACACCTTTGTGCTAGATGTTCTTGCATCCAAAGATGGAATGAAGGGAACTTGAGAATGTAGCATTTGTTGTGACTAATCAAAGGGCACCTGGACTCAGCCCATGACCAAATCAAAGCCAGACGGCCTTGGGTGTGCTAAAGCATTTATCAATCAACCTCCGTAACAGAATTCATGGCTCAGCTGGTCCAGTGAGACAGTTTTTTCCTGGGATTAATCTTAAAATTCATACTGAGTTTTTCCAGACTGCTTATTCCAAACTCCATTTAGATATATTTGTACAATTATAATTGTAAGGCAATTAATCATTTTCTTTGCAGAGAATAAGCCTGGGTTTTTCAAGACAAAATTATTGGTAATTCCAGGGTTGTTTGCCTCCCACCCCGAGTGCAACTACTGGGATGGTGTTTTTTTATTGTTGTCTAGGTCATTCTTCGCCATGTTGAAACTTGATCGGTACACATTGTGGTGGGCTGGACTTACAGATGTCAAAGTGCTATTGGCTATGGCCATTGGTCCGGGTGAAGGTAATGAGTCCCAAGGACATCGAATCACCATACTGCTGTATCAGCACGTCACTCTTGATTGGCCATCTTGCTGGTGTAGTGGTGCTCAGGACGTGATGTCAGCAGCCCCTCACACTGGGAGGAGCCCATGAGGCACCCATCTGATGTTGGGCTTGTTTTTCTTCTGACTTTCTGGACACCTCTGTCATCTTGTCAGCTACAAAAGCTGTGGTCTTTCCCTCAAATGAAATTGAATTTGAAATAGTTTATTTTATTTAGAGAGGCTGTGGTTTTGACGAAATGATTCCCCCTGTGGCAGTTGAACAGGGTCCACATCCCCGTTGAGGCCGCCCACTAAATGAACATCTGTCTGTTTCTGTCTGCCCCTGCAGAGTGTATGAACTGCACCAGCTTCGCGGACTTGAGTGAAAGACTGAGCACTGTTGAGTCCAAGGTAATTTTTGGGATCACACCAGGCCGGCTGCTGCGTTTCAAATGTTACGTGAGCAGGCAGCCAAATGGGACAGAGAGCATTCCAGCGTGTCTTTGGCTTCGGAAAAAGACCCATCTAAAAGACGATCCAGTCCTGAACACAGCAATAGAGGTGGATAGTTGTGGTCCAGAAAATACAAATCCAGACCAAGATTTTGTTTCAACCAACCAGTTGAGCATAAAGAGTCACAATCACTGGATGGTTGAAACAAAATCTTGGTCTGGATCTGTACTTTCTGGACCTGAACTTTCCACCTCTGTGCAGCAAACCATGAAACAGGGTCCCTTTCTTCACTAGATCCTGTTGTTGAGGGAGACTGTGCCAGCTACCAGAGCAGTCAACCGTCTGCACGAGGGATCGACTGATAACGAGGTGGGCTCACCCAACCCCACGCCCTTAGGACCCCCCGTGGTCGGGCTTCCAGGTGAGAGGGTGTATTTAATAAAATGCATGCAGAACTGATTGGCTACTCAGAATGTCTGATACTGCAGACAGGCTGGGGGTCCACTTGTTTATCAAGTTATTTAGCTGCTGAGTGAAATTTTTTTTAATTGATTTAGAAAAATACATACTCCACATATTGTAGATCCTAGCAATGCTTTTTCAGATTTGACTAGGAGAATCTGATCTGATTTAATCACATTACAAAATGAGCCCAGCTATATCCTGTTCAGGGTGTCCCCTGTCTTATGATCTGTGCTACCTGGGATTGGCTCCAGGCCCCATGATGACCCTGACCAACATAAGCGGTTAAAGGATGGATGGATGGATGGATGAAAGGAAGTATATAATAATATGTGTTATGTGTATATACACACAAACACTTTGAGGATATTATAGAAAAGTTTGTGTCTCCAAATTGAGTTTGTAATGAGACACAACTTCAGATAAAATGTATTGAGACTTCATTCATTTGCTGCTTCTCTGGTACTAGCTGTGTGTGCTGCTGTCATCCCTCAGGTGTCCGAGGCCCCCCGGGGCCAATGGGGCCCCCAGGTGCTCCCGGATCAGCTGGACCTCCTGGCCCCCCAGGAGCGTTAGGGCCCACTGGAAAGCTCGGCCCCATGGGACTCAGAGGTGAGAACCCAGCACCCCAAATCTGGATGCTCACCAGTATTCAGACACAAGCCTAAGCCACATGGCCCCCCACCTCTGAACATTAGCTCACTATAGCAATATAGTAAAGCAGCATCACCCCATAATCCTGACACATCCTCACCTGCCTGTGTCCCTTTCCCTTTATTACAGCTGTGCTGCACATCTCAGGCACATCTCGGTTTATTTATTCTGCAGTATAATCAATTTTAGAAAAATTTGCGTTCAGTATAACTATTTTTTGGTATAACTGTTGTTATTTTTCTGTCTTTTTATATCATATGGCTACTTGAAATGTCTTTCTTGTTTCACTGGTCATATGCTGGAGTTGCCCAGTTCACATTTAACTGCAGGTCCTCTCTGACATGCCTTGCATGTGATAAAACCTTGAATCTTTGAATCCAGTAATCCAATCGGCATTTTTAGCCCCATGAGAATATTGCTCAGGCTCACAATCCCTCGTCATGCTCACTTTGACCCCCTTTGTCACAGATACCAGCAGCCAGTCTCTCTCACTATACCTCTAACATACAGGGGTGCATTTCCTAAAGGGTCCTGTTAGCGACTTAGATAGTTGGACTCATTCAGTTGCGCCTATGCCTTTGGGAAGCCCATCCCTGGTGGGTATCTTCAATGTCTCCTAACGTCTCCCCCCACAGGACCCCCAGGCCAGAGAGGACCCCAGGGAGAGATGGGTCTACCTGGGCCTCCTGGGCCACCAGGCCCGGCCTCCCCTTACCCCCTCCGTGGTGACACATTCGGCCTGAACACTAGGCGGCTGGGCCAAGGTGAGCGGATTTACGCAAAGTTTATGAATGTGTTCCGGTGGGCAAATAGACACCATAACAAAAGGGGCTGTATGGTCTGCCTGGCAAGGCTGCCAACACTGGTCAGCTGTCTGGACTAAGATTTTTAATTTGAGGCAAGTCTGCACACACATCCACACACATTTACATGCATGTAATAGTTTTATTACCTTGTAGATAGTCTCTAGAGTTTGCAAACTGCACCAGCGCTTTTGATCTAGCTAATTTTAGGTTTATAATGGAATAATTTAGATTTGCTGTAAGATTTCTTGCGTGAGCATGAGAGTCTGAAAGTGTGAGTGTCACGCCAGACGCGTGACAGCTGGCAGCCCTGAGCTGATGTGCCACTGTCTTCATATTTCCAGGCCTTTTCCTGAATTTGTGACTGTAATAATAGTGTAGTTACGATAATATTAATGATGGTTTCTATGAAGTTACCTTTCAGGGAGGGCTGAGCCAGGATGGGGGGGGCGGTCTGTGAGCGGATTTTGTGCTCCATTAAGTGTAAAGAGAAAGAATAAAGGTGTGAGGGGGCAGCAGTGAAGTTTTGGCTCCTTCTCGGGAAAAAGTTTTGTAGAACGAGCGACCCCTGAATCCTTTATGTGGACCGTAACGATCCGAGGCGTCTCTGTGTGCTAGACAAGCGTGCCGTGTCGGGCCCCCCTCCAAACCTGCCAGCAGGGGGGGCACCCAGCTCTCGTTAATAAGCGTGCCTCTGTGACTGGGCCCCAGAGGGCCACGCGGCCCCTCTCGCCCACGCTCTCCACGGGCCGCTCAAGGGGGGACGCAGCTCGTGAAAAGCCAGATGGTCCGTGGCAGCTCAGCCCGCCCCAGACCAACGTAAATGCCCAGAGCGCTGACAAAACGGGGTCCGGTCAGAGAGAGACTTCTCACAGAAACTACACAAAGGCTGTCATTCAGGAAAAGGCAGTTTCGACCTCAGCTTTGGAGGATGATTGAGTTTTATAAGCAGCTACATGTTTTAGCAGTAGATACTAAGTATCTGTCCTGTCATCTGTTAACTTTGAAACTTTGTTATTTTATTATTATCTGGCAATTCTCTGCATACCACAGTTTATATCAAATTAAAACAGGCTGTACATGTAGTTATTTCAAGATTTTATGGAAGGTGATGTGTTACATTTCTTCCATTTATTTTAGATCCAGTAATAATCTGTTTTTTGCCCTGTTAGACAATGGGACCTAGGTTTGCTTTTTGTGCAAGTCAAAGTTTTCGACAGTAGATTATTGTATATTTTTTCTTTTTGGTTTTTAACATCTCGTGCAAAAAAAAAAAGGTTTGCCTAGTGGTTGACACTAGAGGGCAGCAGCCACCTACTGTGGCACTGGCTTCAGCAAGCTGTATTCAATTAGGAAGCTGGCTTCGTTTAAGGCTCAGCACTGGCTGCAGTGAGCCTGCTGTAAATCAAACCCAATTTGTAAGTTGTCAGCAGAGCAGCCCCATTCTGGCAACCAAAGTCTGCCCCCCAAGCCAAAAACCTGCCCAATAAAAAGGGAAGTCGAGGCCCTCAAATCAGGCCATATTGCTGGTGGGGTTCTCTGGGCAGACTGCTGCAGCACCAGAAATGAGTTCCACAGGGAGCGCTCCCACAGGCCCATTTGCCATTTGTGTGAGATCTGCATGTTAATCATCCACTGTAGCTGAGCACTGCGCTGTCAAAGTCCCGTTCCTGGTCCTGGTGAGGGAGAGCAAGCTCGACATTATGGCTCCCTTATTATGGGAAGGATTATTGTGATATTTTTACAGCAGAGTTAAGGAGTCCTGTGGTTTGTCTCTGGAAAAAAAGTAAACACAGGGAAATTATTTGGTTGGACATCCTGGGCGCATATAAAGTGAGGTTCATGAGGGCCATCCACATATTGGGCATTTCTCAATATGCTTACTTGACCGGACTTTTGTTCTTGTGTACTCGCTTTACGTCATCATCCATTGGCGAAGGCCAGTTGCAATACTAAGAACACAAGTAAACGAGGATGGTAAAAATCCCTGTATGTTGTTCGTGCTCTGCCCCAAATATCAAAGATACATCAGTTGCATCCTCAATTGGAATTTGGTGATAGGTGGTCATTGTTGACACACCACAACAACAGAATGTGTCCTCTACATTTACCCTATATGTGACATAGCAGTGCTTGCAGGCAGTACCTTGCTCAAGGTACATCAGCGGTGCCTTGCTGGTTGGGGATTTAAACCAGCAGTTTTTCAACTGTACTTCCCTAACCATTAAACCACCACTGCCCACATAGAATTGGGATTTCATATCGGCAATCTCACACGCAATTTAATAGCATAACACATATGGCACTGATGGGATTCAAACTCAGGAGCCCCTGTTTCCTAGACAGACACTTTAACCATCTAACCCACAGCACCTCAATGAATGAGACCAAGTTCATGATTCATTGCACCCCAAGTTTGTTCTTGGAGGGCAAGCAAGACCTGTCTTGCCAAGACCAAAAGTACAATCTTTGTGCTCTTGGTATTGAGATTCACCCAAGGTTCATGAGGGCCATCCACAAAATGGATGTTCCTCAATATGTGTATCTGACCATACTTGTGTTCTCATGTATCCGTATTATGTCATCTTCCAATTCCGATTCCAATACTCAAGAACAGAAGTGAAAGGATAGTAAAAATCCCCGGATTTCATGCTTGCCCCGCCCAAATATCAGGGATACATTGGTTCCATTCTCGCCAAATCAGACCAATCCCACGATTTATTGTGTCCCAAGTTTGTTCTTAGGAGGCACATTAGAAAGACCGGTCTTGCCAAGTTCACAAGTATGATCATTCTTGGTATTGAGAAGTATCCATTGTGTCAGGTCCCATTGCTCGTTAGAGAACAAGGAACAGTAATTAGCAGCAGCCTGCAGAAAACAACCATCTTAGCTCCCAGTCTCGTTCCTGGTGTTTGCAGATGAAGATCTTCTCTACGCTGTGCCTCATCTAAGCCACCGAATCACACCGGGCCCCCCAGGACCGCCCGGGCCCCCCGGACCCCCAGGTAAGAAGGATCTGAATGACCACAAATCTTAAGGATTTTCCCATGACTTTCTGTACTGATGCCCATCAAAGATGAGGACACCTGACTGGTTATGTGACACACTAACCTTACCAGCAGTAGGTGGAAGTGACTGAAGCAGAGAGTTGAGTTTGTGTGCTGTTTCCACAGGGCCAGCAGGGCCAGCGGGAGACCCAGGACTACCTGGGCGACATGTAAGTACGGGTTGGAGTAGCGTGTCTGTCGGAATGCCTGAATATGACAGCGTAAGGGCTAGCTCAATACAAAGCTGGTCCCATGGTATGTTCCAGGCGGAGGGAGGCCTCATTGGAAAAACTGGAGATCCAGGACCTAAAGGAGATCCTGGCGAAAAGGTGAGGAGCAAACGTGTATGAAAGAACGTTACATCTTCATCTCAGGTTATTCACCTGGTTTGAACGTGATGACAAATATCCACTGTTAACACCAGTGTTAAATACAATATTAATATTTATTATTACGCTGGGCACTTTTACACAAACTTTAAAACAAAACATTTAAAACTACCTAGGGAGTAAGTGTATGTTTGCTCAGGAAAAAATATAATTCATCATTAGAATGTATGCAAATGATCAGTAACATGATAAATAATAATAGTTAAAAAAAACAATTTCCTCTGTTCTTTAGAAAGTTACCTATATCTACTGGATGGCTAGATGAACGTGGCTTCAGTTCCCAAACCTCTCCTCAGGGTCACCTCAGCCGTTCCATGTGTTCATTAAATTTCACCACCAACTCATTTAACTAAGTTAATTAGTTAAATAATTTGATGAGCTATTGGTTTAGCCAAAAAGAAGTGCAAGCCATCGACTCAACAAATACATACAGGTATATGGCTACATACGAAGCAAATACAGGGGAGGGTTCTGGAGGTTAGGAAATGGCTGAGCTGATACACTTTGACAGACGTAATATTGTAGTTTTACTCCAACAGGGAATTTAAACATAAACATAATTAATAGATAATTTAAACATAATTTTCTTTGGCAGCACAAGACTCCACAAATACAATCCTGAGCTCAAAACAGCATTTACTTAATGACAATATGTGAAGACACAAGCAAGGACAGTATACATAATGTAGGAAAAGTAGGAATTATACATTTATTGGATATGAACATCTGTTACAAAAATGTGATAAAAGTTTGGTTCATAGTGATGTTTGTTGTATCACTGTTGATTTACTAATCATGATAAGATAAAAAGCTTCAAACTGATACTGAGTTGATACAGGGTTACTATTCTTAAGGACTATAACCTTCAGTGTTCAATAAATTGTTTGTTGGACGACTGATTGATGCTTTCACAATACAGAGAGTTTGGATGTGTACACAGAGAAACACACTGTTTTTTTTAAATAGTAGGAAACGAGCGGTTTCACAATTAACTGTGTTTTTGTTATTATTTTCTTGTACTGTTTGCACTGAGTCATAGTCGTTATTGAGTACTGTTGTGCATTGTTTTTTTCCCTTAGTATTTATTGTCAGCGTTTATTGTTCGGCTGTTCTTTGTTCTAGCTGTCTGATGATCTGAAGAATCGCAGTGTCGTTTCTTGTGTGTGAAATGACGATAAAGCGACTTGACATGAGTTGAGCTGAAGTGCCGAGACAGTCCTCAAACACTGTCTGCTGTTCCGTCGCTGAGGGCAGGCAGGGAGTTGGGGAGGGGTGGGGAGGCCATTGTGGCCTTATTAACCAGAATGTTTTTGGTTCAAGTCCACAGAGGGGGTCATGTTGCTATGAAGTTGCTTCACTTGAACTGTGCCAGTGAACCACCACCATCACCCCCCCCCATATAAATAGGTTAATCTGCAAGTTACTTTGGATGAAAGAGTCAAATGAGTGAATCAGACGTAGCATGAGCATAGACTGAGCCAATACAGGCAAAAGATCTGGGAATGCCAACATATCAAACAGTGCTATTTTCTCTTTGTCCAGTGGGGGCACTGGTGAGCTGTAAAAGGGGTTGGGGGGGTGGGGATTGAAATGGAGGGATAACAGTCACTGAAGTAATGCTGATTAAAATGTCCTCAAGACCTGTCAGATGGCTGTTTTATCGTACTGCTCAGAAAATGTTTATGGTCATAATCGGATAATCTGAAAGGTGTTTGCCGCAGTAAATTTATTTAATGCATGAGGAAAAAGACTTGCCAATGGTCTTACGTTAGACAGTTAACGAGGAAAAGGCCATAAACCCTGTGCATGCCCGAGCACGCACATGCGCAGGCACACACAAGGAATCCTACTGCAGCCAGTTAGAATGCTCCCCCGAATACAAGCCTGTGTACCCTGGAGACCACCAGCACACGTGTGTTTGTGCAGAGGCTCTGATTCGCGTGTCACTGTGCTCCTCCACTGGCTCCTCCTCTTCTGCGTGACCTCTGGCTCCGCGTGTGTCGTGGCCGCCGCCGGCTCCGCGTGTGTCGTGGCCGCCGCCGGCTCCGCGTGTGTCATGCCACTCCACACCGCGGCCCACGCTCAGCCTCACACCTGCTGCTTCCTGTCCCCCTCCTTTTATTACAGTCTTAAAAAGTTTATAAAAAAAAAAGTTCAGCCGTTCGGAACGAATGCCCCCCTCCCCGGTCAGGGTATTGTAGCAGGCCTGTCAGTCAGCAGGCTAGTTCATTAGTCATGCCTTGTCAAGGCGGGTCTGCAGGGTGCCCATCGGCGAGCACTCGCACAGTCAGGGCACAGTGTCCGGTTTGCTACAAAAACACAGGCCTCTTTGTCATGACATGTGTCTGGCCAGTGCTGTGTGTCTGTGTCTGTCTGTCTGTCTGTATGTGTGTCTCTGTATCCGCTGTAATGTTGACTTTCTTCTCCTCTCAGGGACCTCCTGGATTCGCAGGACAGCATGGCCTTCCAGTGAGTCACGGGCCTCCAAACTGCACAACCACTGCGGTCTGATTCAGAGCACTGCACATGCTAACATACAGTATATTCTCCCAGATCAAAACATATATACAGTACCTACAGAAAGTCTTGGGACACTTGTTTAATTTAGTAAAATGATTGCTA
>JAABNX020000044.1:9217157-9270551 GCA_015163995.2 Mormyrus lacerda
GTGTATGTATGTATGTACAGTATGTGTGTGTGTGTATATATGTATATATATATGTGTGTGTGTGTGTGTGTGTGTGTTGATGCACAGCTGATGCTCTTATACTGTAGCAATGGCCTGCAGGGTTTGTCATGCCTGAGTGGGTTTTTTTGCATATGTGTCATCGTAGGGTGGACCCGGACCCAAGGGTGAGCCAGGAGAGAGCTTGCAGGAGGTAAAGAGAGGAGACGCATTTAGAATTCTCTTCCGACATGTATGACACCTATATGCTGGGAGCAGGCGGCTAAAACTGGAATGTCCCTGACACAGATGGTGACATCACTGATCCGATGGATTTCTACTGAGAGACAGTTATGGAATTTGCATATATAGACTGATCACTAAATGATGTCACAATGCGTGAGATGTTTGCCCAACCCCCATAAGCCGAAAGCCAATTTTTAATCCCAGTCCAGCTCAGTCATCCAGTATAATAGGATCCTTAAATCAGCAGTCAGAATTAGGCACATTACACTCTGGTGATTGGGAGTTCAGCTCCAGCCGTATATATCTATACATTTTGCTCACTGCGAGTGTGAGGGGTTTTACAAAGAACCAAAATCCAGTATGGAATGTGATAAATTGGCCTTGAGATCTGGGAGAGCGAGCAGTCAAGGGAATGCTGAATAAAACATCTCATCTGCAAACTTCAAGCGTGTGGCCTGCTTCACTGTGGCTGGTGTGGTTACTCTGGATTTGGGTGTGTCGCTCAGGGAGAAGGAGTGCAGCAGCTGAGGGAAGCCTTGAAAATCCTGGCCGAGAGGGTCCTCATTCTGGAGCACATGCTTGGCATTCATGGTAAGGGGAAGTGGGCGGGGCTCATTCCACAGCAAATGATTGATTCACAGTAAGGAGGAGTGGGCGGGGCTAATTCTGCTGCGAATGATTGGTCACTTAGGACAATTGCCTGAACATTGTGTAGTGTTTGATTGATATGCAGAGTCAAAGGAAGAAGCCAGCTGGTAGTGTAGTTGGTAAGTCATGGTGCCAGATCAGCTCTATGGCTTTATAAGCAAGTAAAACTGCTGCTTGGCATGAAAATTTCAGTTGAAGAGCTAAACGTAATAAGTTCTGCAGAAACATGCACACTGATCAGGCAATTTGTAAAAATATCAAGGCACATGTTTCTTTCGTTTGCTTTTTTTTTTTTTTACTTTGTGGGGAAAAAATGATTTACGCAACAAACCAAAGCCACATATCCACCCCCATTCAGTGATTTATAAAGTTATAATTTTGGCAAGAGTTCACTGTCTGACACACTTCCATTTCGCCCGGCTGGGACAAACTATTCCAGTCCTGTAACTGCTAACAGTTCACAAGACCTTAGTGCAGCAGTGGAGATGCAGACGTGATGCAACAGACCCGGTTGTTTCTCGGGAGGCCGCGTTTATTAGAGCGATGCGGCTTCTCGCCGCGTGAACACTCCGGAGCTTAATTTGGACGCAGAAACTCACCCAGCATGCTCATTATTTTGCCGTTGAGTATGTTATGAAAATACGTAACCTATTTCAGGGGCTCCCAAACCTGTCCTTGGGGACTCTCGGCCTTTCCGCATGTTTTATTCCATGAGCAAGCTCACCTGATTCACACCATTTATTAGTTGAATCAGGTGTGCTGGTGGTGGGAAAGGAAAAATATATGACATAGCTGGGGCCTCAATGAGAGGTTTGGGAACCAGGACCTCCTTAATAGGGCATCTGCCCATGAGTTCATACCTGCCAGGCATAGATTCATATTCAATTAACTTGGCCAAAGCCAACTTACTTCAAGATGTATGTGCAAAGGTCAACCCGCATTTTTGTCTGAATTCATTCTCTCCCCACCCCCCACCCTACCCCCTTCTGTCTTTGCAGAAAGTCCAGTAGAGCCGGGTTCTGGATTAGACCTCTTCGCGGACCCGTTATCGGTGCCTGCTGTGAAAATTAAAAGAGCACACTCTAGACTGCAAAGAGAGAGCAGCCCCATTGCCAAGAGCAAAGAGCGTAGCTCAGGCTATTAGCCAGCGTGTCGCTGCCCAGCGTGTCGCTGCCCAGTGTGTCACGGCCCGGCGTGCGAGCCTGTGAGTTTGTGTGCCAGGCCTTGGACTGAGGGGCTGAGGTCTTGGGACACATTTTAGGCTGGGATAACAGGCAGTCTCTCCTCAGCAAAATTCCGATACGGTGATATTGTTGTTGTCATGATCTTTATCACCATTTCTTTCAAGGCCTCTGAAAACATTATTTATAGATATTCAGGATGCACAGTGTTTACTGTGATGCTTTTAGTGCATTTTTTAGTATCTGTGACTGATTGCTTTTGCATATTGATGGTATCAGTCGTCTCAAGTGCTCCAAGTGGTTTTCATTCGTACTTTTTATAGAGCACAATTAAATGCATGTACTTGTCTTAATTTGCTCACACTTCTGAGAGTGATTTCTGTCAGACCTTCTAAGGCTCTCAGTGCAGTTTTTGATTAGATTTATGTACAGTATTTCAGTCCCTCTCCTACAGAGATTAAACTACAGCCATTATTAATGTTGATGCCAGCATAAGAAATGAACAGCGTTTCTACGTAAAATCTTAATCAACACTGCGTGATCTTTCTAAAATCTTTTGAGCATTTATAAACTGCATATAAAAATTCAATATTTAATCTCATCTAAAGCACATATTTCTTTGAAGTTGATTGGTAGTAACGACACTAAGGATTCTTTCATTTTCCGTTGGAGCTTCATAATTTATGCTTCATTTAAATCGCGTGTTGGCTGTGTGTGCAGTGTGGTTTGTTGGAGTGCTTTCCCGAGCGCTGGAGCGGAGAACGTGGGTGTTTCTCAATACCAAGAACATACAAATCGTACTTGTGGTCTTGGCAAGATCGATTTTGCCAACTTGCCTCCCAAGAATGAACTTGGGGTGCAATGATATTGGTCTTGTTTGCTGAGGATGCAACCGATGTATCTTTCATATTTAGGGCAGGGAAAGAACAGCATCCAGGGATTTTTACCATCCTTTTACTTCTGTTCTTGAGTACTGAAACTTGAGTATTGGAATCGGCAATGGAAGATGATGTAAGATGTGTACATGAGAACACGGTCAAGTACGCGTGTCGAGAAACACCCAGTAGCTTGAATCTGGACTCTGTCAAGCCACATTCGCCTTCTGCAAATTCAGCTCATGGTATAGCTTCCCTTCAGAAATCTTGGGGGGATTGATCTTCGCTACATACCCAGCCTCTCTGTGGCCTTTCTCTTAGATTATATTTTTATTGCTATTTTAATGTACAAACACAATTGTAATCAGAGATGGACATAACTGGAATGCAAGTACGCATTAACCTTTACAAACAATACGTGTGACAATCGAATGTGGTAATAGTGTAACAGCGTACTTGTGTGCATTTGTGCTGATATGAAAACAAAACATAATGCATTTTAATCTTTATATGCTAACTCTACTTCATTTTGGATATACAGGTTAAAATGCAAGGTATTTTTTTGTGATAGCAGTGTAAATGCACATATAATAAGTACGCATGTGCACTTTTACAAACAATCGATTGTCGCATGTATCATTTTTAAAGGTGAATGTGTACTTGCGTACCAGTTATGTCCATCCCTGATCATAATAAACCAAAAGTCATTTTTAGGAACTACACATGTAATGAAATTAGCAACATTATGTGTCTGTTCAGTCACTTATGCGAGAGCCTGGCTGATTCTTTTTTTAACGTTGTCGTATTTAATATCTTAGATCTTAGATTGTGCTATTAACACATTAACTACAGTATCTGAGCGAAGGACACAGCTTAGGCCTGCTGCTTGATAACAGTACTATAAGGAGGACTTGACTGATGTCAGCATACAAATTAAACTGTCAGTCTGTTACTTT
This sequence comes from Mormyrus lacerda, assembly GCA_015163995.2. NCBI lineage: Eukaryota > Metazoa > Chordata > Actinopteri > Osteoglossiformes > Mormyridae > Mormyrus > Mormyrus lacerda. The sequence goes on from JAABNX020000044.1 coordinate 9,221,061, forward strand.
TACAATGAGGCCTGGTTTACCAGAACTCATGGATAATTTCATGTAGGCCAGGATATGTAGAGCAGTGTTTCCCAATCTTGGTCCTCGAGAGACTACAGACAGTCCACATTTTTGCTCCCTACCAGCTCCCATGTGGACTGTCTGGCAAGGAGCTAGGAGCTAGGGAGCAAGAACATGGACCGTCTGTGGGTCCCCAAGGACCGGCTTGGGAAACACTGGTGTACAGTTTTAGTTAATCAGACAGTGAGAGAGGCTTCTGTAAAGCTCAGTCGAAGCTTGCACATTTCTATACACATTTATACATTGACATTCGCCGTGTCCTTGTGAACCTTCTGTTCCCCATCAATGCCTCTTGAGGTCTACGAGCAGGGGTTTTATGTAATACACTTGTTAGTCTAAATCTGATATTCTGGAATATCAGAGTCATTATCATTCTTCTGATACTCTCTAAATGTTGAAGTGAAGGAAATGAAAGCAGGGAATTAATTATCTCGTACAACATGTGTGCATTGACATGTTTTGTTTCTGATTGATTGATTGATTGCAGTGTAATATGTGTAAATACAAGGTGTATTCAAAATACTTTTGGGCATGTAATGGAATGTCTTTCGACCTTATTGGCACATCATGTTAAGATCCATATATGAATGAATTGCAACAAAGCTGAAAATTATGATCCATCAGTGTCCTGGAGCTGTCAATGACATCTGAGTGTTCATTTTGTGTTTATGTTGTGTCATGGTGCCTGTAAATGTTATTATGGTGATTACATGGACTGTAATCACATCAATAAACATCTTTAAGACACGATGCCTACGTTATATTGAAGCATGTGCTTCTGAATGGAGTTTGCTGTGTGTTCTTAATGGTCACAGGCCATTTAAGGTTAGGACCTGTCATGCATCATAGCTCCTAAGAAGTGCTTACATGCTTGTGTGTCATTCTGCCGGTGCAGACCCACCCCTCTTAGCAAACCAGTATTTTTCAGGTGCATTCAATACATGACATGTAGTCTGTCCGGTATTACAATCGGTGATTTGTACCTTCGGTTAGGCTGGTAAGCTTGTCAAACATTTACACCATTGTGACTTCTAAGCGTGTCCAATCAGAGACGAGATCCTTGGTGTTGTTAGGAAATGTTTCCCTGACAACATATGTCAATGTAAATTTGATACAAGATTTTTATTGACAAGGAGATGTGAGGCAGGGCATCAAGGGGAAGTTATGTACAGTTACATCTCAGGAGCAACTCATCCCGCTTTACTCTTGCTCCTTATCCTCTCCGTGGGTGATGACATAGCAAAGGTTCTTGTAGTCCAGGTTCCCAGCGACATCCAGAGGGAAGTTTGTGAACATCTGGTTCACCTACAGGCCAGAGAAAGCTCAATCGTAACGCCTGGACAAAAGGTTCTCAATCTGCGTTTGTCTGCCTTTGTCTAATTTCCCCCCAAAAAAGACCGTACTTAAAAATACAGCCATTTAAAGCTAGTAGCTAATTTGAACTTTCTTTAACTTTGCCACGGTTACACTTTCAAGCAAAAGGTATATCGCTGTATGATCACATGCTAGCTTGATAAAGATAAGCAGGTGGGAGGAATACCCAGGCTAGCTCAAGATAATTATACCACTGTGGGGTTATATATTCATACAGCCCATGAAAATGGAGCAATAGCTTTGACGTGTCCCTGGCTGCTGCTGCATGCTGACAGGACTCTGCCTCTTGCTCATTTTAATATCAGAGCTTTCCCTGCCTTTAAGTGAGAGTAAGCTCTCTGGATGGCTAAAACACACAAACGGGTGCGTGTGTCTATCTGCATGTGTGAGGGACTCAAAATAATATCAGCCTGGAATTATCTTACTGCTAGTTTATTTGGTCAGCACTTAATCCCGTATCTAATTTCCAGCTGACTTTCTTTACTGTGGTGCCTGTGGTTTGGCAGAACGCTCCCAGCCTATTTGTCACTCCCAGTTTATTTGCCACTGTAACCGCGTATCGATAAGACTGAAGCTTGTTACACACTGATAACGACAGCAATGTGGCAGTGCTATGGGAAAGTCGATACTTTTACGGAAGCACAATCCCCACGGATCCCCCTGTGGCAAGATGACAGGAATGTGCCGTACCTCCGCCTCAGAGAATTTATCCGCTTGGGACATGAGGTGGTATTTAATCCTGGAAGGCAACAATATCCAAGTAACACACAAGATGTTGCATGTGGCATTTAACGTTACAAATTGCTTGCAAAACAACATTTATTTAAAACTAGATTTAAGGACATACTCGACTTTATCGGAAGAAATCTGGAAAATACGATAATCCCACAAATATACAAAATACAGAGCAACAAATCCATTTGTTCTTTTGATACTATTTTAGAAAACTACACTTTGTGCAGGCATCCAATGAAACAAAAGATGATTTAACTGAAGAAAGAATAGAATCATTTCGGAATGGCCATTTTGATCATTGTGTATCAAGGCCCACTACTCACTCATCTCCTCTGAGAATTCCTTTTCCTTCTGGGTCAAAGATCTTGAAGGCGTTCAGAATGGTTTCCTCGGGGTCTGTACCTAAACACAGAGAGACAACCATATATATAATCCACTGATGAAAAGATGAATATATAATCCAGATGAAAAGGCCACTAAATTGAGGAGAATACAAACAGAATACAAGCATCTAATTGGACACTGTAATCACATCAGTAAACATCTTTAAGACATGATGCCTACGTTATATTGAAGCATGTGCTTCCACAATCCACAGTCAAAAGCAGTTTCTGTGGGTATATGTGTATAATTAATATTTTCCTATGACCATTGGTGCATTTGTAGAATGTGTAGCATTGTGGTCTATCTGTATGTAATACATTAAAAAGCTCAGCATGACACCTCAACATTAAATTTAAAAGTCCTAATTTAACAATTTACTTTTGTGGGCCAATACATGGTGATGAGAAACTGGACATGTGATCATTACCACTTTACATATGCGGCAACGCTTTACATTAACTGCACCTTCATAACGCATTCATAGAAAATTCAGTGTTCTATGAATACATTATGAAGGTGCACTGAATATTCTATGAATGCATTATAAAGGTGCACTGAATGTCCTATGAATGCATTTTTAAAGTGCACTGAATGTTCTACGAATATATAATGAATGCATTATGAAGTGCAGTTAATGTACAGCGTTACTGCATATTCTTTACATGACCTTAGCTGTATTATATTGATCATCACTTACATCATTTTACTGTTGTTGTTGTCTTGAATTTCTGGAAATTTGGTATGGCACTGCCACCTGTGCATGTTTCAATATGCATTTATCTTAAGGGAGGCTGCTATATGGCTACATACACAAAATGGCCAATTTGAAAACATTTCATACATGCAGTTATGAATGACAACTGTATCTGACCCGTTTCACACTCCTCACTTATACCACTTCTGGATATAGTCCCACACAGCACCATGTAGCACACTTATTTGTATCCAAAAGCACTTCAAAGGTTGACGAGCTGTGCGTTAAGACAGTGTTTCCCAACCCGGTCTTTGGGGACCCCCAGACGGTCTGCATTTTTGCTCCCTCTCAGCTCCCACAAAAACGTGGACTGTCTCGGGGTCCCAGAAAACCAGGTTGCGAAACACAGTACTAAGAGACGTCTTTCTGCATGCTGCTCTCGTCCTGAGCTGTTGTGGCATAGACTAGACGTCTTCCGGTCAATGTGGATGCTCTCCTCCGACCCCTCTTATTGATGTGGTGTTTTCAGAAACAGAGCTGCCGCTGACTGCATGATCTGTTTATCGCACCATTCTCTGTATAATGCCCAGGATGGATCCTTCTGAGAAGGTCACACTACCATGTCTAACACCAACATGACCACAGATTACACACCTTGGCCATTCTAACACTTAGCTGCACAGCAATGGATCCTAGATTCGGTCTGCACATTGGATATATTCAGTTACAGCCAGAGGTGGAGATTTCAGGTCCAGAGAGCACAAATCCAAGATTTTATTTCAACCAACCAGCTGATGACTCAGTGACTGTGACTCTTTATACTCAACTGGTTGGTTGAAACAAAATCTTGGTCTGGACTTGTGCTCTCTGGACCTGAAATCTCCATCTCTGGTTACAGCCACACGATTCACTGTTTGAAAGAGGGAGTAGTCAGTTTGTATGATTGTATTCACAAGTTGGTGTATCTAATAAAGTGGTTACTGAATGTATATATATATTTATATATACTCTGTTTGTGTGTCTGTGTGTATAAACCAGTAAACTTCTTTGTTGTTGATTGTAAATACTGTTGACCAGCTTATCTTGGGCAGGTTAAGCCACAGTCAAGTTTAAACAAAGTCTCCAAGCAGAAGCTCACTTCAGGGTTAATTGGCCCTGAGATCTGAAGGCTCTTCTGTTGGAAGTCACCACCCTATAAAAGGTGTTCTTGGCTGTGCCAACGCGGACACACTGAGATCTGGCCGGATTCTATCAGCTTGGCCCTGTGGCATGAAGCTCGTCACCCAACCTTTCAGCTTCTCGCCAAACATGGTGAGGAAAACGGTGAAGTTTATGGGTCCGGGGGCTTCTTTCAGCATCTCATCCAGCTCGTCGTTGCCCACGTTGAGACGCCCTGCAGAGAGAGAGAGAGTAGAAGTGATGTCCCTAGGAAACAACAGGGCCGCCCGCCTACCAAGCAGACTGGACCGACAGGACAGCCAAACGAGAGCGAGTGAGGATACCTGATGACTGGCTCAGTGGGGCACATGCATTCTTATGGTGAAACATGTGACATGCGATGAGGGGAGATAGAAGGACGCATAGCAATCAACCAGTAATGGAATGTTTTTGTCCCCGGAAGAGACTGTTGCTAGGAGCTTGAGCAGGGGCAGGTTGACTTATGGACATTATGGCGGCTCTGTGATTGGCTCTGTAACACGATAATGCCTTTAGTTTTCCTTACACAAAAATGTTCTGAGGGTAGAATGAAAAATGATTGGTTCAGAGAGATAAATCAGATTTTAGGGGAGGTGGATCCAAGCAACTAGAGGAGGCAGGACCAACCTATCAGATGTCTTGGTGCCGCCTCCTCTAGTTGATCCTCATGTTTGTGGGGGTTTTTTCTAGGCATCTGGTGCCTCCCAGATTTTAAACATACTAGTAGTGGAACTGGTGTCTCAAAATTGCCCATAGTGTGTAACTGTATGTATGAGTGTCCTGTGTTTTCCTGGGTTAGGTTCATAGTGACCCTGTACATTTGTGGTGTGTTGCTCAGTGGCTTGTGTGCAGAAGGTTGTGAGTTTGAATCCTTTGGAGAGAAGGGTGCTGGATGCTGGCTAGCCCTGTCCTCTGATGCCAAAGCTTCATCTCAGTATATACACGTCTGTGTTTTTCATCAGTCGCAAGATGCGGAATGTGAAATCTATCCAGTTGATGAATTAAGTGCATGTAGTCTATTATACTTCATAAGCGGCTATGGAAGATAAATGCTGGCTTACCGAGGGCTGCAAATGTGTCCCTCAAATCATTCTTGTCAATAAAGCCATCTCTGTTCTGGTCCATGATAGTGAACGCCTGAACGGGAGAGATGGGTCAGGAGCTGTTCCCAGTGCTGTACATAATACCCTATAACTTGTCCTTGGCCTCACCTCCTTGAACTCCTGGATCTGGGACTGCTCAAACATGCTGAAGACATTGGAGCTAGCGCCCTCCTTCTTCTTCGCCTTCTTTGGTGCCTAAGAAACAGAGAGGCGTACCTGGTACCACCTGCCACAGTGACAAATGCAGCAAGAGACTCATGCACTCGGCCCGGAATGTGCCCTCCTGAGTTACATTGTCAGCTGGTTGATTGTGAACTCTGCCAAAGCTCATTGTTAGAAGAACTGGGGGGTTTCTGTGAGGATCTGGTTTCAGACCGATTCCACAAATGCTTGGTGTAACAATAATATGTAGATGCCCTTTATAGGGAGTTCACAATGATTGGCAAGTCCTTCAGCACTGGAGCCCAAGTACAGCAGTAGTGAAAGCCTGCTGATCACAGCCATGTGGCCATGTGATGTACGTTATACTGCTCAACTTGAAAAGATCTCCTTAGGAGTAACAAGACTCAAACAAGACTTGTAGCTTGATTATGGTAAACTCAACTCTCCAATATCTGCTTGACCAGTATCTAAGTAAATAAAGTCAAAGTACACCACTGCTAGATTCCAATGTATTCTTTCACAGAATATACACAATTTACATCAAGTGGACCTTTTCTTATGAGCTTTCCTGCTGTAATCTGCTGGAATCAACCAGTTTCTCTAAGTTTCAGACAATATCAGTTGCCATAGCTGTCTTAAATTCTTTTATGCTTACGTTCAAAATTTTGATTTGACAAATACAACAAACAACAGCCGTTTGAATTACGTCATTTTTGTAATGCATTTGAATGCAAAACACATAAGACTCAAGGTTCTGGTATAATAAGGTCAACAGAAATATCCTTCGAGGGAACATTTGTGAGAGGACCTCCCCTCCTTCCTGATCTGATTTGTATTTTTCTTCAGTCTTCTACTTTGCTATTTTTAGGTTATTTAGGTGTAAGAAAAAGTACCATTTTGCACCTCTGTGGGTACAATTACTCGTCACTGGGGCTGTACCCTCAAGGGTCTGCCAGTTGTACCCTAGCTGTAGGTAAATATACCTTTTAAGCTACAGAAATGGACTCTGAGGAATATTTCTTTACCATTGGGGATACATTCATGCTGCTTGTACCTCAGGGAACAAAACTGTACCTGGGCTGTGCCCTTTTTCTGACAGTGTGGTAAAATCTGAATAATTCATCCCATTTTTGCAAAAGAAGCCTTTTTAATTATGCCATCCCCTTATCTGTGTTCACAGTCATCCTGTCAGCAAATGCCACCCCAGCCGGGGTAAGCCTGCTCATATTTTCTGAGTGGTGCAGAGCTTGCACGCGATGCTGACTGACAGCAAAGTTCTCGCAATGTTAACCGACAGCGTTAAGGATATGCAGGGGTATAACAGTCACACGTGCAGAACACTGGGGCACTTATGCGGCGATAAACCGGGTAGGGGTTAATGAGGAAAGCCAGGGAATTAGAGGAGCCTACCATTCTGCGGAGCTTCTTTTCTTGTCCCCTGGTGCCAAACGCTTGGAAGGATGATTTAAAGTGAACCTTTCGTTTTATATATCATCCCGGTTGACCCAGTGAAACACAATTGCTATGTTTAGATAAAGGAAGGTATGGTCCAAAGGGATTCCTGACATGGAAAGGCCCCGCCCCCTTTTAAAAGACAGATGCTCGTCACCATGGAAAGAACACTAGGTGCTGCTATCTTAGGACCACAGACCCTAGACAAGCTGTCATCAGTGTCATATGTTGCTCCACATAAGCCGTGAATAGCTTTGTCTCTACAAGTCCTGTCATTAAGAAGCTACAAAGTTCTCATTTGTTCCTACTGGTGAGATCCATCCCTTTGACTGGTCAATGCCATTATTTAGCTTCAGACCCAGGGGGAACATGTTGTTTACCTGAGGTGACATTTCACAGTCAGTTACACTGGAGAGAACGGATTCACAGCAATAAGTGCAAATCCCAGTTTAAGATGGCGAATGGCGATAGTATGTACGACCTACAAAACATGCAATATTAAAACAGCTCCTTAACAAGTCTGAAGTAAAGCCGGTCATGTCAGCACTGCTCCCGATGGACTTTCAGAAGGAACACACGGTTCGGGCGACAATCAGAAGGCTCTGGGTTTGTGAGAAACACACAGATTTAGACACAGAACAGATTTCACACTTTTCCCCCGTAAGAAGAAAATGTGATGGCACTGCAGAGAAAAAGATGCACTGAGAGGAATTTCCATTTCTGAGATTTGAAATGGATCTTTGTTTCTCCGGCAGAACATAGTGGATGACAGCAGGATGTACATGTAAAGAAAAGTCGGGTGCTTGGTTCACAGACTTATTGAGATGCGTGTGAAGAGACCGCAGCTCACCCACAGCCAGACAGAGCGGGTTGACGAGGCTCCTCATAGCGACCTCCTGATGGACATGCTTACGAGACCTTGTGTGGTGTGACCCTGACACTTCGGGGAATAGAATGGCAGGCAGCGAGGAGAATGCCGGCCCATGTGAGGTGCCAGGCCGGCAGGTGCGGCACACCATCTCAGGCTGTGTGGTTGTGCCCATGTTAGGTGACACCATGAGCTTGCTCATTGGGGGGCGGGGGCATTTGTCCAATAGCTTAAGCAGCTGCAGAACTTGCAAGCATGTAACTGTTTCTTAATTTGGCTGGCCTTGTCAGTCACTGTCCATCAGGCTCACCCCAGTTGCACCAGTGCATGGCACCTATGGGCCAGAGGCACAATCATTTTCAGACGCCGACAGACAAATCGAATCGCTTAAGTAGTTACTGCACCATACATGGGCAGAGTTAGTCTTTTCACCAAGTAACTCACCAGGCTGTGACCACCTGCCTGTGAATACAGAAGGCTTAAACAGTTCCACCTGATGTTGATGAAATTTTGTTGAAAGACGCAGAGCCAATGAATACTGCTCCTTTGCTCACAGAACTGTGGCGCCCTCTGGTGTTGATGCAGGGATTCCATACCAAGTTACCACAATCCAGCAAATACGAACTCAATAGCTGCTTCTACTTGTTCTAAATCTAATGAAAAGTCAGTCAGAGAAAAACAATTACGTGTCCTTAGTTATAAACTAATGATGGGTACAGCAGCCTGATTGTGGATGCAGACGTGACTCTGTAATCCACTTAAAGCAGATTTTTGGGAAATGCCGTTTTGCTGTTAAGGGCACAATTAAATCCTTGATTAAGTGCGTGCAATCAACACATTCTTCGGTTTGGTCCTCTACTCCTCATTAGTGGGAGAAAAAGCACAGCAGGATGGCCGTATAATTTCAAAACGAGATTCTCAAAATTGCTTTGAAGGCTATCATGTTTTTCCGCAATATTCCACCACTTCAATACGTCAGCATTTTCAAAGCATGGAGGTCGCTGGCAGGAAATTGAGGTACTGACTGCGTAAAATAAAACTCAAGGAAGTAGCAGCGAACATTCTTTGGAAGTAGTTAGCTGTATATTCTGAAATCTGACGGGGACCGGGATCAACCGCAGCGCAAATTGGTCCCCGCTAGATGGCCGCCCATTCACGCCGAATGTTGTTTCAGTTTTACTGTTTCCTAATTTTGACAAGTTTATCAAAATTAGTATCACAATTTTTCATAGGCTCGATACATTCTCTAGTGCCTAAAGAAATAACGGGCAAATACACTAAAAGAGCCTTTTAACCAAAATCTGTTACACAGTCCATGACTCCTGTTCACTTTTCTGCTGGTAACTTCACTTTCCTGAATTCAGTCTTTCAAAATCGGTATAATTCCGGCAAGTATCTCTATGGGCTACAGTACTGTTTACTTTCCTTTGACGTTTTATTTCTGAAAACCTGATAAATATTGATAAGTTTTAATCCAGCGTAGTAGATATTGTGTTTTTGGTACTCCGGAGATTTTTTTATTATAAAAATAAAAGTTGAAACGGGACAGCGAGAATAATAGGCAGGCTTGTGTGTGTGTGTGTGTGTGTGTGAGAGAGAGAGAGAGAGAGAGAGAGAGAGAGAGAGAGAGAGAGAGAGCCCTAATTGAAGTCTCGAGAGGAGGCCTCCTGTCTGATGGGTGGCTGGGGAGAAATGTGAAGATCTTGAGTTAGGAAAACAAATTCGCCGGGACGGCTCGGTTTCGGGCTCTCGCACCGCGTCCCGAAGGAGGTGGCGGCAGGGGCGACGCTACAGCGCGCTCGCTCCTGCGGGAGCCCCAGCCTCCCTTGCCCCCGCCCCCTCCCTTCTGCTCCTCAGACACACTGGATGCCTAAGCGCAGCATGTGCCGTTTCGGGGAAAACTTAAGTGTGATTAACAGGAAACGTTCCTGTCTCCCCCCTCCTCCTTCCCTCTCACATGTGGGCTACGCGTTCATTCAACATGATTTCTTCCCCTCAGGCTGAACAGTGCTTTTGAAGTTTTTTTTGTGGGGTTGTAAGAACCTCTGTGTTATTGTCTAGCTGATTTTTTTCCAAATTGATGTTTTTCTGCGCAAGATATTGGAAATATCGTTGAGCCATGGGAAAAATGTGATTCTCAGTAAATATGTGGGTCACTATAATATGTAAGTTATACTCTGCGTGTTCAGCAGAAGTATGGCTGTAATTGTGTGAAAAGACAGAGGACGGTTGTTACAGCGCACATCCTGCTTAAGCCGGTCCATTTTTAAGCCAAGCGCAGTGGCAGGTTGATTAACTGTAATTTCGCTTTTTAATTGGTGTCTCCCAAACATCATTAATCTTTGGAAAGGTCTGTCCTGCATGCGTGCGAAAGGCTCTCTCCACCTCGACGGCTCAGTGAAGGGACGCCGCGCGCGCTCTCTCATCAAGATCACCCAACCATGCAGCACAATTCCAATCTTCACAGAGCAAATACCACTCGCCTTGTTATTACATTTCTCTTGTCCAAGCACTGATATTTCCCAGTGTACAAAGCAGCTTTCAGCGCTGACACATTCCCATCCATGATTACTTTTGAACTGTAGATGATAGAGTGGGGATTGACAGCGCTATAAATTACAACGACCCTGAATATTTACTGTGAGAAAATGGGTGAAAATGCTGATCTTGCCTGTGCTGCTCAGGTGAATAAGTCTTGGGTGGCGAGGTCTACTATCTACAAAAAAGGGCAGATTCATAAAAGTATTTTTTTTTTAGTTCACCAAAAAAAACCTTTTGATGTAGTCAAATCCATTATTCATTTGCAGTGGTTATTCCTGAGATGACAATTCAATAATTTAACTCAGATAAAATATAATCATTTAATAATTAAATGATTATGAATTATGGAGCAATTGCTTAATTTTGTACTCTTATTTTTATTTAAATCCGTCTAAGAAAAGCTCCTCAGGGAATACACCTTGTGTTCCCAGTCCCTGGTGTAAATCTTTTGAAAAGGATTGAAAGTACAGTTTTGAACAGCCATCTTTGATTATTTTTCTTACCTAATAAATCAAGATCAAGGGTTATGATTCAGGTGACTAAAAGATCCATCCACGTTTGTAAAATAAAAAACTAGTGAGCTTGTCAGGAATATTTGCCTGCCTCACTTTTCATTTGTGCCTGTCTTTTATCAATTATTGTTTTTCTTTCTTCTCTTGTCTTAAAGAACCATAGGCAAGTACTGATAAAAAGGTAAGATCCAGACCTTTGGCTGTCAAGGCCTCCTGCCCAGTGGCCTATCATCAGGGCAACTTGGGATATATCATTGAGCTCAAAAGCAAAAAACAGCATTTTGTTAATGACCAAACAATAAGACACAAGTTTATAAAACTACGCTTTCAAAGTATGCAAAATGTGTGCCAGTACTGTATACCTTTATCCATGTGTGTGCGCATAAGTAAATTAAGATGTTTGTAACTCTGTTGTGGCCACCTTACTACTGCAAAATGAAACTGAAAATAGCTACAGAATTGATGGGAAAAATCGGAAAAGCTGTTTCTTATTAACGGCTCATTGTGATGAATAGCACAAGGAAACCTGTTCTTCAGGTTTAGTGTTTGATCATTTTGCGCACTCCACCCAAGAGAAGTGTCAACTGACAGGAAATGTAATTAAGTTGGGAATGAGAGACGGAATCTGGAATCAAATGGACCAGCAGCGTGCTGTACTTCCTAGGCTGTACTTTGAAGTTTGCTTTCGGATGTATTGTTGTTTACTGAACCAGCAGTTTGTAAATCTTTTCTGTGGGCCTGCCCACTCAGTCCATCCTCTAGTTGTTTTTTGCTGTATTCTGACTTCTCGTGAGCCTGATCCAGGAACTCTAATGGTTTACAATTAATTGACAGAAAGTACTGTATCTGCTAGCAGTGAAGCAGGATGAAAATGAGAAGTGACTTTCGCGGGGTGGGACTTGTGAAAAACAATGGAGAACGGAAAGAAATTCCTCATTCGAAACGTGAGGCCAAGTAGAAAAAAATACCGAGTATCGAAGTATTAAATGTTCTTTGAATGTGTTAGGGCTATGATGTGCCTGAAAAAGATTTTCATTTAAGCAGCATATTTCACCAAGTACAATGGCACACCAATGTGAGCTTGTTCAATAATTATTCAGTCAACTTTCGAATCACAAATTATTAAAAAAATAATTCTATCATCTAGATTAATCTAAAAGTATTCTATGTAGTGTATTTAAAAGTGGAAAATATAGCGGTGTAATGGTTTTAGAAGTAACTGTTGCAATTTATAAATTATGCATACATTAAGTTGTTGAAATTGATTAAAAACATACACTATTAGAAATAAACAGACTTACAAATATTGGCATATTTTAATTAATTTTACTATATTGTTTACATTTTAATAGGTCAATAAAAATAGTTCAAATTAATCAGATGGTGCAAAGATGACTTGTAAGTTATCCATTAAAATAATTCTATTTCCAAAGTGAAGGATTCTTATAAAATTTAAAAATACAAAAACAAATTTAAACGTCCTCTGCAGTAAAAGTGAATCACCATAATTCAACACAATAATAAAAATATACACAAGCTTTGCATGATCAACCTTTCATCCATTTTCCAAATGCCAAACCTTATCCCTGCCTGTACCTGTAGCAAAAGCACTGGACTGATGTACAATCTGGATGGGAGTCCGGTATCGTATAATCAGAAAACGAAAAATCAATGTTCCGTAAAAGACTGTTGTTCGTTTAACAGAAAAAGAAAAAGGTTATCGTGTTATTTTACTTTCTGTCTCTAGGGGCGCCGTTATCTTAAGTTGAAGTTCAAGTTGCTATTCACTGGTCATTAAAAAAAGTCGCAAATATCAGCGGTGGTCAAATCACCGGATTATTATACACATCATGGTTTTCCCCTAAACAATTATTAATACCAAAAAGTAAAGGGAAATGCGTTCTTGGTAACATGATTAATTGGAGCACCAACTTTAATGCAATTACAAAAAACATATTGGGTGGAATAGTATACATAAGCCTTGAATTACTACCCATGAATACGGTATTGTAGATTGCTATTTGTCGCATTTATTTTAAGCAGCGTGTTTTGCATATTACTTTTATATGACATAGGATCTTAAGCAGGTGTCTTCTGTATTAAAATGTAAAATAGGTGAGAAACGCTAGAATTATCCGTAAGGTTTAGTGAAATAAGTAGATCCGATATAACAATAATAGACAAAATGTGCTATTACAAAATAAATTATCAATAAATGTATTTTAATGGATACATTAAAAATCAATAAAACCATTAAAAGCAACAATCAATAATCTATAAACGGCACTGATTAGGTGCAGTAGCTGCGTTTTTTTCTGATGCAATCAATTAAAAAAACACACAGTAAACAACACGTGTAACAGTACACGATTAAACCATGTGTTCGTCTTCTGTTGGTTTGGAAGCGATATTGTGGTCACTGCCAATAAAATGCTATAATTAACATAAACAGTTACAAAGAGACACTTGCCAGCGATTATCCCGGCGGCGGGGAGCGCGCGATCTGCGCGAAGAAAGTCCATTCCTTGTTTTACTGGTTTAAAAAATTGCCGGCTCCCGTTCAATAATTCTATTGCGCGGCGCTGTTCAATACCACAGGTTCCTGTTCGATAACTCCATTCCGCGCCCCTGTTCAATAAGCGAAGGGCGCGTTCGATCGCTCCGCTCCGTGTTTTGCGCGCGCTCCCCCTCCTTTCCTCCGAACTCCGGCCCCTCGCTCTCTCTCTATCAGCCTCTCACTCCGTCTCAATATGTCTCAAGATGGCGGCCAATGCTGGATCGATGTTTCAATATTGGAAGCGCTTTGATTTACAGCAGCTGCAGGTTAGCCCTTTTCCCCTTACGTTGCTTCGCTTTCTTGAGGGCTGCCGCCGGGGAAAGTCGCGCCGGAGCCGTGCCTCGGTGCTCCGGCGCTTCTTTGCCGGTGTTTGGGGCCGCTTTCGGGAGCTCGCTTCTCCCATTGATTGAAGCGGCTTTCTCGCTGATCGGAAATTGATCCTCTTTGTTCAATTCCCATCGATCAGCCATTATGGCCGCGGGGAAACGGCCACCTAGGCAAACTAGGGCTAAAGCCGGTCCAGACGGCCGTAGCTGAGTTTCGCCGGCCGGTCGTTAACTTTGCATGGCAGAGTGGATGTTTTGATGGGTTTTTGGCGTGTTTTGTGTGAATAATTTTGTAAAAATTGAAAGGCGTTTGTTGTGTCTCGCGAGCGCGGGTGGCGCTGTGGTGACCGAAACGGGCTCGCGCGCAGACAGTTAGCTCTTATTTTTGTATTTCACTGTAAGTTGTTTTATTTATTGTAGTAACGAAAAAATGTATTTTGAAACGAATAACATGATTTCTACATCAGTTGTAGAAAGAGTCGTTGATTTTGAAGATAGTTGATTAGGCACGACTGAAAACTTACATTCCCTGGAAGTTTGTCTCCGTATTTGAAAACCAATTATTTATCGATCGTGGTTTAATGAACACATTAAATGCATGCCGCATTGACTTAAATACTTTTTGTGTGTTGTTTACCACTCTTTCTAATTTAGTTAACGAATTAGCAGTTAACGTTGCTGCCTGATTCTAAAAATGTTTTTTTTTGTTGTATTTTGCTGGTAACGATATTTAAATAAACAGAATCACACCACGTTTACTTATTACAGTAAGATTTTTTTCTCTAGCTGACTTGCATGATACGTTTAAATTGTAGGTCGGGGTTTATAAGGGGATTTGCCCAAAAACACAAAGCGGTGGAGTTATTGCAGTTTTATTTTTCTGACTGAAGTTCAAAGCTGAAGTTTTATCTTGTAAACCCTGTATTGACAGCTGCTTAGTTCAAAATAATAAGTTCACTTGGAAAAGCGAGTTTTAGAAATGAAAGTGAATTGACTTGTTATTGCTAAAAGATATCGATCCATGTCAAACTATGTTCTCTATCCGATAGTTTCATTAATGTATCTTTAGTTTTAGTTTTAAAACCATATTCAGTGTACACGTTTCTTTTAAATCTGCTTAAATAGTTGTAGAATCCTTAAGGAGAGCAAAATTGTTTCGGGCAGTGAAATTTTGTCCCCGGAGGAAATGAAGGGGGACTTTCGTTAACTGGTTATTTGTTTCGATATCTTGAATAATTCGGATACACGTATAACGCTAATTTCCCCAAGAAAAAGCTGTGAAACACTTTTCGCTTGAGCGTTTTTTAAACTAGCGTTTGGGAGCCTTTTTTTGTTTTTGCAGTTTTTCAGGTAAGGGGCTTGTGACTGAACATTTCCTTAATAATCCCAACGAAATCCAAAAACGACTGTCGGATATTAACATCACAACCACACTACCCCCATATCGACAATAATTGATGTTCTATTTTTCCTGTTAATTTGTGGGGGGGAAAAAACACTTTGTGTGCAATAAAATGGGGATCAGGGCGAATGTCGGTTCAGGTACCGGAATGTCACCGCACGTCGTATCAGATCCTGGAAAAAGGTGGGGAAATCCTACCTTTCCCCACCCCCACCGTTATTTTGTAACGAAGAGAGAACTCCGCAACATTAATGTCAGTAATATACAAATATTACGCGATGTTTTCTTTGTCGTCGTGGTAGGTAGCATCGAGTTTTTTCCCCTTCTCTCAGTAGTGTCCGCCATGGCTCCTTTATTAGCTGGATAGTGCAGCCCCGAGCAGGTCGCTGTCTGTGACGGTCATTAAAAGAGGCTTTCATCAATTAAAATACGTTTTTTTCAGCGTTGATTGCCTTTGGACTGCTAGTTGGAAGGCGGTCGGCTAATTGGACCGCTGGTGATCGCTGGAAGGATGTTCATTGACCCCCCCCTTTGGTTTGATCGTGTGATCGGGAGCATTTGTACGGCTGGGGGTGCATTATTCGTTATTGTAATTTCCTTTTGCACCGTTGCGGTTTTTAGAAGTTGCTTAAAATCGTGTGCCGAAACCCGAAGCTGAGAAAATGTGCGCATTTGTAACTCATTTTCTTTCGGGAGGTGCTTTTTCCGTGTCGCGGATTTCGACAGTGCCCTCCACCGTAGGTGCCTGCGGTTGTCCTGTAATAATGCGCCCAGGTGTCTATATAACGCCAATAATTCTCTTCATATTTATTGGATGCCCTTGTTTTGTTAGTCGTGTTTTATGTCTTAAAGAGTGAAAGCTATGAAAAGCTTTGCTTTTTCGGTGGTTGGGTCTTTAGCTGCCATTTTCGTAAATTAATTTTTTAGAGAACTATTTCCTTAACCCTTGTAAAACGTCGCTCATTGCAGCCTATAAATTGTACTATATATTCCAGCCGTTTGAAATGGTTGGTAGTGTCAATCTCACTTTTAAGAGTTTCCGTATATTTTTCCTTTTGGATTAATTCTCCTTCCTTTCCGTACCATTATTAACTGCCTATATCTTTGTGTTTCTCCTCCAGATTGAGAATCGAAAATATGTACTGACTCTACGTGGAGATTATAAAATGTGCCTCTTCTTGTTTTAAGAAATGGCAAAGTTATTGAAATGTTGTTGGCTGGAGAAGTTATTCAGGAGACCGGGAAGTAAAACCATGAAAATAGGTGTCCATGATAGGGTGGCATTTAACATTTCACTTTAAAATGGGCTCTGTGTATAACTACAGCACTGAGGTGTATTTCTGATGACAACAGTCTCATACTAATACTTTCTTAGCAATGACAGATCTGTCAGTGCCAGACTACAAGATGGTAAAATTTCTATTTAAATGTATTGCTGTGGAAGGAAATGTTTGGACTCCGGGTATATATCTGGAGTGTTGGGTGTGTGGGTTTTTTCAGGATGGTAAAATGTGTTGTCCTGACACTAATGGTGTTCAAGTAGTAGTTTTTTTATATTATTATTTCAAGCCTCACTTAAGCAGTATCCTGCTTTCCATCTCTGTTATTCCTCATTGATTTTGTGAGATTTCTGCCTATGTAGTTACATACCTAGAGGAACATAGCAAACAATATATCGAAGTGTGGGATGCGTTGTACCTTCTGTTTTCTTCTGAGTCTCTTTTCTTTGGAATGGGATTTGTATATTGTTGCCTTAACAGCCTTTCGATAATCACGAATGCTACTATTAAAGGTGGGGATTATCTTCAGCTTTTTGGGGAATCTGAAAACAGATGGGGCTCTGTGTGAGTTTTAAGCATTTGACATCTTACTGATGGTGCCTTATTACTTTACTTCCACAGACTCCTTCCTGGAGAATCGCTGTGTGGAGGCTGTATTGGTGTCACAGCCTATCAGTGGCTTGTCATGCTCACCAACCTTAAACTAATATTGTGTCAGTGAGAAGCAGTACATTATTGTTTTTTACATTTATTGACGTTTTGTGTTTATGTTGTTCCGATTCTGGTGCCGTCAAAGGCTACAGGTTACAATATCATGTAATAAAATTGGATGAACTCCCTCTCGGATGTGGCAGGTCTCAACGAGAGAGCCTAGTGTCTTCTTGCCAAAGCTCAAATGACAGTAGACTGCGCTACGCCTGTTCTGTAAAACACATAATGGGACATTTTGCAGGCCAAGTTGCTCTCAAGTTCTCCCTGTTCAGTCGAAAAGGGGTTTAGGAAGTAGAGTTTAAGCAATGGAACATACAGCCACAGGTGGTCCGCAGTTTCCGTTCTGGCATTGATTTGCCCCCGCTAACAAAGGGCATCTGCATTTTTGGCCTTTGCTGGCCTGGGCAAAGGATCCACCTGTGCTGTGTTTCTCACATTTTGCTTAGTGGTCTTCTGAGAGCAGGTTTGGAGTGTCAGTTGGAAGACGGAGACCACACACACACAGAGCCCAAGGTCCACCCTCCCAGCCCTGTATTCTCTACAGCGTCATGCATGGAGGAAATGCTGTCTTATGCGGTTGGCACTTTGATGTGACTGTGAATGAAAAGTGTTTCTTCTGACGTTCAAGGGTCCCCCCCCCCCCCGTTCCCCTCTCTCTCTCATTTGGCTTCATGGTGTGAGAGGGGGGCACCATAACTGATCCTTTGTGGTCAAATTTGTTAATCTAAATCTGTACCGGTGATTAAGTTTTATTTCAATGTGTATGAGTTAAGCAGCTCCTCGTGAATGGGCAAATCACTTTTTTTTTTTTTTTTCCCTGCATACAGTGTCAAAAAAAAATCTGATCTTAATTAGTTGCTGTAGTTGGAATACTTTATGACTAGACTGGGAGTTTGATTAATTGTTGACAGGTGTTGTAACTTAAAAGAATTTACACATTTTCCATTCCTAATTTTTCCTTCCCCCGAGTGTGGTAATGGCAGTACTTATTTATAGACACATGGATACAAGAAACTGAATGCATTAATAAGGAAGGATTTTTTTCAGTCTCCCTTTCTCCACCATTGTGGAATTAAGAAATGAGTGCCATTGGTGCCCGAGTGAACCGTAGTGGCAGATGTAGCCATGTTTGGGCTGTACTGGTCTACCAGGGTGCCCTTCACGAGTAAGACAGGGCTGGGGCGAGGCTTCGAAAACCGTTAGGTGTCTTTTAAAAGGTCCCATGTCTGTGTGACATCTACACCTTCGCCTCTGCCTGTGGCGCTCTGGCTTTGGGTGTGTGAGAGTTCACGGTGAGGTGCGTGACCCCAGGCAGGTTCCAGGGCGTTGCATCCGTTGCAGTTTGACAAAACCTAAAACCCTAACCCTCTGCCGTCTTGCATCTGCGGTAACCTGTGATTTATTGATTTATTTGCAAAGTGTTAAAAGGACCTGTTCTGCTTTCCTTTGGGGGCTTTTTTTACCCTCCTGTTGCTTTGTTGACGTCCGAGGAAGGCTCCCGGAGTGCCTAACTACCTGTTTGCTTGTTTTCTGGCCTGTTCATCATGTCTTCAGGTACTGGAACTTTGACCGTATGTCTTGTGCTTTTGGTTTACACCAGCTTTCGTTTGCATCTTAAACACGTCTTTTTGGGCCACGTTCCATCCACATACCTGAGCCGCAGTCGTCTGTAAGACTGGCCAAAGTGGTTCTGCCTTTTGCGTTCGTGTGGGAGGGGAAGAAAAAGAGGATTTTAGAAAACTCATAAGTCATAAATACAGAAATATACACAGTGAGTTGTAGCAGATTTTCTCCCCGCTGTTCATTTACAGTTAATTTCCAAGTCAAATGTGCACAACTGTAAACCAAAGCAAGCTAGTAAACAAGGCAATGAAAGTGAGGGATTTGCATTCCCCTAGATAAGTTTAGCTCCAAAACGTTGCCATATTTTCCACGCATCCTTTCCGGAAGATCGCTTGAGTGCAGCATTAAACCCGAAGTGTTGTATCTGCAGGAATCTCCTGGTGTTTGTGACCTTTTGGTATCGTGTCGCAATTCTGAACGAGATGCAAACAGCCTTCCCAGTGTAACCCCTGGGTGGAGGGGTCCTCATTGAGGCCTGTGTCATTGTTAGTGCCAGTCTAAGCTCATGCAAGGCAAATCATCTTCTGCTGTAAATCTGTGCTCTTTGGGGTGGTCTGTATACTACTGAGACTCCCATTTGTTGTTATTTCCAGTAGTGTGGTGGACATTGTAGGAAACTGTAGTATGTGGCATCTTGGGCGATAGTCTGTCGTTGCCTTGAAGGCTGATGAAGCCCTCCCCTCCACAATAAAGTGTCTCAAATAGTTACAATGGAGGAGCTGGACAGTGAGCAGCTTTGGTGCCACGGGAGTGTGCCGAGGCAAGAGGCCTGGAGCCAATTCACACCTCCCTCCCCTCATTACCTCACTGACTGTGTTGGTGCCCCTCCCTCCCCCATTTTGGAGAGCTGGGAGTTCATGGGGGCCCCCCTCTCTGCCTCACGCGGTTTTATTGGCGCTCTGATGCCAAATGCATAATTAGCCTGGAATGTGCTGTCCATTGAAGGAGGAGGCGGGGAGCGAGAGAGGAAGGAGATGGAGGAAGAGGAGGAGGTGCCGCTTGCCCACGCCTTGTGCCTCTCTCCTTGTGCTTCAGAGGAGATCGCCATGTTCAGCAAACACCTCCCTGGCCTTGATGGATTATCAGCCCCTCCTCACTGCACTGCAGTTCTGCTGCAGTGTGTTTCCGACACCCATTTAAAGCGACTTTGATCAACAGGGGAGGAAAAACTCGGGTAAATGCAGGACGAAGGAAACATTTAACTGGGACCCGCAGAGATGTCTGTCGCGGTGGTTTCCTGTGCACCGTCTCCTCTAACGTGAATTAAAACGCTCTCGTTGCGTCTCACGTGTGGGTTTAGGGCACTGAATGATAACTCAGCTGTCAGTTCGCCTCCCATGTGCTTTAGCTGGACCTCCTTGTGACTCCTCTGTTGTTTTACCAGCAGGTGTTCTCTTGTCCCCAAAACCCTACTCTGGGTAAGAGGCTGGGAGATCGCTTTCAGTCAAGAATGGAAGCCCCATAAACCCTTTGTTATTCCCATTTATTGTTGTTCTTCTGTTTAAATTTCAATGTGAATAGTCAGGAGTGGAGGTGACCGGTCCATCTCCTTCCAGAATGACGGGGAAAGGCTGCGTCACGCTCATACCGCCACATCCGGCCGTGTAAAATGCGTACACAGCGCCGTTGTAAATGTTGGTTATGAGTCAGCAGCAGCCCGAACATGCTTTTAAAATCGCTTATATGTGGAAAGCGGTGTTTTGATTGCTGCGGTCGAAAATATTGCGGTTCACCGAGCGAAACGATCCAAGGAGAGCTCGTCGTTGACCTTTCAGGCAGGTTTTTTTTTTTTTCTTCCCTCCTTCTTCCCTACTCACCACCGGTGACCATTACAGAGCCACGGCGTGGAGTGGAAGTGATGAGAGCGGCCCAGCCTCCCCATTCCCATGGGTTACTGTCCTCGCTGATGTAATCGAAGCCGACTGCTCTACGTTCATACCCCCATGGAAAAAGCAGAAAGGCGAGGCGGCAATGTTTACACGCAGATGGCGGTTTACAAAGCAAACCCAATAAAACGTCTCGTAAAAAGAATGAAAAGTACCAGTAAAATATCGCCACATCTTGTAATGGATCTGCGTAACAGCCCATATGGGGGCATTTTCTTATGGGGGGTGTGTGTGTTTCGGGGGGGTGGCTTAAAAACTGCTAGTTTGGGTTTTTTTTTAATTTATTTTGCTTCTGTACGAGAACATCTGGAAATAGTTTGGGGGGAAAAATTAGGGTATCTGGAGGGCTTGGGAATTGGAGCCGATGGGAATGAGGAGGGACCTTCCCTGTACTCCCAGAAAATTTGAAAAAGAAGCTGAAAGCCCTGGTCTGTCTAGCGCCATCTCTGCTCTCTTTTGAAGTTGTCATAATTTTGTGGGATTTTTCTCTCTAAATCTCTTCCCCTCTTTCCACATACCTGACAAAAGAAAAATTGAAGGATTGCAATGAAATATAATTCCTAACATTTAAGTTGTCATTTTATTGAGGAACTTTTAATTTTATTGCTTTTCATGATAAATATTAAGCAATTTTCTGCATTAAAATATGAACGCCTTGTAAGTATCATTCAAGAATGTGAGTGTTTCTTTCAATTAAGGCTGTCTAATGACAAACCAGAAAAAATTGGCCCCCCCATCACAAAATCTGAAGCTTGGATTTATATGTTGTCTTGCGCACATGTTGAAAGGAGTAACCGCAACAATTAATGGAATCGCGCCCCTTTGAGAAGACTGGAAGCTCCAAGCAGCTAATTGCGGCTCGGTAAATTATAGCGTACTTTGGAAAATCGGGACCGAGATCAAAGGCTGAAGAACACAAGTAACTTCTAATTGCTTATAAACCTAATGAGCAGCATGTTTCTCCATCTTAGATCTTTTTTTTTTATTATTTATTTTTTGAAGTCGTGTTTAGTGCTCTCGTGTTTTCAGACATCTGTTAAAGACAGTGGTCAGAGCATAGCCATCCATGGTATTATTAATAACACCGTGCAGCCCGGAGACACGCCATTTCCTCAGTGGCGTGTGTGTATGAATTTTATCAGCGGCCAGCAGATCGTCGAATTCTAAAAACAACTTAACAGCCTAGATCTGCTGTTCTGCTCAGTGTCATGCTTGTCCGTGTATTTTTTTGGTGTCCTTAACCCAGCCCCAAGGATATGCTCTCCAATTAGCCCCTCTTACAAGGGCAGCAGGTGTGTGTGTGGCTCTGCCACCTGAAAGACTGACCTTTGCACAGCTTTTTCTTGAATGAAGCTTTATGCCTGACCATGACTAGCATGTGGGAAGCTATATAAAAGCGTGACTTAATGTCCTCCACGTGGTGCTGGGGTTTCCCTTCCTAGGTGCATTTTTCAGGGGGTTGATTCTTCTGGCGAATGTTGCCTGGAATATGACAGGCTGGCACGGCACGCTTTCGGGATGTATTGATGCCGGGGGGGTGAGGGCCAGTGCCGTAAATGTTTGGCGAACAGCCTAGTTACTCGCTAAGGAAATGGTTTTGGGGGCTGTTGACGAGCTGTCCGTCCGGAAACATGAGCCGTTGATAAGCAGGACTTTTTGCCCTGTCAGAGGAAGGTGTGTGTGTGAGTGTGAGTGTGAGGGGGGGGGGGGTATTAGAATGGCCTCCTTGCATGCGTTCCCGAGGTGGGACTACTACTCATGTAGCCAATGAGAGCGTGGAATTGCTCCAGGCTCTGCTTTCATTGGTCTGCTGTGCCTTTGTGTTGTCAGTTGGGATTGATCTAAGTGGAGCTTCTTCTGTACATGGTCAGAAAGCCAGTATTCCCCCTGGCAAGTTGACCCGCTGATCAGATTTATGTATTATTCTCCTTTGTTGTTCATGACTCCGGAGTCTAACACGGCATGGCATGTTTTTCTCAGCAAAGCAGTGTTGATGTTTTATGGCAGAATTATTCATCTTATTAATCACCTTGTTAAAAATTCTTCTTTGTACAAGACCATGCTTTTTTTAAACACACCCTTTCATTTTTGTGCTTTTGTTTGCCTCTGCATTTAACTAAAACTAAACACGGTCACGCTAATGGCACAGCCAGGACTGTTAATCAGGCACCAGCACTGATACAGCCTCATTGTAATACAGATATAAGTGAGTCTGTGCTCCCAAACGTACTGCAAATACACGTGTGTGGCTACGTGTGATGCTGATAATTCCTATAGGAAACATTTTTCTTTAATCATTAAGTAAACCGCACTGGGGAAAAGCAGCACTTTACTCTGGGCTGGCGTTCCATTCGCTCGAGGGCTTAACTTCGGCCTTAACCCCAAACGGAAGCTGGAACAGAACCAGGGGTCCGTTGGAAGAGCAGCACGTGGAATTCTGTGTGAGTATTTGGCCCTGGATGTGTGAAATGTGAATATTCTGTATGACGG
This sequence comes from Mormyrus lacerda, assembly GCA_015163995.2. NCBI lineage: Eukaryota > Metazoa > Chordata > Actinopteri > Osteoglossiformes > Mormyridae > Mormyrus > Mormyrus lacerda. The sequence continues at coordinate 9,244,418 of JAABNX020000044.1, forward strand.
GCTCCCTTGGACTGGCTGGTATTTACCAACTAATAAAAGTATTTCTATTTTTCATGAAAAATGTGGCAGGGCATTAGCACGAGCCCTGTGTGATCTGATTGGCTCCCGCCTGGGTTTGCGGCTGTGTGTGAGTGTGTGCGTGTGGTCGTCTCGCCCCGCGGCCCTGCTGACGCACCGATTAGTTATGCTGGTGACTTGCCCTGAATTCGGACCGCCCCCCTGCAGGCTGCTCCCCTTCACCTTCTCCTGCTGTCCGATCCTGCTTCAAAGGCCTCTCCGTGCCCAGAAGGGCTTCGGCAGCTTGATGAGTGTGGCACGTGACCACCCTCAACAAAGGCAGAACTTTCTCTCCCCGCTTTGTAACCCCTCCCCGTTGATTCCGTAATGGTCGTGCGACCGTATGTAATTTTACCTCCGGTTGTGTCCTCTTTGACAAATGCAGAAACGAGCCTTTTGTCCACGTGGGAAATATGCTCCATGTTGCCGTGGCTGAAACCCCATTGTGGTCGTTGTAGTTTGATTTAAAGAACAATAATAATAAACAAGACATCATGTTGTACAGAGCTTGTACGTGTATTGCAGGATGCCAGGGTCCTTTAACTGGGGGGGATGATGATCCACTAGGCATCCCTGGTTCAGGTCGTTGCTCCCCATCCCCAACTCGGACATCCATTTTTACCTTGCCCCCCACGTCTATTAGGACATGAGGGGGAACCTCTCTTGTCATGAATTATTAAACCTCACTGAATTGAGTAGTGTCCTTTGATTGGATGTTTCTTGTCACTCCTCTGGCATGTCAAGCCCAAATTCATGCGACCTTCCTGCGCATGTGTGTGCCTGCGCATGTGTCCGCCGAAGACGGTACCTGCGATCTCAGACACAGGAAGGGGGTGGAACAAAGAGCAGCAAAGACAGAGCCATTGTTCCCTGCGTATCCAGCCGGGGAGATGTGCGTGCGGCTTCTTGATGGAGCAGCACATTCGCACGTCAGGCTCCAGCCTCGTCGCCGGCCTGGAAACGTTCCCAGATGGTGCCTGAGAAAATGAATTATTTTGAAAAGTCATATCTGACCCCCACAAACACATCTTGGATAATAGCTGTGCTCTGCTTTTCTTTAATTAAACATTATCACCTTTCTGCTTATACTGCACAAGTACGGGATACAGACTGTTCTTTTCATTACTGCACACAAAGCAGAAATGTCCTATTTTTGGTGTTAAGTGTTTATTTTTAATATTCCATATTTTATTTTTCTCCTTTACAAGGACTGCCAATGATCATTGCATCTGGCATGGTGGTGCTCCAAAAAGTGTGTGTGTGTGTATTTATCATGTTTTGGGGACCAGATGTCCCCGCAATGAGAGAAAACATTACTTTTTAGCTCATGAGTAAATTTTTCAGGTCCCCACCATATAAACCCCAATTTTATAAAAATCTGTCTGCAATAAAAAAAATAAAAATGCCTAGGGTTAGGGTTATGCCCATAGAAATTAATTGAGAGTAAAGCTGTAACGTTTAGTCGACGTAATCGACGACGTCGACTACAAAAAAATCGTCAATGTGGATATTGTATCGTCGATGCGTCAGAAACAGAACCTGCACTGCACTGTCTAACACGCCTCCATTTGCCATTTTCAGTGTATCGCAGGTGTAAACGCATTTGGTTAAACTTAATATTTCATATTCAGTGTTTTTTTTTTTTTTCTCCACAAAAATATACTGTTTTATGTAATCAGTAATAAGCAATTTTCATTACCAAAACACACTAGTAATTTAGGGTGTTTTAAGAAAGGAACCCACAAGGAGTCAAGAACACCACAAAAATATCATTGGACATAAGTTTATTGGTCACATTTAAAATAAAATATAAGTGGCAAGCAGAATACAGGCTTGGTATAGAATGAGTCTATACAAATCCTTCCAGACATCGTGTGAAATGTTAGAAACCGTACTTGCAAATGTTTCTAAACTTAAACTATAGTTGGGCATTGGCTTGTATGGGCACAGCACAGAGTGACAGCCTTTTCCATCATTGTGGCTTATAATCCATGCAAGCGAATATACACATACATGCCCTGATAAACATCTTATTACAGTTTTGCTGTTGTTTTTAAAAAGCTTTCACTCTAACGTTAGTTTAACGCAAACAGATTAATCCATTTCTATTACCCTCTGTAGTGAGGCTGGCTTGCTAGTGTAGGTTAACCAATGTGAAAATACCAACTTTAGAAGATAAAAAAATGCATATTCATTAATATGACTCAAACAAAAAAGCACCTTAGTTGCCTTTATGGAAATGCTGAGAGGAAACATGTATTAAGGGAGATATTGTGTTGAAAGTGATTTTCCGTCTCACCGCTGCGACTCAGGCCACCCGACGTCTCTTCATTACCTCCTTTATCTGCCATCCATATCCTCTTTTCAAAGTGGGAAACCCAAAAAATCTCATGTTGTGGTTCACCTTTCTGCTATTTCTACCATGTGATTTAATATGACGGCCTTTCACACGATTGTCCCATCTTACCAAAGATAATACCTCACGCAAATGCTGGCATTTGAGTTGTATAGAACCAAAACGGGGATTCGGCCCACAATACACTGCAGCTATAGTGAGTGTGACGTCAACTGTCAAATTTTTTTGAATTGAAGCTTTATTTAAACTTTTGGACTTTAAGATACACCATTGTCACCAATGTGCGCTTTAGTTTGTATTGTTTAATGTATTTCTTTTTTATTGCGATGGTCACACTAATATAAAAACACCTGATTATTTTCAAATTCATATGTTTCACTGGTTGTTATTTTTAATTTGATTATTATTAATTTGAATGGTCTTAATGCAGACACATCAGGGGGACATTTACAGGGGGACAGACGTGAGCAAATGAGGTAGGACATGCACTGGAACCCAGAACAGGATGTGCAACCACAGGTCGTAGGCATCAAAATATTCAGGCATGAAATAATCGTAACTAATTTTGAACGATTAGCCAACTATCAAAGTAATCATTAGTTGCAGCCCTAATGGAGTGTCTCCTTGATAATAGGAATATATGAACTGTGCATGTGTATTCTTCACTGTGGACAGTTCTGGCTGCCAGATTGGGGGGTGGTTAGTGTTTCTTCTCTTATCCCACTGTGGCAGCTTAAATACTCTGGGTTCTCACTTGCAGCTGGATATCTTCAGCTGCTTTAAGGTCTGAACCATAGGTACTGCTCCCAGCTGACATGGGGGTGGGGGGGTCTCAGCAGAGGCATGATGTGATGTTAATGATTGTCGGCGAATTGAAGTGCCGGATGTAAGGTAGCTTCCCTCTGTTCAGAGCCTCACAGAGAGCTGGGTTGTGATGATGCAAGGTGGTAATGTAGACAGTGTACAAGCATTCACGGGTGGGGGGGGGGGGAGGAGGAGTGCCCCCCCCACACCCTACCCTGATGTTGTCCTCTGCTGTCATTGTGGACACATGCTCGCTCTGGCAGCTGCATGCAGGTGTGACTCATCGGTGCATACAGCTCTGGCCTCTCTTTTCCCAGCCCCTTTTCCAGCAGGTGCGTGCACGCGCACGCACGCACACACGTTCCACATTTTTACTCTCTCTAACCTCCTGCCTATTGACTGTTTAGTCACTTTACTCACTTGACTCACTGGGATGCGTTTAATGATTTCCAGCGTCACCCCCGGCAACCCCCCACACTGGGCCGTGGGCGCTGGATGCAGATGTCTGCGTTTCACGTTTAAGACCCGGTGAAACTCTAAAGCACTGCTTCAAGCTTGAACGAGGCCCGCTGGTCATTCCGCAGCCAACTGCTGTGAGCGTATGTGTCAGAGACGAAACCTAGCATGACGCATCGGATGCCCTCCTGCCTGTACTTCACTGTCCAGGCCCTCATCGTGCAGGCCTCCCAATTTGGCCAGCTGGGGGTGTTGGCCAAGTTATGCGTCAAGGTGGGTGCTGTTCTTAGTCTGACTGTGGAGCACCTGTTTGTTAAGAAACATGGGTTACTTACTTAGTGTTACTTGGTGTTTTTAAGGTTTTTGAAATATAGAAAGGTCCTGTCTAGCAGAAATGAGTCACTCTCTGTGGTGAAATGGGATGTAACAGTTGCCTGATAGCTGGTGAGTTCTCTCAGTGTCCCCTGGTGGGGGGGGGGGCAGGGGGAGCTGAGAACACAGATGTCTGGCGGTGTGGCGATCCGGGGCCTTCGAGCAGTGCTGGCAGCGACTGTGTGGAATCTACCAACCGAGATAAATCTGTGTCTGTCTCAGGAAAAGCTGGGCCGCCTCTCTGCGCTTTGGGGGCTTCCAGCGTGAGGTGAAAACGACGAAATTCCCCCATTCAAGAACCCACCTGGCTGACTTCCCAGATGGAATAAATCTACATGCTTTTTTAAGATGCTCTTGTGCTTGTTTTGAAAGTTGTTCTGAATAGGCAAGTTTTTTTTTTCTGTGCTTTTTTTTGATGCATCATACGTATAGTTAACATTCTTATATGTTTAACTGTTGTATGTTTTTGGTTGATGTAAAAGTTAGTCATTGTCAATTTGTCCTGTACATCTACCAGTGAAGGCGTGGTTTTTGTAGGAGTATCTATCAACCTTGAATGAAATAACATTGAAAAGCTTGTCTAAATTTCACAGATTCCAGAGCCATTAGTCTCTCTGGATCCATCTTAATTTTTAATTAAATGTTTTACATACCTTCATCACCTTCTTTATTGTGACATGCCCCCTCTTCTTTTTACTCCTCTGGAGGAGCTTAATTACAGTTGAGAATTTTTGGAGCCAGGTGAGGTAGCACACCATTTAAAGGGTAGGTGTGTCTTTGTTCTGGGTGTCTAATTGTTGCGAGGATAGTAAGGGATTTCAGCAGGTCATTTACTGCACGCCACTGACAGTGCTTTAGAACGTCCGTGGTATTTTTATATTAAATTCCTAATCATGGGCATCACTAGACCCCTTTTACTGGGGCACATGCAGTATCGATCTGCTGTGTCCCAGTAAAATTTGACGTTTTGACGGTGTCTTAATGTAGATTGATAATAACGGGAATACAATCGATTTTGTTCTAATCCGCAATGCTAAGAAATGCAGTTTAACCCAGATTCTAAAGTGAGCCTCACGCCTTGCGTTCCGGATCCATACACTGCAGCACGCTCATGTAATGTAGCCAGTACAACGCAGCAATCCGTGTATCAGCATGCAAAACAAGAATCGGAATGGTGCAATGATAATGGGACAGGACTAAAGTAAAGTTATTAACCGCTGTATGTTGACATCAGTACAGCAGTGGCAGGACTAGTGGGCTAAGCAAGGGAAGTTCAAATAGCACATTGTATAACACATGTCATACATACAGTAGGCATCCAAGGAAAAAATTGTGTGATTTCAGTAATAGAGGGGCTTTATGCTATGCTTTATGTCTAGCAACTGTCCTGTCTCTAATTCAATTTTTATTTTTTGTCCCCCTTTAAAATTATTGGTGCTTTTGTGATTTAGTGCTCCGTAGTGTGATGTGGGCTTCATGCTGGAATCCAGCGCCTCGATTGATTTGGCTGATTTTTACCCTGGGATCCTGGCTGGGGTGGGGAGGCCTCGTAACAAGCAGGCAGCATCTCTGTCCCTGGGGTAGAAGCCTGAAGTACAGCGCTCGCCTGACTGTATGAAAGTTCTCCCAGCTTCCTCCTAATTCGTCCCATGGACCGACATGCAGAGTCTATGCAGCGTGTTGTCACATGCCCCCTTGAGCCACATCTTCCGCAAAGACCCCTCCCCCCCTCCGATGGGCAGACTTAACGCCTTCAGCCTGATATCCCATTGCCAGTAGGGGGCGTAGCCACCCGCTTAGGCCTCGTGGATCCCACCGTCTACACTTTGGCTGAACCCCACGTCTTGCCTGGAGTAGTTATTATTAGTGACCTGGAAAAAAAAGCACCAGGAGTCCCGGAAATGAAATCCAGATGTAGCCGGCAGCTGGAGTGCGACGCGTTTCGGCGCGGCCCTGGAAGGAGGCCCCCGCATGTTTTTCCGTGTCAGGAGCCCGGGGGGCGGCTTTGTTTTCCTCTCTCCGCCGCCTGCCCTCTCGCAGCCCCGGCCCGTCCTCCGGCTGCCGGAAGGCCGCTTGTCCTGTGGCGACGTGGCACTTTGTTATATTTATTTACCTCCTAGCGATGCGGCACTGGGGGGCTTTTCTTTCCCCTCATGCTTTTTTTTTTTTTTTTTTTTTTTTTTTTTTTTGTTTTTCTTATTTTCTCTGCTGTTTTGCTATTGGCCGCTCGCAGAAGGGTGTATCTATTTGTGCGTAGAACAGTAGGAGGCCCTCTGGGATGCTTGTCACCGCACACGTTCCTGTAAGCGACCTTCCTGCGTCCGATTCCCTGCAACATGTGTTTTTATTCTTTTGTTTCCACCAAGGACCTGTATCCCCCCCCAAAACCCCTTTGGTATGGCATCATTCTGGGGTCCCTGCCCCCCCCCCCCCCTTTCCCTGGCTGCCTTTAATGGGTGGGTACTTTTGTGGGAGGGTCTTGACCTGATGGCCTGGTTCTTTGGTTCTTCCTCCTGTGCCAAAGTGTGTGCTGGAGATGCCTTGTCCCTCCATGACTCCCCATGATAGCTGGCTGGTCACTGTTGCCGTTGTTGCTCCTTTGCAGGTTAAGGCATCCCTGGTAACAAAGGCTCCTTTGTTGTTTCTCCTCCCCTCCCTTCCTCCAGTCGAGGGTCCTTCGGGCCTCCTTTGGCGGCACACTTCAAAAAAGGGGCAGTTATTTTCAGAAGTGCGGCCGGGCTAGCTGGCATGCCAGTCAGCCCATCCGGACCTCGGGAACCACCAGTCACTCTAATTCCAGCTGGGGGCACTGTACTGTAGAACAGAAGCTGCCCAACAATGCCCGTATACACCCTCCTGTCCTGCTCGAGGACCGCCGGGGCCATCCCAGGCTGGCAGGGACACTCCGGCGTGTCACCATGACGATGTAGACCCGTGTATTTGGTCCATTCATACCTCATAATTACTTATTCGGTGTGGGGTCAAGGCAAGCTGGTCTCAGGAGGCAGAGCATGCAGAGCAGGGAACACCCAGGGAGGGATGCCATGTTTCATCCCCAGCCTGAATAAAACAGATTTTCAGAGTATCTGTTTCGAGGCCGTGTTGGTGGGAGTTACAACACAATGTCAATGTCCTTATTCTGCCGCTCAGCACGGAACCTAAAACAGAGCCAGGGACGGAATCGTTTTGGTCTGGAAATGCACCAGCCCAGCATGTTACAGGCTCAAGTCTCCGTTTTTTTTTTTTTTTTTTATAAAAAAAAAAAAAAGAGCTCGTCCTCCCATGCTGGTGGGGACCGGGCCGGCTTAAGAAACAGCTTTGATCGAATTGCGCTGTAAACGTCGTCGGTTTCATTTTGGAGCCTCCCGCACCTCGTTTTGTCAAGAGGGCGGACAGTCCTCTCGTCTGTACGCCTTGTGTAACACTGGCAGAAATTTAATTTTACCAATTTTATTAGAAAGCCCCGAAATAGATTTCTGCCGCCTTTTCCCCACCCCTCTCTCTCCAGACTGTGTGCGAACGAAGCTGGGAAGGATGAGGGAAGGAAATGAAATCAAACTGCTGGATAGGGACTGGGATTCTTCCTTGCACGACGCTAGGCTTTGTAATCTGTGCTGGGGAATTAGTTTCCTCTTCTTAAACTCATTTTGGGGATGGTGCCGTCCCCAATCAGGGCCATAATCATGATTGCGTCGTGTTGTCTCCAAATCCCGCTCTGTAAAACCATGGCAGAACACGCTAACTGCAGGCGCCTCCCTCGCACTACCCCTCTGGGGCATGTCAGTCTTTTTGTTTATCCATTCATGTTTTTGGGTATCTAGAGTCAACGTGCTTTGACCTTACAAGTCACTTCTGCACGGTAGCTATGTGTGACCTTGTACATGTCAAAGTTCACAGTTTAAGGAGCAGTCTGACTGCTGTTTTCTGATTGTGCTTGTCGCTTTGAGCCTAGTGTGGAGAGGTAGGCTGATTCACTAGTGTACACATGAGTGTAACCGAGCAAGCAATCCGGACGTGTCACGCCTGTTGATTTTTCACGTGCTCTTCCCTCGGATCTGGAGTGTCTGGCCATGGTCTTAAAGGTGTATGGAACTGTCACCATGGTAATGGACATTGTTTACAATTAAATTTGTGTATCTTGCAGGGTTAGCTCAACTTAACCATCATGATTCCTCATTTATGGCTCTTCTGTTTCTTGCGGGATAATCAGATGGGCAGGTATTTTTTTCTAACTCCACGAATCCTTCTTGCCCACCGTTCTAGCACAAACCGTGTGGGTGACCTGCAGGCCGGCATCGCCACACCATCTCATTTAGACCTAGGAGATCTGCCGTATGACTGAAGATGAGCGAGCCGAACCAGGCGTGGCTTCCAGCACCTCAGAAATAAATGTCTAAATTTAACGTGCTAACGACATTGACGTGTGAATGGGGGAGGGGCCAGGGGGTGTGCTTCTCCTACAGGGCTGTCCTGAATGACCTGCTGTTCAGGTCCTTTTTATGGCTGTAAGATACCACCAAGGGACAGGAACGAGCAGACCTCAATGAATCAGGACACGAAAGCCAGCTGCTGGAGGCACGTCAAATCCGGATGTCCAGCGCGTTGCCTGTTGGGGCAGCATCATGTCCCAAAGTTCTCGTTTTGGACCGGCAGTCAGTTGCAGCGACTGGGTCCACATGCGGCCAGCGTGATGACAGCACCCACCCCACAGGCTCTGCTGACTGGGCTTGTTTTGCTGAGTAATCTGGCTGCCACTGGGGTTTGGGGGGGGGAGCGTGCGAGAGGTTGCTGTTGCTTGGCAGCATGCACTGTTGGTGAGGAGGGGAGGGGTGGGCAGTTCAGTGTGAGGGGAGCCCCCTGGCTGGGAGAATGGGGAGGATCATGGAGGAGTTGAGGGGGGAGGAGGAGGAGGACAAACCGCAAGCCAGACAAGCTTGTTCTCTTTCTCTGCCCGACACCATGTTCCCATGTTCCAACCAGTTTTCACTGGAGCCCGTCCAACAGCTGGGGAACCCCCCCGCCCCCCCGCCGCCTTGCTCTGAGCCCGCCCGCGTGCTGCCAGCGTGTTTATTAAGACAGACGGCTGTTGAAATAACCAGCCCTCATTTCTACAGGGAAAACAAATTTGTGAAAATAAAGGAATGAGAGCGCCCCCCCCCTCTCCAGTTACATCTTGCTTCCCAGAGGTGTGGGGGGGCTCCTCTCCTGCAGCCCCTCCCACAGGAAATGCAGCAGCCCTGTCTGATAAACATGCTGTTCTGTCACACCTGCACCCTCCGCCGCACACCTCGCAGAAACGCAGCCTCCTCCCACAGCCGTGCTGGTGGGCTCACGGCGCGGAAGGGGGGCCATGGATGAGGGGCTTCTCGCTCCTGTTCCCCGTTATGGCGGGTAGTTAAAGCCCTCCCCCCCCGGTGCTGCGTTTCATGCATTATTAAGTTAATGAGAGCTGAGAAATTCCATCGCCACTGAAGGGAGATGCAGGAGCCGAAGGCTTTCCCGTCTGTGACTCCCGGCGCAGCTTTCGGATGAAGGCGCGCATAGCCCTTAATAAACACCGACACCCCCACGTGACGGATCGCGCTGCAGCCCCCACGCGCTGCAAATTGGGTCCCCACAGACCCCCAGCTCCGATGCTTTGGAGGTTCCATGTGGGGAGTTACGGGCTGGGGATTCTCTGCTCTGCTGGAGGTCCGAAGGTGGAGTGTGTTCTTCACTATGGAGGTCTAAAGGTGGAGGGTGTTCTCCTCTTTGGAGGTCTGCAGGTGGAGATGTGTGGTTGAACAGATTTCGCGTTCAGCCTTTTTTCTTTGCCTTTGAAAAGCGGGAAGGTTTCTTTTTAATGTTTCTCCAGTGAGGGGCTCCAATGATACCGGCAGCTTCCAACGGAGCTCTCGCTTGGCACAGAAGGTCGTGCCCAGGGATGGGCAGCTGGGGAGGAAAACAAATCAAGTGTGTGGCCACACAGGCAGGGGGCCTCTTGTGGGTGAAATCCAGCAGAAGATGCTGGGCAGGGACATCGATCCACCAACATGTAGCGTTTAATGCTTGTGCAGCACTTTCAGGCCCATGCCTGCATGAGCTGCTGAGGGACCCGTGGCTGCAGCGTCACCTTCCCTTCCCACACCCCCTGCCTCCTGGCTAAAGGCCCCATTTCGGGCTGTGCATCCTGATCGACTGGCAGATGCTGTCTATTGGGTTTCCGTGGAACCGGCAAAACACGGGTTTACATTACTTCGGTCAGCTTCCACAGTGCCAGCTCCACCGTGCCGGCAAAGCGCACCCTGGGGATTTACCTGTCTTGGGCGTGAATAGTATTTGAATTGGTAGAGAAAGCCAGTTTTTTTAAAAACAATTACCACGGGAGAAGCAGTTTAAAAAAAGAAAAGAAAAGGAGAAAAGGAAAAGAAAAAACACACGCCTGGAAATAAATGGATCTGCAGGACTGGGGACATGTCTCTCTGGATGTTTATGGAAGGTGTCCCTTTACTGAAGAAAATGATTTAAGGTCTGTCTTTCTCCCGTTAAACATGGTGGGGGCCAGGGTGTCTGCTTTCACCCCCAGGTCTCCCTGTAGATCCACTTTCAGGTTGTAGTAATGGAGAGCCGCTTTTGTGCAGGGGGATGTGGGCTGAGCTTACAGTCCATAAACAAAGCGGACATTCTAAGATGGCAGCCGCGTGGCAGTGTCGGTGTGAGGCTGCTTCCAGGCCTTAGTTTCACCCCAATCTTATCCCTTCAGTCGATTTGTCTTATAAATGGTGGCGTAGGGGAGAGCCCGTCTTCGAACCACGATGGTATACACCCTCCCCCACGGCCCCTTCCCGGCTGACTGTGGCTCTGCCAGTCGTGCGTGGGGAGCTGTGTGGGGGCAGGGTGATAGAGACTGCTTCTCTCCCTCTCTCTCACCCCCCCGCCCCCATTCCCCGTCGGGTTTATCTGATGCCGCTCATCACTGAGCCAATCCATCTCCGCGACGGTGCTCTTCCCGGCGTTTCCACGGCGGCAGGGGAGGGGGCCCCCGATAGGAGCCGCGTCCGTGCCAGTCAGCCGGAATAACACTTCACCTCCGAAGGCTGGGTGGAGGAACGGCTCTCGGGCATTAATCTGACTCGGCAGCGGGCTGGAATAATCAGTTGGCAGGGCTGGGCTCACACGGCACGCAAGCCTGTTTACGCCGCTCAGAAATGGCCGCCGTGCTGAGGAGCTAGTAAAGAGCTCCTCGCTGTGTCCTCTCCGAAGCCTTCCCCGACCTCTTTCTAGAGCAGATGTAGATTAACGTAATCTCCATTTGTTGCCGTGACTCAATGATGCCCCCCTTAGGATCCTGTGCACATCTGTATGTCATTAATTTCCAAAGCCCCTGTGAATTCTGAACTCTGAAGACACACACACACACACACACACATACACACACACACACACACACAAGCTTTCATATTTTTGTGGCCTTCAGTCCTTCTGAGCTTCTGCTAAATTAATGGTGAGGGTGATATTATTAATTCAAACTGGGCATAAAGATTTCTCATTCTCGCACTCCTTTGTAAAGCGAGGCTGTTGGTGCTCCTCGTCTTATCGTCCCACAGAAACCCTCCACCACTCCCTGATCCTATCTTTGAGTCCCCGATATCTTATCTAGCCTTTTCTGTAAATCACAGCTAAATCTCCCCCAGGCTTTTGTTTATTTGTGTTTGTGTATTAAAAAAAAAAAAAAAAAAAAAAAAAAAAAAAAAAAAAAAAAAAAATAAAAAAAATTCTTCATCCCCTTCGTGAATCTTGGAAAGGCAGCACTTCTGCAGAGATTGACCTCCCGGTCAGCTCTCCGCTGTGACTCCCTGCTTCTCCACTTCGGTGGATCACCTTATTTCTCTGTCCCCTCACACGGTGGCTTCCAACGAGAGAGGGTGCTCCACAGCGCAGTCTTGTGGGAAGTGCACGCCGCGATTGCCAGATGCCAGCAAAAGCCGCAGAAGGTCACCCCGAGCAATAGCACTCGCCTGGCGAATTCGGGCCCAGACGTAATGATGATATTCAGTCGGTTTACGTAAAATACTCAGACTGTGTTGGTAAATAAACAGAATAAGCTACTGCCTGGAATGCAAATCAATATTTGTGTAAAGGCAGTGTTTCTAGCTGCTGTTTTGTTAAGGTTTGTTCCATGAATCGTCATTATCTAAAGCCGCTGTGTTCATTTTCATTCTGCTTTATTTTTTAAAGTAAATTAATTGCTATTATACCTCGTAATGAGTATTTTCCAAAATGTCAGCCATACTATTCCCTACCCCCCTGCCACCATCTCACCTTTTGTCTGTGGCCAGAGTTCTTACCATTCGGTTTAGAGGTAGGAATGTGACATGGCCTGGAGAGACTGCAAGAGAGCTGACAGGAACACACCACAGGAAGCCCTCAATAGCCATAAATATCTTCCTGAAGATGCTGGTGCTGCAAAATAGAGATCTCACACTCCCATTTATTCGCCAATCAGTATGGAGACTTGAGGCTAATGCCTATGCTAATATGTATGGTTCCTTATGCCACTCCATCAAAACACAAATTACTGTTTAAAACGATTACTGCCCTTAAAAGGCGCTGCACTTCAGGTGGAGATCCTCACTGCATCTTTTAGTCAGAGTTTATCATTTTTGTGGATGATTTTAGTGAGATTAAACGCAGCTTGCACATATGTGTGATTGAGGCAGAAGCTGGCCACCGTGACAGGAATCAGGAAGGCCTCGCTGATGTCACTTCCTGTTCGACAGCTTGGAGGACTATACTGAGGTATAGAGGATGGGGTGTATAGTGAGGCTGCTGCTTTGTGTGTGTGGTGGGAGGGCCAGGTCAGATTTCTGTGTGACAGGCTCCAGGTGCTGGGGGGGGGGTGGCTGTGGTGCTCTGGGGGAAGGAGACACCACAAACAGGCAAGTCGCAGCGTGGAGGCCTGTGCATCACAGCAGGTCACGCGGCACGCCCGCATCCCGCACGCCGACAATCGGCAGCCTGTTTGTCTCCCACTAACAAGCACCCTCCTCATTCACTGTCCGCCGCTATGCTAATATTCAATTATAGTTCCGAGCCGTAATTAATTCAGCGTTGAGAATACACTCGCCCAGTGTTCAGAGTAAACATTCCTCTCCGCGTCAAAATGCAAATATCGGGAGGGATTAGCTGTGGCTGTAAATCAGATACCGTTATAATATTTCGGGAAATAATGGTGCGCTTGTTCGCCTGTATGCCGCAGCCTGAATTCAGGCTTTTGTGAGATGTCCCGGGCCCCCACAAAGTCGGCGGCGGGCCCCTGGAATACAGTACGCTCTCTGTCCTGCCCGGAATATTATTAATAATGATTCATTTCTTGCACACTCACAGGTAAATCTTTTGAAAATGGCTCATTCAGTAAGCTTTATGGTTTTTTTAAGGATGGACAGATGTTTTAACATTACTGAAGACCTCCTATGGAAAATGCCGTCCCGCTGTTCCTGAGCTTGGCCTGATAACTCTCTTCCGGAACCACTTTCCTGTGTTGGTGGCTTGAACCCAAAAAACTAAAACCCTTGTATTTAATCCCCCCTCTACACATTCCAGTAGGAAAAGCTGAACTGCTTGATCTAAATCGTGGGGCCTGTTTCCTGACGATGTCCTCGTCTGACAGGCATTTGTACATCACCCCTGTTCATGGTTCACCTCAAGTTCATGGTTATTAGTTTTTTTTTTTTTAATGGCCATTAAGGTTTTGTCTTGAAGGTTTGTGTGTCGCTGCCAGGATGCCTCAGACACCCAGCCTCCGTCAAACAGCCAGCTGCTAACAGGATGTGTGGCAGTCGTTGCCACACGTGTGGGAATGCAAAGAAAGTATTCTGTGCTTCCTTCAGCATTCTACCATGTCCCCTAGAGCTCCCTCCATAGACTAATTTCAGCACTAAAGATGCCCAATTCGCTGCGTACACTTAGTCCCACCTTCCGTTGGAGCTGCAGTTCTCAGTGCTCAGATGTAGCTCTTCATCAGTGTAGGAGAATATGGGTGCCGTGGCCCATGTGTTTTCGCCAGGTGTCCGTCATCGCTGCTTGATTGAGCACCACTTTGAGTGGGCTAGGCGGGCTGATTGATTGGGGCTGCTTTCAGTGCAGGCAGGAAATCTGGTCATGTTGTCCATTGTGGCATGGGCTCAGAGGAATAAGAGAAGTGCCTTATTTGTGCAGCAGAGTTGTTTGTAGTCCTTCCTGCAACACACGTCTCAGACTGCTTTAAGTAAGCGGGTGCTCTATAAATCTTGTATAATGTGTGGTCAAAAGATTATTGTCCCTCCCACCTTGGTCAGGGAACTGCTAAGGCCCTTCAGTTATTTTCAATATTGATTTTGTAATTGGCATCCATTAGCTTCTTGACAGGAATATAAAGCTGTCTAACTAGTCACACCTTCCACCAAAGACTGAGTGACAGCTGATGGTACTTTACCAGGGAATATTAGTCTAAAAATATATGTAGGTGTCAGTGAAGAGAGTACAGAAAGAGCGGCCTGGAGCGAGTAAGCCGGAACATCAGGCTGGCATGTCTTCTCCCGCAAAGCTTTGTTACAAGAAGACCAGGGATCTCGATCATTGCGTCATTTGTAAGGACAGTTTCGCAAGTCTCCCCTCTTTAAAATAAGTGGCGTGTGATGGCTTGAGTTGTGCCATTTCCTTCCCAGACATGAGGTACAAGCAAGGCATACGTCTCATCAGATTGTATGTGTGACGAGCTTATTACAGATCGGGATGGTAAATCACTCCACAATCCATTTTGTACGTCTCTTCTGTTGCTGGCGTTTGGAATGCTATTGATTACTATTTCATCCGCAACCATTCCTCCCCCCCCCACCCCCCGGCTGCCCCTTCTTAGACAGCGTAACCGTTTGACTCCAGGGCAGACTTGCAGGGTTATGGTTTTGAATAACTTAAGGCGCCGTCAAACTGCTGCAGTAACGGCCTGCTTTTATAAGCTTGTGCTAACTTGTCCAAACCAACATCAAATAAAACACTTTGTCCATATCACAACAACCAGTAAGATCTTTCACCCCTTTCCAGGATCACTCCTTGTCTTTGCTGCACTTTCAGGCCCCCTTGTCTGTTTGAGAAGTGATTCTGTGCTCCAGCTAAACTCCCCTCTCAGCTCTGTAATTTCGTTAATTAGTCTCCAGAAGGCTTGGAAAATATGTGAGGAATGTGGTTATTGAAAGGGTGGAGGTTAAATGATAGCAGCTCCCATTACCAATGTGTCTACTGCTGAAAAACTGTAAATATACTGCTATAAATGTACCCCTCCACCCCCCCCAACAAAATACCACTGCCACTTCCTGTCTTTTGCCATTGTCTTATCTTTTACTGGTAATTGAAGGTTGAAGAGAACACAGACTAAAATATCGAGTACCCCTACTCTCGGTGGGATGCTCTCCTGCCCCGTGACCTGTTTGGCACTGGCTGGGGTGTGGTTCATCCAATGAAATGTTTGGGAACGGCTGCTGGTCCCACTGTGCGGGTGGAAATCTCCAGCACTTAAGCGGCTGTGTGCGCATTGCCAAAACGTGGGCTGTTTACCGAAAAAATGAGTTACACCGTCAAGATGGTGGGGCTTGCCTTGGCCAAAGCCAGCCTAAGCTGTGTTCTGTGCATGGATTTGTGGTCTCTGCCGCTTTAGGATCAGGCGAGGACTTGGCAGCATACTGCTGTTCTCATATAATAAACAACAAATAAAGAGATTGCAAATGTCTTGGCACGTGGCAACGAGAACGGATCACTCCCCATCTTTATGAGCTGGAATGCTTCTATAATCTGGGGCTGTGTAGATTGATCTCGTTGGAGTTGAACTACAGCTGAGCTGTGTGCTCAAATCGCACTAATTCTAACCCCCCTCCCCCAAAAAAAAAACAAAAAAAAGACTCATCAAATCTTAAAGAACTCAAGAGCGCACTACAGCTAGTGATTAAAGCCTGATTATGGCACATACGCAATTTGTGCATGTAAACAAGCGTCAAGTGACAGGAACGTCACCAGCAGTGTGTAGGGGCCTGAAGTTCCATGATGGAGAACCCTCTACCCCCACTATGGTGCTTTGCTTCCACTGGCAGGGAGGAGAAATGGAGAATGTACTGTGGTGGCCAGCAGGTCTATAATTCTGCACTGTGGTTCTTAGTTCGCAAAACCAGTAAACACAGGTCAGGCAGGAAGCTGAGTGGGTGGAAAAGCCTTTACCTGTAGTGTGTCCAGTATGGGGAGGAGGGGCAGAAGCAGTTTGGAGACTGAACTGGGGAAGAAAAAAAAAAAAGACCAGGAGGCTCCGATCTGCTCTGTCAATGAGAAACATCCCCTTACTTCTGGTTCGCCGCTCTGCTGTTCGATGCAGAGTTTAATGGGTAACACAGTCGTTTTAAGCTAAGTTCCTGTTCTTGCTTCATGTAAGACACAGAACCTGTGAGTCACAGGGGTCATTTCCTCGGGGTGTCTGAACCTCAGGCTGAGTGACAGCTCTGAAGGCACTGAGAAACCATTATTGGTGAGGATTTTCTGCTTGTTCGTTTAAGTCCCCTTTCAGTCTGCCAGACTGCCGCTGGTGCAGTGCATCACTCACATGGGAGCCCTAAAACTCTTATTTCAGTCACTTTACTAGTCTTTTACTGTAATCCAGAACTGAATCAATATTTTAACAATTGTAACTATTGAATGAATATTTTATGTGATGAACTTAAAAAGTAATTACTCTGAAAATAAATCGGAATTCTAAAATATGCCTTGTCTCACTTGGGGGGATATGAGAGGCGGACATGTTGGAGACAGTTTTCACCCTGTTAGACATTTTTTTTTAAGTCTGCTGTAATTCCTGGGAGAATGAGACTTGGTACCTCAGATATATAGTTACAGTTAATTTGGTAACTGAAGATGAACTGCTGAATTTCGACATGATGGCTCACTGGATCACTTGTACTATCACCAGTAATTTCCTCAAAATGTTTTATTTAAAAAAAATAAAAATAAACTTGATTTTGAATCAGAGAGGAGCCCTGTTAGGAACAGAGCTGGAGTGTCTTGAATAAGCAGTTCTGTACATTTGTTACCATACATATCGTCACAGTCTAAACGATGCAGTTTGTTCATTTGTCATGTTACCACTTCACAACAAAATAATGTAAAATAACTTTTGATCATATTTATTTGATGACTATTCTACATGTTAAATAGTAGTTATTTTGCTTATTACACACTTCTAGCAGAGTCTAGTTGGTAAGTGAAGTTTTGCCAGCAGTAGGCCCTGCTGTGAGTGAGTTAAAATACAAAAACGGATCAGAAATGTAGGACTATTTCATCAGAGTGACTAATAAAAATTAACACAAAGCGGATGAAAATTTTTTTATGGTAAAACTGACCTTTTGTTAAACCATTCACTTTGAATATTTCACTAAATTTTTGGGACATTAAGAATAAAGAGTTAACGTTGAAGGAGGCGAAGCTGTGCTCCGGTAAGGTGTGATTTGGACATATGGAGGCGGAGGTGGGTTCCACAGAGTTGCATCTATATTTAAACCCTGATTGTTAGTATTTTTGTTTCTTTGAATGACCTCCCTTTAGTGTTGAGAACTGATTGGATGCCTTAAGTATATGTTTTCATGCTGAGCAAAAAGTAACCGACTTCATTTCTGCAACAGGCGTCGCCGGGCAGGCCAGGTTGTAACTAAAAACCTGTTGTTTAAGTTAATTGTGCCACGCACCGCCTTTTTCTTTCTGCCATTTCGTTTCGATCACTCGGGGCATTTTCACACCTTGCCCTGAGTGAAGCAGCCTCATTGAAGTCCTGCTCCCCAAAGAGGTGTCGCCTCTCCTTCCTTTACCCCAATTTGTTACTGCGGTCTCGGTTTCCTTCTGCGCAGGTGGCTATGGAAGGGAAGCGCCTATCAGTCTCCAATAACTGTGTTGGGAATCTGGGACGAGGTGATGCCGGACCTGCCCCGGGAAGCAGAGGGAGTAAGAGAAGAGCACATCATTCCTAGGTCGACTAGACATTTTATATCATGTCTTGTTCTGCTGTGCTCATAAGTGTAATATAACACTTAAAGATCAATCATTAGTTGACAGATTAAGCTGGGTTGTAAACAAGCATAGTATTTGTGAAAACAAATGTATGTTGATGCTGTTTATTCATTACCTACAAATTGTTTTATATCGGGATAACATGATATGGGGCTGTTCCATCGTTCGCGATCATATAGTACGTGAAACTAGCTTTTTACTCATTTTGTTTTAAAACTGATGATTAAATTGCTGTTTGGCACTGGAAGTGCCAGAACATTCAGACCATTTCTCATTAACTCAGAAGCATTTAGAGTTTATTAACCACCCAATAAACCTTTAAACTTGATTTTTTTTATGCTTGAATAAATTGAAGACATAGTTCTACAGCTCAGCTTTACCGGCTCTTACATTGTTTTGTTCTTAATTTTTTTAATTCCTGGCTAAGTGTGGCTGCTGGGGGATGTGGAGTAGGCCTATAGAAACCACAAGTGTTGCTTCATTTGGCAGATCTACGGCTTGCTTACCATAGTGCTTGTTAGTGTCTTTATGATTAACAAAGCGTGCTAAAGCAAACTCCTTGGGGGTGTGTGCCTGCCTAAAAATTTTGCGGATTAATCAAAATACCTACTACTTCAGCCTTGCCTGTCACTTTTAGTTATTGACGGGAATGCACCACTTCAAAACCTGTGCAGTTAACCAGAAAGAAAAGGTTGCTCATTCGTTTCCAGACACAATGTCTTAATTGTGCCTTGATGATCCACAATGCTAATTAACCTCCAAATGTATAATGAGACACCACATGTGGCAAAATTAAAGCGAATCAATAAGGTTTGCAAGCACTGGATGCATCTAAATGCCTGCATGATTTTAAGCATTTAAGTCATTAAGTATTTCTGCCTAGCAATGCTATTGCCTTTTCACAAAAAAAATGCATATGTGTAACAGTCACTAGAAATTGGTACATTTGATCCACCATTAAGGTACATTATGAGAATCAGACAAAAAAAAAGCCAGCGTCACAAACCCTGGCTGAAATAATCGTTCATTTGAACCGGTCATTTTCAGTGCATAGGTGGAACCGGTTTTCAAATCTAAAACAAACTTTTTGTGGATCCACGAGATGTACAAGTACACGTCTTGCATTATAAAAATAAAAACAAATCTCAAGTTTACGCATAAAACACGCTGCGACCTTTCAAAATGCTTTTCATTGACTGCATAGCTATGCTGCCTTCAATCAATGCCCCTCCGCATAACGTAATCCACTGTATTTGTGCATGCCCGGCCGCGTGGTGACTGTGGCTCACTTACTCCTGATTCCGGTAATCGACACATTAACGAGTTCGGCATGTACGGTTGAAGGGGTTCACTGTAACTGAATAGTTCGGCATTTTGGCGAGTATGGTTCAAGCGGTTTCTTTTCAAATCTCGTGAGAACCAAAACGCAGAGTGACCGGTTCATTGTGCCGAAAGTCAACTGGAGAGTTTTCTTTTAATTTAAACGAATAGTTCGATAGAATCGGTTCTGTAAATTGAACCGAACTTCCCATCAGTATTGTGCACTAAATAGGGATAATGGTGGGTAATTTACGTCAAACTCCACCCCCGTCTAGTAGTCTTGACAGAAGAGACGTGAATGGCATGGAGGTGGACAGAGGGGTTCTGGGATGGTACAAGGCGTTGTTATACGCCCCGCTCGGTATCGTGGAAAGCCTTCCCTTCCATGTCCTTCCCAGCCTTCCCGCTGTCTGCTGATGCGTGAGTCATCGCCCACACTAAATGCGTCGTTCACAAATCCGCTGCTCATTCCCTAGTAGAAACACTGGGGCGTTTATTGGGGAGGAAAAATAAGAGGAATGCGGTGCACTGCAAGACTGGGGCTGCGTTCCTCCTGTAATGTAAGCTAAGCCTACGTCCCGCTGACGCACTGATTAACGACATTTATTTAACTAGCTCATTTATATGTCCTGCCATCCATTGTGGGTGGTTCGTGTCACGTGACTGAACAGTTAGAGGTCACTATTTAGCGGGGAAGTTTTGTGCCTTTTTCGTCTTGGATCCGGCACACGGGGTTTGGGCTAATGGAACGCGCAATCGTCGAATCGTTTATCAGATAACATTGTTCTCACATTGGACACATGCTGGCAATATTAAGCTGAAAGACGGTGTAACTTCAGATAAGTGTTTCAATACGAAGGGTTTGTACTGGTTGTGTTTTGGAAAAGAAAAAGCAACAAAAAAAAAACTTGCTGATAAGTCTGGCTGTTTCTGCGTTGAAACGCAAATAAATCAGCCCACTTAATGTTCACAGCAGCTGTTGTACTACCCAGCTAGAACAGACACTTGTGTTTGCTGCTTGTCTAAAGGTCTTTTGAAGTGGTACTCGGTGCTAGACTGCTCTCTCCGGTGCCATTTGTTGTTTTTGTATCGGTGCCCCGCGCGTTTTACACAAACCATATGCGTAGTGCATCTCGTGCCTCCCTTTTCCCTTGCGCTTATTAAAGTTTTATTTTCGGATGGAGATTTATTATACGAAAACACACCAGTTAAACCGTCGCTGAATTATGCTTATACCCTCGGGGGCCTGCTTACATACAAACGAATTTGACTGCCATGACTTTAGGTGGAACAATCGACTTTCCTCAATCTGCAGTGGAAGGTATCCTGGTGCAAGTTCAATTTGCGCCACAAAAAATAGTTTTCACCAAGGTTTTTTTTTTAAATATATATATATCTGTAATAGATGCAGACCTGTGTAATTCTGGAAATTATATTCGCCTCATTAACCAGTGAAAACACTGCTATTTTGCTTGCGTTGTAATTCGCGCTGTATGGATCCTGAGTACGCAGCTCTGTGGTTTCCCTGGTGCAGAGGCAAGTTACAGATGTCAGACTGGAGTTATTTTTGGTTGTTGAATTTGTACACCTGAATAAAGTGGTTCCATTGCTGGCTTTTGCTTGCAGCGAGTATTTTTCCCAGAGAAATGGAAACGTTCTAAATTCAGGCCTCATTTCCAGCCTGTACAGTACTAGGAGGTCAGGCCAGCTGAAAGACACCTCGTGGAGTAGCGCTTATAATTTGGAGCCGTATTAAGTCGCTCTAAATAGGAATCGTTTCCCCCATTTCGAATCTTAATAAGCGTCTTGTCTTAGTAATTTGAACCAGGTAGTTAAGTACCTGTGTTACGGCTAGGGTTGCCATTTCATATCTGACGGAATAAGTAAGCTCCACAGGGACCCCGGTGACAAAATCTGCCGATCAGGATACTAAGATATGGCACAAATCGGGCTGTGGCATTTTATTTTTCACTGTAGGGCTTGAGGCAACCCTAACTTCTGATTTTTGAGGACGTACTTTTTTAAATCGCGAGTAGTGTCGTGTTGCTGTTTGGACTCTTTTTTTTTTTTTTTTCCTCAGTGGGCGAGCCGAACTCAAGTCATGTGAGGCTAACGTCACGTCACCGGCCTTATTTAACATACCCTACCACGCACTCCACCTTAGAAAAACATGGTTGTCGTTTGCATGTACTGCTTCTGTACAGGCCGGCTGTATTATCGCTCCCCTACCCTGCCATTCTAATGAGTTTGAAATTCAATTTGGAAAGCGATTCACCCGGGGGGGTGGGGGATGCCTCCACCGCCCGGCTCTTCATTACCTTGCAGTTAATTCGAATAAAGCGCCGAGGCGCTCCGGTTCAGCCTCGCGCTCCTCGCGCGCGCAGCCTCGTAACGGTTTTTCCCCCGCCACCCCCGCGTGCACGCAGCCGATAGCATCTGGCACAGGCGGGCTCTCCGGGGAGCACGGTAATCTGTTCCATCAGCGTTTACTACCGAACAAATTAACTAAGACAAGCACTGCCGCGCCTGAGCCAGCGAAATTCTTCCATTAGGAAAATTATAAAGCCATTATGGAGTACAATTTGGCCCTTCATGCAAACCGGGGACTTCTTGCGAGTAAGGCCTTGAGGAGAGAGATCGGGGAAGAGGCGTGTTTCTCGGCTGTGGGTACGAACGCCCCCCTACTCCGAATCTGGTGGGATGTAACAGGAATATGTCCCACAGCGTGTGGGGAAGGATACATTTGTCTTTTATTTACTTTACGTTTTGTTCCTTGTCCAGTCTGTTTCTGTAATGAGGTGATAACGGTGTGTATGGTTGTGAAGCTTTCACTGGTTTTTCTTAGGTGGGGGGCAGATCTTGAAATTTCAAAAACGATAACTACTGGAAAAGCAGATTCAGTGGAAACAATACGGAATTTCCTTGCTTTATCTGCTTTTTATAAGAAAGTAGTGTGCCAGCAGTTTGTCTTTTTTAAATGTTTTCATGGAGTAGTTATGAGTCATTACTTATTACTGTTTAAAATGACAGTCCTGATAAATCATTTGCAAAAATAAGTGTGCAAGTGCAGCCCACTTTGTGTGGTCCGTGCTGGCCCAGAAAGGCAGGCAGAAGTATGGCCTTCACCACCGAAGCAAGGTTGGGACCGATTTAACGGAGCAAGTGTTTCATGAAAACCAGCTGTGCTACCGCCTGTGATTTCACTTGGAGACGCTGTCAGCGCTCGGCCGCTGCGGTCTGTCCTTGTGAACGCTGCAAGAAATAAGGGGGCTCTTCTCTTGGTGCCCCTGCTGTGTTTTGTGCTTTGGGTTTTGGGGAATGCATGATGGGATTGGGAGGAGTCTCTGTATTCCGCTTGATAAAACCATAATTACCTCCCCCCCACCCCCCAACCATTCCTGTGGCCCCAGAGGGGTCCTGAAGTTGCTGTGAATTAGGATTTAGGAGACTCCCGCTAATCAATTTTAAGTGATTAGCCAAATCGTTTGCATAATGGGTGTAATAGCATCTGCTAATCAGTCTCAAGAGCCTCGCTTGACAGGAGCTTTGGGGGAAGAAGCTTTTTTTTTAATGTCGTTCCCCCCCACACCCATGCACGCATACATGCTCCTTGAGCCTTGCTGGCTCGGAAGGGAGAGCGCAAAGCAGTAGAATGCAGTGAAGTGCGGTATTGGTGAATCGCAGACCACAAAGACAATCTCGCTCTGCCAAGTGTGGCTGTGTGGTAGTTTTTCTAAGCTGACCTGTGTGGGCTCAGCACACTCATGGCAGAAACTGTTAATTCACATTGTGTTGGTTTAACACACGCTGCACTCTCTGATACAGCATCACGTGTTTGCATGAGACACAGTACAGTCTTAGTGTTTTAAATCACTGCCATGCGTTTTGCATACAGTTGGCATGGTCTGAGTTCACATTGGCGAGTATGGTATATTAAAGGCCGGGGCTGTTACTGTTTCTGTGTGGGGGCAGTCAGTGGCGGCTTTATTCTGGTTTCATCGGGTAGCTCATGCCTCTTCTAAAAGCTGCTTTTGCACATTTGTTTCGGATATTTTTACTGGTGCGATTTGCCTTAAGTACCATCTCAGGGGTACAACAGCAAACCTTCCCGGAATCTCTGTAATGTTAGCAGCCTTCAGGTTATGATACTGTCACAGGCTGCCCTAAACAGCAGCGTAATACAATATCACACGATATTCGTTGTTATTGTGCAAGAAAACACGATATTACGTGTAATACAACAAAAGATAATACAGTACAAGAAGAGAACACGGAGTAATTTGAAGTAAGTAATCCGGGGTTATATTGGTGGTGATATTTAAAGCTCTGTTTGAATGTGATCCCTGTGTTTTTCTGGGGAAGGCAATGGAGAATTGACAGGCTTGGAGTGCTAACAAGAATTAAAAGCCTTTCTTGCATACGCCCAATAGTTTCACCTCGCTCCCTCCCAGCCTTCATTAATGAATGTTTTACCATCTAATTGGTTTATGTGTTCATTTGGCTATCTGGGGTTGTTAAGAAAGCTAATTGTTTTCCTAATGATTTCCTTGGCCCCCGCTTTTATTTCAGTTCATTTCATTTATTTGTTTATTTTTGGTGTCAAAGGATTGCAGCCGAATAAAAAGGTCTTATGCTCTACAGAGAGAATGAGACTGATGGCGTGTGTGCGCGCCCCTCCAGATTTACTCTGGAATACATTAACTTTGCATACCTTTGTCTGACTTTCCCAAAAGAAAGTGACAGATGTTAAAGGTAACCCATTAACCTGGCATTCTTGAACTCTTATTAAGTAGCAGAAGTGCCCTGTTGTGTGTGTGTGTGTGTGTTTTTTTTTTTTTTTTTACCTTGGTAAGGCCGTTACCATGGCTTCTGGCATCTTTTGCATCTTCTCTTCTTTTGTTGATGTTGGCCCTGAATCACCTTATTCTTCTCTACCTCCCAGTGTGTCATAGTTTTTTTTTTTTGCATCCATGCATGCATTTACCACAGCCTTTTCCTCATTTACCTCAATAAGTGTGAAATAACTTTCATGTTAATTCTTCTGAGTGAAATTTAGTTTTTTTTCTAATTAATTGGGCATCCCCAAATTAACATAGAGCAGAGCTTAGGACCCCCTACCATGATCTTATAAGTAACCAGCAACTAAGGATCCAGGGGGGTGGCTTTAATATTTCTTGTATCTTTCTAATGCCTCTGCAGCTGTCCTGCAGACCCCCAGGACATTGTGGCCCTGAGGCTAAGAACCCTCACTGGTAGCGGGTTATGTTCTGTCTTGATCAATGACACGATATTGGCATGTTTGTGGCATTGTGAAGGCTAACTGTTGTATGTATGCCTGTATAGGCACAAAACATTTTGTAAGTTAAAACTGCTGAATCTGTCTTTTTTAAAATTACATGTGTTGACCGTATTGCATCAGATTTCATACAAACAACATACATCATGGTCAGTCATTTTATCTGTGAGGTTAGATTAGTCTGTTTTTTGACAATTGATGATATATTAATGTATGTAGGTTCTTATGTTTGTGCGCCTTGGGCAGACTGGTAGCTCATTGTGCAGCATTCTGTCTCTGCCCTTCAGAGTTAGGGGTTAGAATTGCACCTCCACTCTGCGATTGAGGTTTGCACATTCTCCATATGCTCTGGTTTTCTCCTGCAGCTCAGAAACATGCAGATAGATGAACTGGTTTTTCTAAATTGCATGCTATATGTGAATGTGTGCACCGTGCAATGGGTTAGCATCCCATTAAATGTGTACCCCCCCCCCGCCTCATGCCCTGTGCTCTCTCGGATAGGATTCAGGCCCCCTCCCCCACCCTGCACAGGAGAAGCGTCTGGACGATGGATGCATGATCTATAAATCATTTGTATGGTAACTGATCCAGAGGGTCAACCTTGCCTGCTGAATAGAGACATAGATTTTCGGTAGAGCGGGCAAGGGTTTGGGTGTTGCTGAGGAAGGGTGGTTTACCAGTGCTGAGTTTCAGCGTTTAGTAAAGTTTGCTTGGCCTTGTGAAGAAGGACAGTAATGAGGCGTCGACAAGGACAGCAGAATGGGAAGGGGATTTGGGGAGTCCTGTCAACGGTTAGCACAACCCCCGACACATCTGTGCACAAGGGCCTGGGCCTGCCTGGCTGAGTTGCAGCCCAATTAACTCGATTTGTTTCCTGCATCTGGCTCCCAGATGTCAGCGGCCCAGAGCGAACGGGGACTCTGCGTGTCTCTGGCCGGCCGAAAGCCTGCCTGCAGCCCCAGCACCATGTGGCACCTGTTATTCATCGTGTCAGCCATGTTGGTTTGGCTGTCTGTGTCCATGGTGTGCAGTAAATATCATTATGTTAGGCAACGTGTGTACGAGTAAAGCATATTGATGACCACCAGGTTTTTTTCTGTGTGACTGTACCTCTTGTGCATGAATTGAAGGGCTGATTGTATCTGGAGTGTTTTACTCCGCACATGAGCATGACCAAAAGTGTTTTAGTGATTCTTTCCTTGACTGGTGGAAAACATGTGTGTGAAAGTGTGATGTATGATTACAGCAGCGCTGTAATGATGGCTAGGTGTGCTCTTCAGCTGTTATGAGATGCGATGCCCTATGTGAGTCACTCCCTCAACCTGACTCTTCCCACCAGCATGCAGGCCCCCAGGGGCTTAATGTTTGTCTTTGGATGTAAATAAGTGGCTCACAGCCTCTCCCGCCCCCGCGGGCCC
>JAABNX020000044.1:9270651-9283788 GCA_015163995.2 Mormyrus lacerda
TGGGTAATTAACTTGTTGTCGTCCCCCCCCCCCCGCTCCCCCCCAGCGAGAACTCGACGCCACCGCCACAGCGCTAGCCAACCGTCAGGATGAGAGTGAACAGTCTAGGAAAAAGCTCATCGACCAGAGCCGCGAGTTCAAGAAAAACACCCCAGAGGTGAGTGTCAGCCGGTCGGGTGCCGTGCAGAGCCAGCCGCATGCGTATGCTGCATCACGTCCCGGCAGATGTGTCTGGGGATATCCCACGTCAATGCTGCCATTGTCATCCCCCGGCAACGTGTCTCGCCTCTGGGGCATCGAGGTGGCGCCTGGTGGAGCGAATGAGACAATGGTTTTGTCGGCGCTCGCGCCTCCAGCCGATTTGCGTTGGTGATTGTGTGATCATGTTTACGTATAGACAAACACAATGGTGACACGCCATCCATCCCATATTTTCTGTCTCTACTACACTCTGAACCAATTCCATATTAATGGACCAGTTAAAATAGCTTGCCCATTTGGTTAGCTGTTCTGTTATCTGCATGGTGTATTTGTTTCAGTCATGGATGACTTTAATGAAGGCCTCCTTAGCTTATATAGGTTTTTTCCCAGTGCCTTCTGTACTTGGCTGTTTTGAGTTTCTAGGTGGGGAGATTTTCCTAATAGTGAGCTGGAAAGCTTGTCTGTATAGGATGAGAATAAACAGTGACCCACCCTAACCTTAATGTAGGCCTTCTGATACTCTGCCATTTTCATGCCCATTGTACCAGAATGTAACAGATAAAAAGCTCCCATTAAGTGGACATTTATCTCTAGGAGACATTTTTTAAGCACAATTCCCTCACATGGGCTCCTTTTGACCACATTTAATGTTTAGACGCCATCAGAGCCTCTATTCATCTGTACCCCTCTCGTTCCGTCAAGTTAGCATGTTTCAACCTGCATTAAGGCGCATTTTTTAAAGGGCACATTTGAAATAGGTCTTTAATAATCTCTGTTTGCATGCAGGGTTAGAGTCTTTTAGCTAGTGTATATCTGAGTTCTCTTCACTGATATTTGCCATTGTGTGTTTTCTAATTGAGTCAGAATATTTTTCCCCATTTCTTCTGTGCTCTCCTGTGACCAGTAGAGTCCATCTCTCAGCGCTGGCGTCACAACACAGAAATTGCTGCCTTGCTGGTTTGGCTGCCCACCAGAGAGCAGTCAGTATTGTGTGATTCAGGGGAAGGCTAATGCTGGTTTGGTAATAGCGAAGCATATGAACCTCCCTAGTGAAGTATATCCAGACTTATATGTGGGTATTTAAGTGCAGTGTGATCCGTGGTATCTTAACCCATGGAAATGGAAAGGCAAGTGTATCACTAAGAAACACGCCACCCCAATAAAGGCAAAGTTTCAGTTGTTGGTGTGGCTGGTTTGATTTTTTTTTACACGTTCAAATTCTCACTGCTTTCTGGAAGCATTAAGAAAAGGAGTTCTTCGTCAGTCTTTTAAATATTTAAAAATATTACCCTACGTAAATCCTCCATCTCAAGCCGGCAGCCACTATTTTTTTCTGTGCTGAAGAATATTTTGCTGAAACAGTCTGGACTTTAACTTATTTTAGTTGCAGCACCTGTGTACCCCTTCTCAGAATCAATCCTGCTGACCTTTTTGCAAAATATTGTGACTTGCTGTATACAGCTTTGTGGATGAATCCGTCTCAGTGGATGCTGCTTTAACAACCATTAAGGGCATATAAAGTGTAATGTTAAGCTGATGTTGATCATTGGAGACATCTACCTGGATTATAAAGGATATTCCAATATTTGATAGATGTATGCGATTTAAAAGTAACAAATACTTATATTTTAAATGGTCAGTATTTGTTTTGCATCAGAATAAGACAAGTGCTGAATCTGTACACTTATTATTGTAAATATAAGTAACTAGGATCAATGGCTACTTGGTAGTACTCCTACAGAAATAAGTATTATGTCTATGAATGTACGACCACAAATATTCTCATATACATGTTTACAAATATTTGCTTATTTTGTAACCAGTTGACCAGGCTGAAATTTATTCAATTTATTTTTCATTTTTTGTGTTATACTTTACACAAATATTTATGTATGTACCCATGGAGGAGTGTTGTTTGTTTGTTATTGTGTTGAAGTTTATAAAAATAAAGTAAAAAAAAAAAAAAGAATAAGAAAAGTGCTGAAAAGTGATTCTTTTTGCTGGCACAATGTTAAAACAGCTACCTGGGCTATGGAAAGTGCTCCTTTAGAGGCTCATTTCCTGTTGGTTTGGTATTTCAACTTTAATGGCAGTGGCTTGTCTCTTTTTAGTTTATTGTATGTCCTCTAATCTGAATTTAGAACATTGTGCTTGTTTATGACAGAGTACCTTTGTTCTTTTCAATAATAGTTGATTTCATGTGTAATCAAGACAAGATTCATATATCAAACCTTACTGACCTAATAGATGGAGAACTTTGCTTCCACAAAAAACCATTTGCCAATAGAATTGTGAACCCAAGTCATATGGTTTTCTCTGTTATACCAGGCTGTGGTTTGTAAAAACCTAACATTGATCTGTATATTTCATCCATGTTGCATTAGCCAGCCATAAAGCCATTATGCTAAAACTTCTTGTTAGTGTCATTCTATGATGCATGCACCGTTACCAGAGGTGATGTTTGGCAGTGCATTGTGAGAGTGTATGTTAGGAATCAGCACTGTATTCTGCGTTTCTTTACAGCACCGGTGATGTGTTTTTGAGTGTTGCTCTGTAAACATTAGCCTCATCACCTCTCTTGTTCACATCAAGCTATAGTTTCTGTAACATTGGTGCATCTTCACTTTAGTTCCCATTCAAAAATAGGTATTGCTCAGGTCTGGCCTTTTAGTCCAGCACTCTGCTTTTATAGTGTAGAAAATTACTTTTGTTTGGCCTTGTCCATGCCTGGACTCACCCCCACCCCCGCCCTGCTGTGTCAGCAACAGCCCTGCTAATGTGCATTTGTCCAAAACAGCAGGGGAGGCTATGAGTTTAACAGAGGTAAACAGAGCCCCCCCCCCATTCTGTTAAAGAGCCAATGGCGCGATGTGTCTCATCCTTTCTGTCGTGGGTGTCGCAACGGTGTGAGTTCTGCAAGAGCGTGAGGTGCTTATTGTAGGAGCACTCTTTAATTAGGGTCAGGCGATCTCAGAACTGAGCAGATGTGTAATTGGCTGAAATTTGGGGCGTTGGCATAAGCAAGCGGATGGTAGGGACTGATTGGGGCAGGTTTGTCTGACATCACTAGAACCAGAATGAAGGTCTCCAGATTGTGAATCACCTGACCCTTTTTGTTTTAAGTCCAGAGCTACTGCCGTTCTGTCTTTTCTCCCTGCTCTGCTTCTGGCACAAATCTTCTGGCATTGCGCCCTCTGGGTCCTGGGCGCAAATACCTTTTTAATCTCTCAGATGTTTCCATCTCGGCTCCCAAATGAACCATTTTGAAACGTCTGTCGTAGTGGCAAGAAACACCATAGAGGTGTGCTTATAGCACATAGTCTGGCTGTGCCAAGTCTCTGGAGCGCTTTTGCTATCATACCTTTTGATTGACCAAAGTGCTTAAGCTGAGTCGATTCGGTAAAAATGCTGCTATTAGTTAATCTAAAATGTTACAAGCTGATCTAAATGGGCGACTTGTACTACATGCAAGCTTAGCTGTTGCTTAGTTATTGTGACCCTTGAAGGTTGTTCTCAGTCCCTAGAGTGAAATCACTTGAGTCTAATTTCATTGGCGATCAAGCACCAGGCTTATTCAGAAAGCAGCCTTCATATCTTCACCTGAGGAGAAGACTAGAATCCATTTTAAATATGTGGAGATTGTCAGTAATTAAATCAAGGGTGTATAAATTCCTCTGAGAATAAATGTAATTTTGCTGGGGTTATATATATTATCCGACTAGATGGACTATTCTTAACTCTTCTTAACTGTAATGTGGGACCTGACAAATGGAAGAACAGCAAATGTTAGTTTCTTTAAATGTAGCCGTCCGAGCCAACCTCTTCCTTTTAGGGTGGTGAGATGGTGGGAGATCTGGGCCGATGGAAAGACAACATAGGTGTCAGGCTGGAGGTGCAGAAGCTTTTACTCTAGTCAGGGTGAAATTGCTGCCATTTTCCAGAAATTTAACTGGGGGATGATGGCCTAGCCCTTGAAGTAAGAAACTAGAAGAGCTCCAAGTTTTTTTTTGTTTTTTTTCATTTTGCAAAGCAGAAGTGAGCTCCTTTTGATTGAGCAGTGTCATTTCAACCCTATGCTGTCTGTGAACCCGGTCAGCTCATGGACTAGTGTATGAGGCTCATCCCTGACCAGCAATCCCACTGTTACATCTCACAGAGATGGGTTCATGAGGGAATTTCATGGGTCCGCTGACATTACTCTAGGCGAGTGGGTCACAGGGATACCCGTGGGCGTGCAGAGGTTGCCTCGGCAGCCTCGTCTCCGTGCGACGCTTTTACGAACTAGGAGTGACGTGTCAATCTTTGATCAGAGACCACTGTGCCGCCTCCACACCATAATTTCTTTCCCTTTTTTTATCTTTGCAAATTCTTTGCAAAGTTCCTGCACCAAAGAGTGTCGACAAATAAATGGAAAATAAAAAAAAAAAACTGTTTTGTCTCCGGATCCCCAATAAATCAGGCTCCTTTTTCCATTTAAAATGTCCAGGGCTGCAATTTATGTTTGAGCTTAATAACCCGTTACTAAATTAATCGTTCTGGGGTTTTGACTGGGAGGCTCTGTTCTTGGGGATTCTGTGAACACTGTAAAAAATGATCTTGCCGTCTCTGCCCAGAACTGGAGGTACGAAAAAACATCAAGGGGTTCCGGCAGAGGGGAGGAAATTTCATCCTCTGTCGCTTCGAGCTGGAAATCTGCCTTAATTACTGCAGAGCTCGCTCCGTCTCCGAGTAACGCCCTCACTGTAGAGCTGTGTCTGCTGCCCATCCATCCGCACTTCCACCGATCTGCCCCCTCCTCCCGTTTACCCACCCCACTCCACTGTTGTGCAGGCGGCACCCGTCAAGGGTCATGATTTTCCCCTCAAGGCTGTGGGCTACCTTTGGTGACTGTTGTTGTGTGGGTATGGTGGATATCTTGTAACGGAACACGCGAGATATTCTGCCCTTTGGTAAACGTTACCTTTTCTCTACAATTCTGATTATCGTAAAACGTCACCCCTTCCGAGACTGCAGCTTATTACCGAAGCCTTTTCTGGAACATTATGCACTGGTGCACTCACCTGCACCTCCCTGCAGGGCTCTAAAAAAAATATATAAAAAAAAAAAAGTGTATAAAATAAGTAACCTCCTCATTTAGGCGTTGCTCCGTTCCGCTGCTGCTGCCTCCCTTTCAGGCCCACTCCATCCATAATTGAGAGTCAAGGCTTTTTTAGTGAAGCGTTAGCGCTTGGGCCAGATGCCGGAAGAGTGGTGCCTGGGCCAGCTGTCAGTTGTCGCCTACGCCACCGCCTTCCCTGCTGGCGGGGACACCTTGACCGTTCAAGGGGAGACAAAGGCTTTCGGCGTCCAGCCGCCCCGTCGCGGCCATTCGAAGAAGGTCAGCCAGCACCTGCTGGGTGGAGGGGTGTGGTGGGATCATCCTTCACCTTTGGCCAGCCCGGATGACATTTCAGCTTAATCTTGCTCTTGTGGCGACGTGAAGCCTTGAATGCAGGCGAGTTAAATTGCCTGTGAAATGTTATCCTGATGTCGAAAACGTGATCTGAACCCCCCCCCCCCCCTCACTTTAGTTAAGCATGGGTCATGACCTTTGTGCAGTTTTATTTTGCCAGTGTAAGCAAGCGGCCTTTTCTTAGCAACACTTACAGGCCTAATGGTTTCACGCCTTTACAATGGAGTCCAGTCTGTAGAAACTAGGATGCCTGCTGCACAGGCGATGTCCCTGTAACTCTTTTCCTCAGAAGCCTTTACACCTGTTTTCACCAGCCTGACTGTAAAGTAACGGTGGCTGATGAGCCTGCAACTGGAGCAGAACTGCTGGCCTGCTCGCATTTTGTTCCTGGACCTCTCCGGGTTCTTAAGGTGTCTGACCCGGGACATTCCCGGCTTTCACCATCGGTCTTGTTTGCCGAAATTCAGAGTGGTAGAGGACGTGCTGGATGACGCTGAGGGATTTGCTCAGCTGCCAGGGCGAATCTGAGCGGCCAGCCAAATGAGCGTTCCTGACGAAGTGAATATAGTAATTAGGGCTGATCTGCTGGCACCATGCCCGCTGACTGGCTGACTGGCGTCTTGCACAGTTAATTATAGCCCTCTTAAATGCAACGCTGGGATATTTACCAGTGAGACAGTGAGAAAATCCAGTATGGATGCCTCACTAAAACAAACCGTTGATTTAAGAGCTGTTTCTTTGTAATCGGCTCTGATTCAGGAATTTTGGAGGAGTATGGGGTATGATAGAAGGTTGAGAGAGTCAAATTTCACTGCACGCTCCCCCGCTACTCTGTAAAAGCAGGGTGGCAGTGCTAGGCAGTGCCAGCTTTGATTTCCCAGAAAGTGTATCTGTAACTGTGATTGCCCTAACCTTATTTCAGTGGACACTTAGTAAGTATCTCTAGGTGTCACGACTGGCCCTTTAAATAAGGGGCAGACACGTGAACAGACTAGATCTGCTGTCAGTGGCTGTCTCCAAACACGGTAGCTTATGTCGCAAGGTCGTCCCTTAGATTGGTGGACCTGCCCTTCAAGCTGACCTGCATCTGAAAGTCCGTTGGCCTTAATAACCCTGCCCCCCTGCCCAGCTGTAAATCTGAATTTGCCACACTATGGGTCCCCTGCAGGGCTCAAAGGCATGGAGATTTCTCTGATAAACCAAGTCCTTCACTGACCGTTCCCACGGCAGTCTGTTTGGAATCTCGTATTTCCAGTCCTAACCCTTACTCCCCCTTCGTACGATTCCTATTGATCATGGCAGTTATAAACCATTCGGACGGCCTGTGTAGAAAAGGCCATCGATTAGTCACCAGCCTGTGCTGAAAGGCAAGTTGGCAGAGCTGGGCTTCACTCTACAGTTTTATATGGTATTAAGGATCCATTCTCCACTGAGGCCTGAATGCTGCCTTTTCTCAGTAACTCTGATGTCCCACCATCTTGTTGCTTCATAAAGACTTTGCATAATCGTGATGAAATGTGACTCAATAAGGGATAATTAGGGCCATTTTTTAATGTCGTGTCAAGCATAAGTTGCATTTTGGACAAGTAAGAAAAACATTCCATTTTACAATGGCTAATCATGCTTTTTCAGTCATGAAAAAAGGACATTCTGCATTTTTGCAAGATGCAATTTATGTATTTTGTCAGTAGAGCTGATGATGCCCTCTTTTTCTTGAAGTTTAGTTCTTTGCCCTTGCAACATTAAAGTGGGTGGTATTTGAGGAGATACCCTTCTCTACCTTAATTCTGAAAACTTTTATTGGCTTTATAGGTATGTATATGGTCTCTAGTATCCAAAGTCAACAATGTTGTAACAGGTAAGGGCATAGATATTTAATACTCCCTCTTAATGAGAATAAGGGGTTTACGGCTGGTTGCCCCCACCGCCTTCCCCCACAAGGTCTGACCCCGTGACCCAGAGCAGAGTCAAACATAGGGCAGGCTGGCGTCACTCCCCCCCCACCCCCCTCCCTTCCTGGCTGCCTGGCCTTTGCTCAGGTTCCCCGTCTGGTGTGGTCTATAATAGCGATAGTTGAAGGCTTCAGGCTGGACCCTGCTGGTCTCATCAAAATTCTGCCTTTGTCCCTACGCAGTGAAAGAGCTCTCCAGTCTGTATGCTTGTGGGTGTGGGTATCCACTTCTAGGTTATTACATGCGTGGACTGTCGTGAACTGTGCTGCTAAAAGGTCGTCGTGTTACAGTGTGAGTGAATAATAAGAGGAAATGCATGTTGCTTTGCACAAAGGTTACTTTGCATCTCAGGCTTCTGAGGCCAACGTTTGCAGTCCGTTTGTATTTTTCATTCCAGGTGTGACGGTGCCCTGACTGCTTGCTCACTAGCAATGGCCTTCATTACTGGTGTTGTCTCGGCGGCAAGGAAGCACAGAGATACAAGTGTTGCTTTGTAGGAGCTTTTTGTAGCTCTCTACACCCTGCCTGCACTCTGAGGTTTCAGAAGCTCAGCTTGATTTTTGACAGAGCCGCGCAGAGGTCAGAACATTTTGGAGTAATGATCATAAGGCAGGCCCTGTTTGTCTGCACATCTGATTGCGGGTGGGGGGGACTGAGTATGCTTACTCCCTGGGCGTAATGCTGGGGGAAGACTGAGCAATGGGAATCAGGCTCCCCCTGGAATTCTGCTGGCTGGCCTCTGCTGGACAGGGGCTGGGGCTGCCATCAGTCTTCCTACGTCTGAACATGTTGACTGCATATCAATCACGGCTTCCTGCCCCCACTCCCCATACCACCATGCCCAATTCAGCGTAATGTCCTCTGGGCCAGCTGACCGCCATGTCTTCCGCCAAGGAGTTCCCCATCAGTGGTACAAAGCACTCTCCTGGGAGTCTGGAGCTGTCTGTTTCAAAATGATTTCCCCAGCCATTTTTTTAAGGTGTACATCTGGGGTCTTAGGTTGAAAGTAAAGGTTTGTGGTAGGAATGGCTGGTGTTGCTGCGAAGGCCCCAGTCTGTTTGGCATAGCTGATAGCAGCTCATCGCGTAAGGGTCCCCCTCCCCACTCGTTTCTGCCTGTGTGTTCTCCAGGAGGGTGTGTGTGTGTGGGGCCGCAGCAAGGCACTACTACTCTGTGGGTGGCCGAAGGCAGGGTGGCGGAGTGGGCAAGGCTGGTGTCGGGTATCAGGGCGGGCTTTCAGCGTCAAGGTCGTCCCCACCCCCCAGGCAGCCTTAGCGCTCTGTTTACACAGGATCCGCTTACGCCCAGTCAACAGCCGCCTCTGCTTCCCTGCTCCTTTCATTGCTGTGGCTGCCGTCAGAGAGCCCCCTCAAGGGGTCCTATGCCGTGCCTCCTGTGCTGGGGGGGATGGTAGGGGGCTGCGGATTGGGGGTGGGGCAGATTGCATCTCCAGAGGTTTCCCTCCTAAGCCTCCTAAAGGAAGCTAACCTTTGTTGTGCCACAAACCCAGCGAGTTGTATCGGCAAGCCGTGGGATGGGTCTTGGCGGTCAAATGCATCCGTGGGACTAATTCTCCTGTAATCCACGCCGCTATCCTGTTTTGTAAATGATGTGGGGCACCCTGGGGGCTGGGCTCTGAAGGAAGGTGCCTGTTTATAGCTGGTGACACTGGATTAACGAGGGGAGCCGTTCTTGGGTCCTCAGGGTGTGTCTGCGGAAGGGAAAGCAGAAAACAAAGCCGGCAAAATAATGCCGCTTGTCAGGCGAATGCGCCGTTACATTCTTTTTCCTGCTCACAAAACTCCGGGCATGCAGTTCTGTAATCTGCTGGCTCTCGTTCCTCCCACAGCCGACTCACCTTTCATAGGTCAAGGTCGAAATGAGCAGTTATAGGAAGCTGCTTTCCGAATAATTTAGAAATCTCTGCATTTGTTCTCTGAGAAGTTAGGTGTGCAGGAATTTGTCATTTTTATTTGTTTTTGTTTTTTTTCGGGCCACTCGGGACCGTTTCTTGGGAAAGGGTGTAAGTGTATTTAGCAGGTTATCTTCACAAGTATTTATTATCCGCAACTGTAGATGGATTTTTATTTTAACATATTTATTTTGATGCAGTGACCTTTAACTCTAGGGCTGTATTTTAACATCGTGTACCTGAATGGAGGAGCACACTGAAGGCCCTCTTTCCCAGGCGGTACCCCATGGTGCCTGTGCCACCCCTCCAGTTAGGCCTGGCATGATTAGATTTAGAGCCTGGTTTTGCATGTTATCGGCTCACTGACCCCGACCCTGACCCACTGGGGCTCTCCGTGCCAGCGAGCGATGGCTCTGAGCCACATCTGTAACTGCGGTCATCCCATGGAGTTTCCATCTCATCTATCTTGGGGCATCTCGGGTGGTTAGGCTGCTGACGAAGGCTGGGCCGTATCTTTACCTTGCGTGCTGTTTTGCTTTAGCAGTGTAATGGAAATGCTATGAATAAAGGCGCTCTGTGATTGCGAATGGTATCGTCCCCTGTCAGTGGGAACCTGCTCAGCTGATTCTGGATTTTCCGTTGACCGGCTTTCTGGTTCTTCACCTGTGGTCTGCGGATAATTTTTCAGCTGCCACCAAAACAGACGTCATTCCCATAGGCGATTTTGTAACGGCGAATGCTAAAGGTCTTGGGGTGAGATCAGGCCAGTGTGAGTGCTCCTGGAGAACGGGACGGTGAAAATACAGTAAAACTCATCGATCCTTCTATTCAGTGCCATTCGGACTTGCCTGTGTGTGTGTGTGTGTGTTTGTGTTGGATGCATTCACACCTGCTTTCCCTGTCTATGAAGCATGTGCACCTTTCTTCGTTTGCACTTTCTGTCAGAAGATTAGAGTGTAAATATGCCAGAATTTCCCCCAACGGTGTCTCTTTGGAGAGTGAGGTGTGTGGCAGTAGATTGAGGGAGTGGGGCTGCTGCAGGGCCCAGGGTCACATGTCTCCTTGCTCCCTGAGAGCGTAAGGCAGGGTGACTAGGGGCTGCTGTGGGCTGTCTCTGCATTAACCCCTTAATTCCAGCCAAGCCAACGTATCATCAGAGCCTCCGCTGGCACCCGAGCAGATGGAACTGGGATGCTTGCCCCCCTCGTGCATGTCATGGCACACCAGCTCGAGTTGGTGCTGAACTGTTTCCGTTCATCGGCCAGGGAGACACGCACGGGAGCAAGAGAAGCGTGTGTACGTCCCTGGAGTGGGTGGAGGGGCGGGGCCAGGACTAGCGGTTTGGGGCCACGGGGAGGTCTTCCAGAAGACAGCGCTGCTCCTCCCGCTGTTGCTCGATGCTGCCCCGATGAGTCACCGTCTGCGAATGCTGCCGTGCCGTGGACAAGAGGAACGGTGTGAGCATGCTCACTCACTTGTACCGCCTGGCCCCCCAAATGGCGGTGAGGTGGCTTGGCCCTCCCCCGAATAGTGTTTGTAGCCCTATCGTTTTTGGTGTCTCACCATCACGTGCCCCCCCTGCTCGTCGCTTCATCCCCGTGTCATTGGCGTGCATGAGACGTGTCAGTGCGTCCGCGCTGTAGCCAGGCGTCGCTGTCCCTTTCTTCAGGGCTGAAGTGTCTACTGCACCTTCTGGCTTTTCAAATGCACAACTCAAAAAAGGGGGGGGGGGAGAGTGAGAGAGAGTGAAGGTGGTTGGGGGAGATGACGGGTAGTGGCGATGGGGCTGACACGCCTCCCTGGCTCACTTGCTGGGCGGTCTCAAGGTGCAGCTCTCAAGTTACTAGCAAACTTGCACGTCAAGTTTTAAATCCAGCTTTTCTTTCCCTAAAGAAAGATACAAGGTCAGGCTGTTGTGCCGAGAATATGGCTGCTCTCCCACTGGCGTCTTTCCTGACCTCAAAAGTGTATAAATTTAACCTTCGTGAAAAAAATAAAAACTACTGCCAGCAATTCTAAATCTGGATGCACAGGAATATTTACGTGACGTCCTGTAAACGTACCTCAGATTTTTTTTTTCTTCTAGATCTGGGTACCATTTTTGAAGCGCTCCAGTTGCCTCCCCTTTCTGAAATCATTTCCTTTTGATTGATTGCGATTACTGACACTGCTGAGCTCCCCCTCCCCTCGCCCGGTGCATCCCACCGCAGCCTGACCGCCGCTTGGATGACGTAGCCCGTCATGAGGAGCAAGTGGTGGATGGGTCACTGTGGGGAGAGGGGCTGCGAACGCTACGTGGATGGGGTCAGCCGTGTTCTTTGTTAATGCTTGACTTGTGGACACAGCACCTGCTTTAATTGGCTGGGTGAGGGTTGCCAAGGAAAATAAAACTGCTGAGAAATCTGACGGCACC
This sequence comes from Mormyrus lacerda, assembly GCA_015163995.2. Classification (NCBI taxonomy): domain Eukaryota; kingdom Metazoa; phylum Chordata; class Actinopteri; order Osteoglossiformes; family Mormyridae; genus Mormyrus; species Mormyrus lacerda. The sequence goes on from JAABNX020000044.1 coordinate 9,282,582, forward strand.
TCGTGTCGAGATTTGATTTTCACAGAGTCATTTTGATAAGGACTTCGGAAGGTTGTGGTTTTACTGTTGAGCGACCGCTGCTGCTGATTAAACGTTAAACAGTCACATTTATTTATTTACACCCCCACCCACCGCTTTCAGACTGCCCCCTAAAGGACAGACGAACCGTTAGCTGTGGCACACTTCCCTCGCTGCCTGACGTTAATGCCTCTGTTCTCAATAGCGATTTGGAAATATGAATAGTCGATGGTTTAAATTGATGTTTTATGTTGAACGTTGGCCGTAATTTGCCCTCTGAGAATAGAGGTACCAAGAAACAGATGGGTTCTTCACAGTAACAAATTGCTGTGTGTATATATAGTCTTGGCAGTGGATGAGCTTCTCCTCCGCTGGCGGCTGGGAGGCCTGCTGTGTGTGTGTGTGTGTGTGTGTGTGTGTGTTTGCGCGCGTGCATGCGTGTGTGATTTTTATTTTTTTCTCTTCTATTTTTTTTTTTATTTTTAATATGTTTCTGTGCTTGTCTTGGCATGTGAGTGCCTCACTGCTGTATGTAGATATGTCTGTGAGACTGGGTATTTCTGATCCAGAGGCTAGGGGTCTTGGCCACCATTTTGACATTTGTGGCGCGTCAGCTTAAGTGTCTTGCCCAGTCGTGTCTTCGGGTAGCCAGGCTGGGACACCCAATCAGAAGTGGGTGAGTGCCATTTATCGCCAGTCTATTCTGGGCTGAGACTTCTCCCCCACTCGGACCCCTGGCGACATGAGTCCCGTCCGGTCTCTCCGATGGCCTGGGGGACCACAGATGACGAATGAGGGCATCTGTTATTGTGCAGCCATTACGTCTCCGTGTGCCGCGGACGCTATGCCTGCTGCCGTCTGGGGGGATAGGGAGTAAGGCAGGGAACGTGTTTTTTTTTTTTTTTTTTTTGAAAGGTGGGCCGTACCGTGATAATTTTTTTTGTTTGGCCAGTGATGGTTGGCACAATTTATAGATAATTCATGCTGAAGTGTGAAAAGAGAACAAAGAGCATAGTTCCTGCTTGCTGGACCCACATGGTGCTGCCTCAGTCTGAGAGTGCTGCTGTCTTCCTGTAGGCCCAGACCTGCATGCATACATAGACAAGGTGTGTTTGTTTGTATTATTGCTGAGATTCACTTCCATACTCTGATTAATTCAGATACAGTCTCTTTCCTCTTTCTGCTCCTG
>JAABNX020000044.1:9289763-9301211 GCA_015163995.2 Mormyrus lacerda
ACTTAAAAGCGTATATATATATATATATATATATATATATATATATACACCTTATTTTTGTGTTTTTTTTTTTTTTCCTTCTTCATTTTTTTTTTTCTTCAAGAAAACTTCCCCCGAACCGGACCTTGAGGAAATGGAAATTTAATCCCATCCTTTTCCAATAGTGTGTAAAGCCCTTCAAAAATAGTCCCTTGCTCTGCCCAAATGTTTCCACTTGATTCTCTTTTCCTGCGGTGGGACAAACAGCCTCTTTTCTGCTCCTTCTATTTTTGTACAAGTCATAATGTAATCACAGCCATCTGAGTCACGAAGCAGAGAGCGGGATGTGATAAGTCGGCGGGTCCACGCGTGTTCCTGAATGCCCTGACTTGTGGCCCTCCACCTGTGTTCCACCCCCTCGGTGATGCCGCTGGACATTAGCCTACGCAAACATTCTGAGGGGTTTCACCAGCCTCATTCATGTGTCGTAAACATGATTATTTGTGTCACATTATGGGAAGAAGCTGTTTCACTATTCAGGAGACCTGATTCTCATGAAAAGCCCATGGTGATGGAGCACGTGCTCTGAGCTTGAAGGAAGGGGCCGTGTCAGGGGGTCAAAGTGAATGAGGCCCACTGGACACGCCCCTCCGTCATTAGGTGTCAACTGTTTCATTCTATTTGTATTTTTTGCAATGAATTGATAAACATTCCTCTTTTTTGTCACACAGGATCTACGCAAGCAGGTAGCTCCACTGCTGAAGGGCTTCCAGGCTGAGGTGAGTGTGCTCTCATGTCGGAGGGTGTGTGCGTGTGTGACCATCGTTATCCGTACGTTATCTGTTATCGATGATCATTGACTCACTGCTCTCCATTATGCTGTGAAGCGGGCAGAAAGAACCTGCCTTCAAATGCCAGTGTGAACATATCCGTCGGTCTGACCCCCTCCGTCCTGTCGAATGGGTGAACTGGTCTTCTGATTTGGCCCTTCATTAGTATACTGAGGCTGTTTGAATTATGGCAACTTATGGACTCGGCTTTGTGATCCGCTGTTACAGCAGACACTGCGGTTTTATAGTCGCTTCTTTACCCTCGACTTTAGTGAATCAGTCGGTCCGGTGGGTGCTCGGGTGTGGGGTGCAGATGGACGTGCTAACGGTGTGGATGTGAAGCCACTGACATATTGACATGGTTGTACCGGCTAGCCGACGGCCACGTGGGCCCCACACTCTGTGCACCGGGCGTCCAGATGCCAGGTGTCTGCCTGCCTGTGCACTGTGCCTTTTCTGAATGGCCACATGGACAGAATGGTGCCTGAAGATGTATGAGACGGGGCTGAGGCAAGGCTTCACTAGCCTGTCTCTTTATTTTGAAGGACAAGTTCGTTACTCAGGCTTGCTTGTGATGTATGATGAATTTGAACCCCCCCAACCCCCACCGCAACTCCTCAAGTGAAGTGACATCTATAAAACTATGTTGCTGTGATTTGTAAAGGCAAGTGCATAATGAGCATCGCTGATTGCAATTTAGCCTGTCCTCATGCATACTGCACACTTAATTTGCCATTGATGAGAGGAAGGACGGGACCATTTAATGCGCTGGCAGGCCTCTGAATCATCTGATAACAACGTAAACACGTGTCGCCCAGTTCCCGTCGCGATGGACCCGGTCCGGGCTGAGGCTGCATGGTCCGTGACCCCCCCCCCCCACCCCACCCCTCCTGTGGCCTCTCAGCTGTTCTCTGCTCCGAGAACTGAGAGATCTGATAAGGCTTTTCGATTACTTCTCCTTCAGGAGAGCGTTTTCCATTATAGGGGCTCTTATCTGACTCCTGGCTCACTCTCCGCTTCTGGGTCCGGGGTCACGGCGGTGCCCTTCACGCACCGCTGACTGTCGTCAAAGGAGATCTAAGCGGGGCAGTGAAGGGAGAAGACGTGATGGTGACGTGGATCTTAGTTATGGCTAGGAAACAAATGTGGGAGCACGCCAGAAACATGGCTGCAGGAAGAAACACGACCTTTGAACTCAGGGTCACCGTGGTGAGGTGACTGTCATGTGACGCATCACTTTATCAACGTGCCTCTCAAATGAAGTCTCCCATCGGTGGCTGAGTCAGTTAGCTGCTACATTTAGTAGCACTGCTTTTTTCTGGCTTTCTTTCTGCAATGTGTCTAGTTGACACCCCGTGCCCGGATTCCCCCCACTGCGTACAGTGACCGCTCGCCTAGACTCTGCTGTTATTTCTCACTCTGCTGCCCCATCCTGCTAGTGCTGTCATCCGTGGGACTCCACCTCCCCACCCCCCCCACATCAGGTTTTCTGCTGCATCATCAAGTGCTGCACTTTCCTGCCTGCTTTTTACAGCTTTGCTTTTGATAGAAGGCAGCCTCTATTTTCGTATCTAAATTTAGAGAGAAAACTTGAACCGTTATGCGAAAAAAAAAAAAAAATTGCTTTCACAACACTTGTCTGTGTTGAGACCACAGTGTACAGTGCTTTTCAGTCTTTGCCCACTAGTTATCCCCGGCCTCATCCTGTTACTATGGCCCCCGTAGCTCTGAGGACCAGGTCTTTGCCATTAATAATGGCATTCAGTGGGTGAAGCATTTGCCGGTATTATTTTAGCAGACATTAAATAGGGAACAGAAAGCTGCTGTTTGTTCGTGAGTCAATAATTGGTCAGTTGCTGTTATCAGCCAGACCTGCCATGCCATGGCTATAAATATAGAGTTCTGGGCAGGAAATCCCTAATCAGAAACCAGCGCAGATGGGATTTAATAAAAGAAAAGAGAAGAAAATGCTCTCTTTAGAGCCTGAAAGCCCCCTAAAAATAACCCATTTGTCCCACAAATCGCATGTTTGCACGCAAGCGTCATATTCCAGGTTTTCTCAAAGCTCTTTAGTGATCTGGATAGACCTGGATAGCTCTCCACAAAGAGAATCACATTCCAAATAAGCCCTGTGTTCCCACCATGCGCACAGAACATGAGTCTAAGACGAGAGGAATCACAGAACCTCCAGATTCTGACCTAAAGAGAGTATTTAGCTTTGAGTATTGCTCTCGTTGATGGATGGATGTTGCGTAGGATCCTCTCATAGACTTGCAGTGATGTTTAGCAGAGGTACAGAAGATATTGTTGCTTTTGATTTGGAAGAAGCTGCACTGCTGTGGTTGATCAGGCATCCAGAAACACTGCATCACCTCCGTTTTTCTGCCCACCAGTTCATCATTTGTAGATTTTAAAGTCATTTTGCCTTAAGCACTTCCTCCTCACAAATAAGATAGGTAGGTGATGAGTCCTACCAATCAGTAACTATTTGTAGAGCATAGGTAAGGAGCTTGAAGTCCATTACTGGGGGGCAGGTTTGGCCACCTGGATGCTCTTTCAGAATTCTCTGTGGTCTCCTACTGTTGTGCAAATAGGCTCATTTGATTATTATACCTCTCTGGGCAGAAAAATAATCTTACTGCCATTCTCAGCCACTCGACTGGGACTAGTCCTGCAGCACACTAGCGGTCCCTGTGCCCTGTACTCTGTCATCTGCTCTTTGTTCTGAGGTGACTGCCATGTTTAAATAACCTCACCATTAAATCTAAATTTTGTTTTATGAATGTAGATGCCAACTGGATGCTAGAATTAGCCTCAGCCCTTTGGCACATTGGGGGGGTGGGGGGCTCCTGACCTCTGCAAATGCAAAAATTGCATTTTAATCTTCGATATTCCTAGATAAGATGTAGGCTAATTGTCATAATTTTGCAACTGTTTAGCAAAGTGTTATATAAAGAACTGGACTGAGACACAAATCCTGCAGTTTGGAATGCAGACACACGTCACATCGGCCTGCTCCCCTGGAAAGCCGGGAACAGGAAGTGAGGTTTTTCCCTTCTGCCGGTTCACCGTCATGGTCGCTGAGACACGAGTGGCCCTTCAGCGGCTTTGAGGGTCAGGAGATGGGCCGAGCGCCCGGGAGCTGGGGTGGAGGGAATGAGCTGGCGCTTCTTTTCCTGTCAGGAAATGAGCGCACAATGGGGAGCGGGAGCACAGCATGTGGGGCACAGGTCTGAGTGTCTCGGAGGTTCGCCCCCTGGTGGCTGGGGGGGGGGCTTTAGCATTGGAATTCTTCAATTATCTTATGTGATCCACACATATGCTTTTTGCTTTGACTGACACTGACTTATTTTTTTGCTCTCCATCTAGTTTTGTGTTTGTCCTCTGATGTCCTACTTGATGTGTGGCCAATGTGGGCAGCCGAATCCCTGCCTCTTTCTGTTCAGTTCTGTCAGCAGGGCCTTTAAAGGCCAGCTGATATCAAGTCAAATTTGTATGTAGAAAGGCGGCATACAGGGCACCATGAGAGCCACACAGAACGTAGGTTGACTAGCAAATTAAATTAAGATGCTAATGAATGCTAAGAGGGCTTAGGGGCTGCTGACATTTTTTTCCTTCTCAAAAACAAGAAAATAAGATTAGACAGGAAGGACTTCTAGGTTAACCGCTCTGGCAAACACACACAGAGTGGGGCTGGGGCTCAGAGAAACTCGCGGTTTGGTGTGGACCCCCAGATGGTCCTCGTCTGCTGTGCCTGGGCAGCTGCAAGGGGCGAGGTGACAGCTCAGAGGTGCCAACCTGGAGTACAGCTCCATCCCCTTCTACCATCTAGGTGTTAACATCTAGCCTGTAAATAATGCATATTATTTGCTAATTAAATCTGTGCCAGCCACAAGCAGACTCCTAACTGATGTTTGCACATTTGCTGGTGGTGGACCCAGTCATCAATATGCACTGGTGGGTAATCACACTAACAGAGATGCTGGACAGACTTTCTATTTATTTAGCGCACACTTTTTTCCCCAAACTGTCGTACAATTGAGGAAGTAGGGTCAGATAGTCCCTGGGTTTTGGGCCTTTGAGCATTGAAATGTCTTTGCCGGCCTCAGGATCGGGTCTGGCAAACTTCAGATCACAGGTGCAGACTCCTAACGTGCGGAGCCATGTGTGGCGCATGGGAGGGCCCCCCGCCGCTGAGGCACCTCCGTCTGCAGCCTGGCTCCAGTACGCCAGGACCCTGCATCTCTGTAGTCTGCTGGCAGTGCTCCTTCCTGGAGCAGTTCACCGCCGCCATCATCCGTCTGATAACCCTCACAGCTCAGTTAAGGAGCACCTTCATCTCCAGCACAAAACACAGGTTGATCTTAATCCTAATTGAACCATGGGACTGTGGAGCATTAGGAAGATGGGGTACTAATACCTTCCGTTAGTGGAGCCCCTCTGGGGATCAGTGCTGTCGGGGCCCAAGGCTTCCCTCTGAGGAGTGCAGAGGGCCTTCTAATGCAGGGGGCCTGGTGTCTCTCATCCCGCGAATGTAAATACATCCCACGAGGCCATTTCCTGATGTCGGGAACCGTAAACATCTCTGCACCTCGCCGCTCTCGTCCCATTTCAGCTGCTGGTCTCGCGGCAGGGGGGGGGGCTTTCCTAGCACTGGCTATTATTTCCTGCTGTAATTCCCCCCTCTTCCATGCCCCCACCCACCATGAGCTCTGCATCCCTGAATCGGTTATCCCTCAGATTAAACCCTGATCTGCAATTACAGAGCTAAGTGAGGTCCTGCCTGTGTCAAGACAGACTGCCCCCCTCCCCAATCCTTGCTGCCGCTTGGGTAGTAACTGCTCCTATTTTAAGGCGCACTCGCTGCACACGCGGATGCCACCTTACGTCAGCGCAGCCTGTGTGTCCCTGGGCGCCAGGTGCCAGCTGAAACCTGAATATGGCCGCACCCCACTTTTGCAGCACGCCGGAAGGTCGTTTGCATAATCTGACAGGCGGCCGCGTCGCTTCGCTCGCCCTCACTAGACATAAATCACCCAATAACCCATTTCCCCCCCCCCCTCCCCCCGAATCAATAGTTCTGGCCAAGTAGGGTATGCCTTTAATTGTTCCATCTGTGAGAGAGTACTTGACCTCGCATGCCTCCATCCAGATGTTTTCCATTGTAAAAAATAAAAAAAAACATAAAATCTGAAAAAAATTTAATTTCTTTCCCTTAAGAAGGAAAATTGACTCCTGCATATAGCCTATATACAGTGGCAACTGCCCTGTTTCATAAATCAGGTCTCACTGTGCCAGTGCTGACAATTTGTAAGTAAAGATTTTAATTTTGTTTTTAGATTTTTATTTTCCCTGTTTGTTCTGCAGTCAGCATCAAGCAAAAAATATAATCAACTTCTAGTTGTGGTTTTCAGCCCTGGTGTGTGGGAACCCCACATATTTCACTGTGACTTGATTATCGATAGGTCAGTATTAATGCTTTTTGGGTCATTCACCCACAATAGCCACAAGGTGTGTGTGTGGGTTTTTTTTTATTATTATTTGAATGTGCAACTTATCTTTCATACAAAAAAATAATTAGAAATCCTTGCTCCAGATTACTATTCAGTTAATTTCAGTAGTTTAATTAAATTGAACAAGATTAAATACAAGGTTTCTGGGATTAAGGTGCGACATACTGAACTTAACACAACAGTGTAAAATTACTTTTGTTTAAAATCATTGGGACCATCTAATCTGACAGCAGAGTATCGTTATTGCAGAGATATTCCCCACCCAGAACAGGGTTCGGCATATTAACCATCGAACCTGCTTGGTGTTTTTACCTCCCTGCTCTTGTGTTCCGGCTGCATCCCGATTTTGTTGGTTTGTTGTTGACTCAGCACCGTTTAATGCAGCTAAGCAAACACTGCCCCCCATGGGTAGGATTTGAAAATGAAACGGGGGTTTTACAGCTAATTAGTAGTGCGGGAGCCTTTTCGGCTGTGGGTGTAATATGTATGGCACCGAGCAGCAGCGTGACCCGCTGAGTTGGCTCTGTTCTGGGTAGCTGACTGAGCCCCTACTGCCCCCTCAGTGCCCAGCCGGGAGCCCGCTGCCATTAATCGGGTCTGCCCCCCCCTTCCTGCATGCCGTGACCCACTTTGCCGCTCCCTCGCCTCATCTGTCAGCCTTTCTGCCCGGCTGACAGTGGCCGCCACTATCTCAGGTGTCCGGTCCGGGCAGGTGGCATCCGTCCGGGATGGTGACCCAACGGAAGTGTGAGTTTGCTAATGGTGCCGGTGTCGCCATGACAATTCTAGTCCCCTGTCAGACAAACGGGGAAGCCCAGCCGTAATCTGGTTTGCTGTTTTCAATCAACCGGCTGCTTAAATTTCACGCAGTAGCAGATTCTCAGAAGCATGCTGCCATGGGCGTGTGTGCTGTAGATTTTTTCCAGACGGAATGAAAAAAACTGCCAGTATGAGGGGAAGCTGAGTGTTATTGTCTGAAAAGGCAGTTCAATCATGTCTGTAGTCATGCTAATCGCTGGTCAGAAATAGTTACTATACATATCATAGTCTCTTTATTATTATGCCTGATGGTGATGGGATTTAGTAATCAGGCAGAAGATCTGCTCGCAGGAGACAGGTTACTGACAGCGAGATTGATCCTGTCGACTGGGTCAGCTAACTGGTTTTGGCTGACATGTGGGTTTCATGTGTGACATGGATGTTACTGGAAGTTGGATATGTGGGTTCCACCAGTCGTCTTTCTGGGAGCTTGGGATCTGCATTCAGCGACATGCAAGACAGAGGCGAAAGAGATCAGAAATACTAAAAGTGTTAAATCTATAAATGCTTTTATTTCTTAATGATGTTAAGATCCCCACATCTATGGTCATGGAGGAACTTGGCATGGGGCAGATGTGCAGCCTGACAGCCCAGAAACCCCCTTTCCCATGTCCAGGGGTGTCCCACTGCTTGCTGGGTGCGGCAGAGGGGCTGAGGGAGCATGTGTCCCAAAGCTCTGTCACTGCAGCCCAACCTGCAGACTGTAGGGCAGCGTCTGCTGAAAGCATCACGCCTATATTAATATTAGGATGTGTTTCTGTTTTTAGGTGGGCCGGCTGTTATGGAAGCTGAAATTAAGAGGCTGTTAAAGCTGCTCTGCTCTTTAGAGGTTAGCTGATGCTTTAAGCACATCGGTCGCTGTTGAAACGGCTGAGCAGACTTTTGTAAGCAGCAGGAACTGGTCCAGGGTAAAATGGGAGGTGGACAGGCCCTCGCTAAATGGTGGGAGAGGTGATCATCTGGTTGGACCTTGGCTGCAGCTGTGTGCGTGCGCGTGTGCGTGCGTGCGTGCACGTTACAAGGAGACACACCCAGAATCTCATTACATCTCATTTCATGTATTTTGCCACAGTTGCAGCAGTATTAGAAGGTGATGACAGCAGAAATTAGACAATGAAACACACTTTGAGTTAATGAAGGACGCTACGTGACTGCAGGCGCTACGTGACTGACAATGCTTGACAATCTCGCCCACTTTGAGTTTTATGGACCTATTGGCACATATTGCCAATAAAAGGTCATTTTGTAAGGTGTAGGGTACTGGTGCAACGGAAGACAGAATGTCCTAATTTGTTAGCAGTGTATTTGACAAACGTTCGTTGCGTGTTATCTATGTCACTCTTATTCAGTGTTTAGCGTGCCTTCAGCACACAGATCGGTGTGGGTAGGCTTGCCCTGTACTGTGACACTTTGCCCAGTCTTCTCATCCTTGGAACCTCCTTTCATGTTTTCATATGTAAATCAATAAAACTAAAATTAATCTTTATTATTGCTTCCAGATATAACCTGTCACACTCGATTAATAAACATCAGGTGGTTTTTATTTTAACATATGCTTAATTTGATTAATTAGCATTCAATTTCAAGTTATCTATTTTCGGTGTTCAATTAATGTAGCGCCTTGGTTGTGATCCAGCAGAGGTAACAGATTTGGTTTTCACTTTTGGAGTGCGGTGGCTAAAAGTATCCTTTTACTATTTGCTATCCAGATGTCAGGAGGAGGTAAGGAGGTGTGCATACACACGTTTGTCCGGAGAGCACGTCGTCCCAACTGCCACTGAGCACCTCGCTGTTTGTGGAATCGCATATGTGGACTGTCAACGCGGATCTGAGTGTGACAGCGGTTCAGATGTGCTGGTGAAAATGGCACAGGAGGAGAAAACTGAGCGGCACGTCTCCCTCTGCTCTGTCTTTCAGATCGACGCCTTGAGTAAGAGGAGTAAAGAGTCTGAAGCTGCCTTCTTGAACGTCTATAAGCGATTAATCGACGCCCCAGGTAAGCCCCAGCCTGGATCTCTGGGCCCCCGAGTTCCAGCAGAATCTGCTTACTGATGCGTCTTTCAACGGTTTCCCTGTCGGGACTCATTTCCCGAAGTCTGTTGCGGTTTGCGGTGACCGGCGGTTTGGTGCGGTGCCCGTGGCTGGAGGGAGGTAGCGGAAGGCCCATTTTTGTGGTGGCTATAGACTTGGCGTGGGCTGAGACAGACGGCGCTGGCCCTGCAGGCCTGCTTGAGCACACCAGCACAGAGGTCCCCTTAGATGCTTCACTGCATAAGGTGCTTCACATAGTCTCCCCCCCACCATTGCCGAACCCATGACGGGTGCTGGTCCGGCCAGACTGAGTGATAGGCACCTGGACTCCCGTACGTGTGTGTGTGTATGTGTGTGTGTGGTAAAAAGGGCCGTGATCCATAATCTTGTTTGTGTGACGCTCGTGCTTCTGCCAGTCTGGAAATGTCTGTGCATGTTTATCCGTTTAATCTGCTGCCTGTGTTTTCCTATCTGACTCCCTATATCTGTCTCTGGGTGTGATGGTTGCGTGACTTATCTTTAAATAGGTGCTTGTGTGTCTGTGTGCCTGCTTCAGAATGGCTGCTTTCCGGCTGCCTTCCCAGTAGCCCTGAGCTGCAGTGACTAGCTCCAGGTCCCTCTGCTCCTCATAGGTGTCAAACGCAGTGTCCTCTTCCTCACACTCTGCTCTCAGCCCCTCCACCTTTGCCTTTGTGTGCTGCTTCCGCCCGCTGGCAGTGGCGCAGTGTCATGCCCTCCACTCCCTGCTCACTCGGTAAAGGAGCATCGCTCTTTGATCCATCCTGTGTCACGGTCGTTCAGTCTGACTCCTCCTGGCCTGATATTCCTGCCCATGCCGGAACCAGAGCTTGCTTTGGCCGTGCCTGGTGATTTGGTGGAGTTCGGACAGTGTCTCCGGCTGTGATGAGCTGGCGGCCTCCACACACTGCCGGGACTCTGTCTGGGGGCATAGAGCCTGTCAGTGTGAACCAGGGAGTGATGCCGTCTCATCTTGGTACCGCAGAATCCACTCGCGCATTATGTGTCCAGCCATATGGAGCTGGACCCTCACGATTTCCTGTCATGCTGTGTTTACGTGACTAAAAAGAGCATCCACGGTCGGTGAGGCATATCATACATATATACACACACACACACCAAGCCAGTGCTTATAGGAACTGCCAAACTGCCTCTCTTTGATGCAACAAATGAATCCTCTTCCTGCCACTCCTGACAGTATGCAAAGGTGATGATAAGGGGAATGTTTGGGATCTTCTACTTCTGCATTTCTTAAAAAAAACGGAAGAAACTCTTAAAATATACCTGGCTTAAAACTCTTAAAATACACCTTTCACATAGATGTCAGTGGAGGAGAATATCAGCTTGGTGGTTACTGGTAACCTCTGTCCATACCATGTACTCTGATGTACATGCGCATCTCCTGATGTTTCTCTGATTAGTTCTTCGTTACCAAGGAACTCTGCCCCATGTCGGTCTTTTGAATATTAATTTTATTTGCCGCTGTTGTTTGCTTCTTTGGGGGTGACCCTGTTTGCATGGACATGGCAACAAAATGAGCTAAATCAGGCTGAATTTCACCTGAATGCTGGAACACAAGTTATATTTTGGCATCTGCGTCTTGGTCAACTTTTACAGCCTTTTGACTCCAGCAAAGACGGAAGGGGATGTGAGGCTACCGTGACCCCAATCCTCCATCATGGTCGATTTTGTCTTTGTCGAACTCAGCCTGTAGGGTCGTGTCATCATCACTGTTGCTACACCCCCCCACCCCCCGATTCCTTCATGCCCTTCTTCCCCCTATCCCCATCCTGACGGGACTCTGGGGGCTAATGTAATCATATGATTACATAATTAACCCAGCTGTCTTGTTAAAGAAAATCAACTGGAATCGGGGCATAATTAGTCATACGGCAGTTAGTGTGCTGATGATGGCTGCTGATGAGATGGCCTGGCATGAGGCTTCAGGGAAGGAGGGGCTACCCCAACCTCTCCCCACACCCCCTCCACCTCAGGGGTGGCAGTGAAACGCGGGGGCTGGGTCTGGTCTGGTTTCGGACCTTACGGGGGGTGGGGGGTGTCGGATGACATTCATCTACCACTTAGCCAGTGTTATTTATGGGAGAGCCTGTCACAATCCAATCCAAAAACATCATTTTGAGTATAGGGGGGGCTCAGTGTAGTTGGTGTCAGCTTTGGTTGTGTGTGTGTGTGTGTGTGTGTGTGTGTGTGTGTGTGTGTGTGTGTGTGTGTGTGTGTGTGTTTGCTTGCAGTTATTA
>JAABNX020000044.1:9327575-9338366 GCA_015163995.2 Mormyrus lacerda
GGTATACTCCAGTGCAATATGCACTGTAGCGCAGCATACCACATAATACTGCTTTGGTATACTGTGGTTTGGTATACTCCAGTGCAATATGCACTGTAGCGCAGCATACCACATAATACTGCTTTGGTATACTGTGGTTTGGTATACCCCAGTGCAATATGCACTGTAGCGCAGCATACCACTTAATACTGCTTTGGTATACTGTGGTTTGGTATACTTCAGTGTGATATGCACTGTAGCGCAGCATACCACATAATACTGCTTTGGTATACTGTGGTTTGGTATACTTCAGTGTGATATGCACTGTAGCGCAGCATACCACATAATACTGCTTTGGTATACTGTGGTTTGGTATACTTCAGTGTGGCATGTACTGAAGTGGTGATGAAGAAAGGAACAGCTCAGCAGCCATGACATCTTTTAAAAGAGGAGGTCTTATGGATAAAAGGGTAAAATAAGATGTGGTGGGACATTTTGCAATAAAGTGTAACACATTAAACATAAGGATACACCAAATTTATACTGATTACTAACTTTTGGGTGTGATAAAATGGCTCATTAATTTTATCCATAATACTAATCTGCTGAAGAAATTGTGACCGTAAATGGACGTCCTTATAGTACCAAAAAGCTCTCGTCCGGCCAAATGTTTCTTCTGTCATCTAAAGTGATTATTGCGCATGCGCAATATAATATTGATATGAATGAGCCGTTATTTTATTTATTTATTTTTTTTGTTAACATACTGTTCCGCGTGAGGTTGAGCTTCAATGGGTCGGGCTCTGTCTTTCTCAGTCTCCCGGGATCTAAAGTGTCTCCTCCTCCACAGCATCCTCAAGTCGATGGAGTTCGGGCCATCAGACAGCTCAGCAGCACTGGTAAGGCCGCAGGCGGGGTGGGGCATGGGTCTTTGGGGATTCACCGCGGTTAAATGAAGGATACGAGCTATCGGAGGTCTGCATCGAGGGCCTGGCTGCTGGTTGAGTAGCGACATTAATGTTACTTTGTGTCCCAGCTGCTGTATGTCAGCGACTAAGTTCACCGAAGAGTGAAGGTGTCGGTGTGGAGGAATATGAGCAGTTGTGCCGTGTTGAGGTCCCCTGAGCTTCTGTTGTTCATTTTCTCTCCCCAGGATTCCTCAAAGCCCTTGGAGGTCCTGCTGCAAGAGAAGAAGCGGAGCTTGCAGTCGGACAGCGCACCTCTCCGACTGGCTAACAGCGAGCCCAGCGGTGAGTCCCAGCCGTCTGTGAGGGCAGGAAGGACCCTGTCCACTCGAACCCGAGCCACCGCCTTCCTCGGATTCAGCAATGGAGTCTCTGAGCCCTGCAAGGACCACGCCCAGCGATCGGGGAGGGGGGATGGGGGGCTCCCAGCCGACACACAGAAAAGCAGATTATAGCACCTGCATTGTGTTTCCAGTAATGTTTATATCACCGAGGGCTTAATCTTTGGAGACGGCTGTGTGAGCAGCTCTGTGTCAGGACTGTGGAGGGGGGCTGACATATCTACCGGGATCAAAACACAGGCTGCAGAGATAAGCTCCGGGATGTATCTGCAGCTCTCACAAATATGCATTCTTTTCTCACGGGTAGCACGCCCCCTCCCCCTCCACACCCCTCAGTTATTTGGGGTAATATATCTCGTGCAGAACGGCAAGCTTGCGATCCCTTTGAAGGGGGGGAGAAGGGAAAAAAAGAAAGTTTTACTCGGAACAAAAGACGAGTGTGCTTGTAAAAGAGCTCGTCTGCAGGATTTCTGTTGGCACTTTTCTAAATTTGACAAGAAACACATCTTGCTCGAGACCTAAAATGGAAGTGAATGTGAAAGCAGTTGGCTTTAATCATCGCTCCTGAAGTGCTGCTTTCATGGCTGATTCTCTTCTGCTGGGCCGGCGATTGAACCAGAAACGGTGCCCCCCCACATCAGAGGACATGCCAGGCTCCAGCACTTGCATTCCCGAACCGTTAGCATTTAAGCTACCTCCTGTGTGTGCGCTGTTTTATTTTTTTGTGTTTATCTGAAGACGGTTTTTTTTTGTTGGCTGCTCTTGATGCCATTGTCTTGTGGGAGATGGAAAGGCCACTTTTTGTAGTTGTTTTATTTGTAACCTTTCAAAGCTGAGAGGCTTTTTTTTCCAGCTACTGCTGTTATTGGGTTTGGGGAGGGGGGGGGCTTCTTCGTGCTGCTTTTTAAGGTCATCCGGTGCCGTTCCTTGGGCTATGACCCGACCGGGCCTCAGACCAGCACCAAGCAGGCTGCCTCGGACAAAGGGAGGGCCCAGGGGTGGCGGAGGGGTGGGGGGGACACGATATGGAAATGAAGCATCATGGCCGTCCCGCCCCCAGCGCTCTCGGCTGCCCTTTATACAGTGCATGCTCTGTGGCTTTGAAATGTCATAGGAATACGCTGCAGGAAAAAAAAACTGAATTCAGTAATTTGTATTTTAATGGGCCCAGTTTATCTGACCTTATCATGTACCAGCAAACTGAAGGTTATGATTTTTTTTTTTTTTATTTAAAAACACTAGTTTGGAGTTGTGTCCTACTTTGAGTATGTAAAATAGGAACGGGTTTAAGTAATGAATGACGATCACTTAGCACTCTTTGTCTGAAGGGTGTTTCTGCTGTGGTACGAGTGCAAGTTTGGCCTGGATCTGTACTTTTGTACTTTTTACCTGACCATGGCGTATTCCTATAGCATCTAATGGCACCAAGCAGTTTTTACAAGCAAACACTGAATATGGCGTTTACTGGATAGGTATAGTTTTTCAGTACACGTTGGCAAAGTCCTTAGATCGTAGGTGAACTCGGATCTGTTGTAGTAACCAAGGCATTTAACGGCATTAAGCTTAGCAGTACAGTGATATTAACATCCTCATTTTTATGACTCTGGCACAGAACCAAAAGAGTCAAACCCATCCATCCATCCATGCACCTTCTAATTATCAACTAAATGGTTGCAGGAAGGAAAACTGTGAGCTAAAATAGTAACTTGCAGGTATACCAAAAGGCAATCAGGTGTAAGGTCTCAGGAGATGAATGGATGACCTAAAGTCAGCCAAAGGCCGGTCCCCCTCGGACTGTACGCCCGAAGGCCGGTCCCCCGTGGACTGTACGCCCAAAGGCCGGTCCCTCGTGGACTGTATATTTGGCACATCTCCTACATGTAAGAGACTGCACAGGGGCTGAATGGCTAGCAACAGGGAATGCAGTGAGGATCCACCGCACAGTGGGAAGGGCCCAAGGGGGACAACACTTGGGAAGGCTGCCAGACTCCTGGGGGGAGGGGAGGGGTCCTCTGCGGAAGCTGCCGCTCGCTGTCGTGTGGATCATTCTGGGCCCTCGCCACTTTGCTGTTACTGTGTGTCTCTGTGTGAGTGTGAGTCTGTGTGTTTTATTCAAGGTTATGTTGAAAATGTATAATGGAAGATAGTAGGACTGCATAGGTGGAGTATTTTATGGAACAGTTGTCTAGTAATTAATCCTGTGGTAAAGATTCGTATGCAAAACAAACTGTCTTTGACTACTGGGAATTTGTCTGTGACAGGACTTTTCCTTCTTTGGGATAAAAATAATTTTTTTAACCTATATTTTCTACACTACATTACTTTTGACTTAACATCATATCAAGTGCATTTTAATAAATAAGCAGTTTCATCTCCTCCCTTCCACCCTTGGTAATGGCAATGTTCCTGAGGCGTTGATCTCTCTCCGTCTGTCACAGACCCTGTTGGTGTGGGGAGATCTTTTTTGTAGAGCCCTTTTTCTGCCCGTTAACAGCTTATGATGATATCCTGTACGTGCCCAGAAGCACCTCAACAGACTTTATTGTGAGGAATTTTAGAAGTCTGTTTTAAGCTGAAAATCTGTGGTTTATTCTTTGTTAATGATTTTCTGATTTTTAATATTGTACGCTACTTGTGTGTTTTTACGGTCTCCCATAATGCTTTGCTTTTTTTTTTAACAGGTAAGAAAGGGAAAGAGGCCCCAGCAGATAGCCAACAGCGCCTCCCTGTGGCCGCCACTACCGCAAGTGGTCTGCAGGGCTCCCCCCCGCCAGCTTCCTCCCAGCTGCTTCTGCGGGCAGCAGCCGGCGAGGTGCCCTCCAGTGCCAACGGCGCGCACCCCTTCTCTCCCACGAGCATCGGGCAGGACTTCTTCAGTCCGACGGTGGCGGGCGCTGGGAATGCCTTTTCGCTGGCAGCCGGCAAGATGCCGTTGAACTCATTGCTGCAGCGCCAGCTCATGCAGACCTTCTACTCCAAAGCACTGCAGGACTCCTCTGGGGGGGGCGTGCTCTTCGGGGCGGGCCCCTATGGCGCCGGGTCCCTCTCCGGCAGTCCCCTCCCTCAGCCGTCACACCAGTCGGCAGGCAGTCCCGACGTCAACGGCATGGCGCCATCGCCCAGTCAGTCAGAGGGTGCGGGCAGTGCCTCGGAAGGTGAGGACATGGACACGGCGGAGATCGCACGGCAGGTCAAGGAGCAGCTGATCAAGCACAACATCGGCCAGCGCATCTTCGGCCACTACGTGCTGGGCCTGTCTCAGGGCTCCGTCAGTGAGATCTTGGCCCGGCCCAAGCCCTGGAACAAGCTCACCATTCGGGGCAAGGAGCCCTTCCACAAGATGCGGCAGTTCCTGTCCGATGAGCAGAACATCCTGGCGCTGAGGAGCATCCAGGGCCGGCAGCGAGGTGAGCCCCCGCACACACCTGCGAGGCTTCCCATGTGCAGCGCCTGCAGAGGAGAGATCCCCTTCCTCAGACCGTTTCAGAAATGCACTGATAAGACTCACATCACATCCTGGCATTACACACGAGCGTTTAATTAAATGCAGCAGCCCATAGATAAGACTTGTGGAAGCCTCGGTAAGTATGGAGAAAGTAGTTTCCTGTCTTCTGTGGGTACAGGAACCTGCTTTAAAAATGGCCCCAAGGAATGACATGGTGGCCATCCTTCTAGATCTAAGATGGCGTCCTTGGGCTTGCTCAGGTTCGAGCATAAGGAGTGTCTCGGGTTGTGACCGCAAGCCGTCGCATTCGTCAGCATCTTCCCCTGGCGATGATAAGCTTCACGAGCAGAAAGGCCCTTGTAACAACTGACCGGCCCTCTGATGTGACCCAGTGTCGCATCACCGTGTTTATGTCCGTTTTCCCCGAGTCTTAATTAAAGTGTGCAGCCGGTACGGTCAGTGTTTATAGACACCCTCAGAAATACCCCCTGTTCCCCTGACGGTGCCCCCTTTTGTCCGGACGGTGTGAGTTGTTGCAGGTGGGGGTGGGTCTTTGCCTTGTTCGCCATGCAGGTGACAGCATCTCTCTCTCTCTGTCTCTTTCTCCTCGGGGGACCTGCTTGTCCGTTGTCCCAAACCCCCCCCGGAGCTGATAGCCGGATACAGTGGTGGTGGTGTGGGTTTGGGAGCGAGAGCCACACGCAGAGCGTGACGGGAGCCTCACTGATGCAGGGGGTGGACTTCCACGTCCTCGTCTGTCCTAATTACACGCCGGGGCTGTGCTTGGCGGCAGGGGAGGACATAAATTACATGGCGCTCTCGGCAAAAGCCTGCTTGCGCAGCGCTAAAAGCGGAGTAGAGCAGACGAGGGCCGTTTCATTTGCCGCGTCTCTGTCTACAGCTGCATCCAGCATTTGGTCTGGCCGTGTGCCCCAAACCTGTCTGCTACTTTAGTCTGTGAAGCGAGGCAGAGTAGCTGGAATGAATCGCAGGAAGTGACTGTATGTACAGCATCAGTGTCACATAAAACTAAGCAAACTCTCTGTTTGTAAAACAAAACATGCATTTTTTGTTTTGTAAACCTCAGCTGCAAATAATCTCCCAAAAGACCAAACCTCATCTTCTGAGCTTGGCCCCCATGGGCTAATGTGCCTCCCCAAGCTATGAGTTACAAAGGGGTGCAGAGTGGGTGTTTGGTGTGGTGCTGTTGAAGGACCCTGCCCTAGCTGCGCACTGAGTTTGCTGGCCTCTTGTAGCCTCCGGTAAACTTGCATTCAGCGCTGCTTTGGCCACCATCTCCCTCAGTCTCTCCTGCCCCCCCCTCCCAAAGTCCATTTCTATGAGGATACACTCCACTTTTCAGGCTGATCTATATTGCATTTTTACATCCGCCCCCCCTTCAGAAGGGCAGGGGGGCCGTCCCAGGCCCGGGGCTGACGGGAGAGGTCCGCTTGTTCAGTACTAGTAGTTCCAGCATTTACTTAATTTTTTTTTTTAACCTCTCGCCGCTTGTTTCTCAACAGAGAACCCAGGCCAGAACCTGAACAGAGTATTTCAGGAGGTTCCGAAGCGAAGAGCCGGCTCCGAAGGCGCCTCGCGGCCAGGTCTGTCCTCGCCCTCGCCGCCGCGCGCTGTGTGGTCGCGTTCCGTTCGTGCTGTCTGAGGCCGAGAGCACGTGTGCATTTGTCTCCCTGTCTGGCCTGGAGTTCGGGTGATGGAGTCCAGTTTGGCCTGTAGAGGGTGCCGGGGGTGGATGCCACTGCCTTTGCTTTAGACCCCAGCTCGCACGCGTCATTTTTTATGGAGCCCTCTAGCGTGACAGGCATTTGTGCCTTTTACTGTTTCCCTCATGAGGGGCAGAAGAAATTCTTTCCTCAAAAAAGAGAAGGAAACCTGGACGGGATAGAAAGCCCGTCTAAATCCACGGTGACCCACATCAGCGCCGGTGGCGACGGCCATTCCGGGAAGCACCTGACATGTTCCCACTGTTGCTTGTAGCTTGATTTTGGACCCTCCCCAGCGCCCATCCAGTACCCTGTGGCCGAGCTCACACATGAGTGAGCATGACCTTGTCCAATTATGCTCGCCTCCGAACGTGGGCTGGGCGCGGGACAGGGAACGCTTCAGCTTCCCACTGTCTCGCCATTGCTGTCGTTTTGTTTTGCTCAGAATCCCAATTAGGATTGCTGTGCGCAGCTCATCGGAGCCCTGACCCCCCCTCCCCATTTAAAGCTAATCAATTCCACGGTCTGCTTCCTAATGTTCTTCAGAGAGTGTGAGGGTTTCTGGTCCTGCTAACGAGGCACATCTGCTGGTCTGCGCATGCTGCGCAGCAGCTCTGCTCCATGCTGCCCGGCGCCCTGCTTACCCATTCGCCTCGTACCGCTGCGTGCCCTGTAACTCTTCCCACGTGTCCCGTTGGACTCTGGTGCAGAGCAGAATCATCCTTTGCCATAAACGTTTCCATAACATTAATGAAGGAAAACATGATGGTATGTGAATCTCTTAATCAGTTGTTCCTCTCCGGTCCTAATTTGCATCCAGTTTTGAGTTTCCAACCATACACGCACCTTCAGCCTCCCCCACAGGCCTGGAACACGGCTTTAGTCGGCGTCCATCACCTTTGGGTTTCCTTTCACAGGCAGCATCACCACGCGGATCCGCACCCCCGAGAGTGGCTCAGACGAGGCCATCAAGTCCATCTTAGAGCAGGCCAAGCGGGAGCTGCAGGTGCAGAAAGTGGGTAAGTGAGGGGACACCGTCTGCCTTGACTGGGCGTCGGGTGTGGAGGAACCTTGTAAGGACGGGTGACCACAGGGTCAGGAAGGGTTGCAGTTTATCAGCGAGGATACGGCAGTCAGACCCTATCCCGCCTGACACGGGGGCGCGGGACAGAGGCAGCGGCGGGCGGGGTGTTCCAGCAGCCCAGGTGACTTTTTTTGGAAAATTGAGTCTCAAGCTCGAGTGCAGCCTGTTTGAGCAGAGAGGAAACCTCAAGCCATGAATATGCCAGGAAGCCTTGCTGAAACGAAAGGCGAGCCTGAGCAGATGCTCCTGCGGGTGGGTTGAGAGCAGCTTTCGCGTGTGTGAGCAGGTACGCCGAGGAGTTTGCGGCGTGGTGGATTGTGGGTACCAGGGTTGTGAGGCATAGAGCGGCGAGTCTGTGTGGGCCTCATGGGCTGGAGATCCTGCGGCCTGAGAGAATGTGGGAAAGCACCGCTCTGGGGGGGCATGGGGAGAAAATGCTGCAGGGCTTAATCATATACCTCCCCAGTGATCAGAATACCCTCTTATCCCTCTCTGTGCTGTAATGACAGTAATAATGGCGAGTATTTGTTTTCTTTCTGGGACACGCAAATTGCTATGCGTTGTAATCTTTTAAGCTCCCTTTGTAAGCGTGCGCAGACAGGAATGGGTCCGGTCTGAGTCTTGCTTGGCATTACTGACGGACCCTCACCGACGTGGCGAGACGTCTGCGGTTTTGAGTGACGCGAATCAAACACGCTCGGTTCTTCATTTGATTGCAGTGGAGCCCTCCCAGGCCCCCCCGTCATCCAGCGGGGGCAGCAGCAGCTCCGACGACACCATCCGCTCGATCCTGGAGCAGGCGCGACGCGAGATGGAGGCCCAGCAGGCGGTGCTGGAGCCTGTGTTGAAGGCGAGCTCGCTGTCCCCCGGCGACTTGTCGCTTCTCTCCCCCAAGCTGCTGGGCGTCTCGCCCCCCTACTCTCCCCTCGCCCTCTCCCTGAAGAAGCTGCCACCCACCACCACTGCCACCGCCTCCTCTTCACCCTCGCCGTTGCTCGACTTCTCTACCATGAAGAAGGAGAATGCCGAGCCGCCCGTCCCGGAGGCTACCTCTGAGGGGGGGGCCCGGCAGGGCCGCGGTAGCGGTGCAGGGCCCTGGAGAGACCAATGGTGGAGCACCATGCACCCTGAGCGCCGTGGCATGACCCCACTGCCGTCGGAGGAGAGCCGCGGGCAGGAGGACTCCAAAGAGGTGGGTGCCGCTCGTGTGGCCATCGCCGCCACCCCGCCAACGTTGGTACCGCTAAGCCAAGCGACCCTTTGACCGCCTGAGATTTGAAGTTCCTTACGTTGTCTTCCGGCGCCCCTGCCATGGTCGGTTTGGCCAGCATCACGCGAGAGTGGTTCCCCTAGAAGGATTGACTCATAGCTCCTCACCGCCCAAACAGCTCAGGCCCCTGCATCCCAGCTCCGGTTAATTGTGCCGTCTTTTCACCCCGCAGTTTCTACACTCGGAGTGATCATAACTTGAGCCATCTGATGGCAGCCAGATACCACATTTAGACAGCCATTGGGGCTATCATCTGTTCGGGTCTGTTCAGCTTCATGGCTCCTCCGCCTGTCGTGAGGTCATGACCCCTGCTCACTGTATGCCACAAACTCCCAGATTGTGGCCGGATTTGACTGACGTACCTCTGCATGTTACGGAGATGCAGTCTGACTGACCATAGCAGCCGCAGCAGAGACCCTCCCCTGCCCCCCCGGGCTGACTGACTGTACCTCTCTGTGTCTCTGTAGAAGCCCTCCCGGCCGGCCGGCTCTGTGGCCGCGCCCTCCTGCTCCTCTTCCTCCCTGGACTACTGGAAGGACTGGCCGCGCGCCGACTCGCCCTATTCGCAGGGTTCCGAGCCCAGCCTGCAGGGCCCCAGCCGCGGGGACACACCCCAGAGCAGCCCCCTGCCCAGCTCGCCGCTGCTGGCCCCGGCTAAGGCCGCTAAGCCGGCTGTGCCACCGCTCACGCCCGAGCAGTACGAGTTCTACATGTACCAGGAGGTGGACACCGCCGGGCTCACACAGCAGGTCAAGGACAAGCTGGCCAAGAACGGCATCTGCCAGCGCGTCTTTGGAGAAAAGGTCTGCAGCCCCTGGCCAAACCGCCACCCCCTCCTTCCCGGCATCCGCTCACTCTGCCCAAAATCCCATTGAAAAGTCCCCAGTTGGGGCCATCCGCTTGCTACTGCCCTGTCAGTTTTACCAGGGAGCTCCCTGAGCCTCCTGGCACCCAGGCGTGGTCAAGGAGCCCAGTCAGTGCCCTCTCCTGAGGTGGCAGCAATGCCAGGCCCACCTTTGGCACTCTCCAGAGCTACATGGCCTGCTCTCCCCACACATGTCATGCTCTAGAAGATCATTCAGATCCAACCGCTGCATCAGGCAGCTAGGTCATGCCCCAGACTCACCGGCCTTAGCCGGCCGTAAGCACAGAAGGCAGTAAACCTGATAAAAGGCTAGTTGAACAGAGACCTTTTTTGGTGTAGAAAAGCCGTTTGTCACTGTTTCTAGAAATACAAAAGCTTTGCTTCGAAATACAAAAGATTTTGCTTGGTAGGACGGGTAATGAAGTTCAAATCTCAGAGGCTTTAACATACATTTATGTGTGTGTGCATGCCTGTGCATTTCCGTGTCTGCAGGTGTGTGTGTCTGCATCCGAGGTTTCACTCTATTCGTGGAGGCAAACTATAAGAAAAAAGTGCCCACAAAGACTAACTCCTTATAAGCATGTTGTGCGCAAGTCTTACAGGTTCCAGCAAAACTATCAGCATTTAATTACAAAGTCACCTACTTTACGTTTAACAGACCAAACAAGCAAGTGCTGTTCAGTTCTCCTGCGCTCGCTTTCTTGAGGAAACTTAGGAGCTGTTCACTGCTTTCTAATGAGCTGACAGCGAGTCCCCATACAGCAGTGCAGGCGTCTGTATGTGTGCGGCATGTGCTGCCCACAAGTTCCGTGTGTGGGAGTAACCGGAGCCCCCCCCAATCCTTTGTTACAGGTGCTGGGCCTGTCCCAGGGCAGTGTGAGCGACATGCTATCCCGTCCCAAGCCCTGGAGCAAGCTGACCCAGAAGGGCAGGGAGCCGTTCATCCGCATGCAGCTGTGGCTCAACGGCGAGCTGGGGCACAGCGTGCTGCCGCTGCAGGGCCAGCTGCAAGGTACTCGTCTGCCCCCCACCCATCACTCCTGTATCTGCCTACAACCCATTGCTCCTGTAACCGTCGTTCCTGTACCCGCCTCCCCCCCACCCATTGCTCCTGTAAC
>JAABNX020000044.1:9365758-9376849 GCA_015163995.2 Mormyrus lacerda
GGGGGGGGGGGGGGGGGGGCGCAGCCAGTTGACCTTTGACCCCCAGAGGTTTTCTCCCTACATGGGTGTTTTTGGTTCCTCTCCTCTGTTATCATCTAGCTTTCTTTTTCTTTTTTTTTTCCTTTCTTCTCTCCTTTTTCCTGTTTTTGTTTTATTCTCTTTAATGATGTGAGCACCTTTGGCCAATCCTGTTGTGAAAGGCACTATATGAAACTAAAATGAATCGAACTGAATTGATGGTACCAGCACATTCTAGTTCATCTCCCATGGACAGAGCTACTGGGCCCTTGACCAAGGCTTTTAACCCCAAAGCTGCTTAAGGCAAGTTGGAGAGATGGCTGACACACTGCATATATGTGCCTGTGTGTTTTGTGGAGTGGGCGGGGGGCAGATGTGTTAAAATCAAAGGATTCCCACGTATGATAGAACCCAGCTCAGCTCTGCAGCATAACAGGTTTGAGCTACGGTGAAATGATTAATTTGGGAATTTTTGTTTTTTTTTAATCATTCAGATTGGTCCCCTGCCGTCCTGTGCTGCCTTTGCTGGATGGAGGAATGGATGGAAGAGATTGGTGTGAAATAATATATAATTGAAATTAAGTCGACAGCTGGGACCTTCGATTTCCGCGTGACCATATGTGTGGCGTTTCCATGTCAGATGATGTTCTGCAAGCGGCATGAAATGTCCTGGTTCTGCAGCACTGGAACAGACGTTGCAGTCTCCTTCCTGTCCAGAACTGAATGTTCTTCCCATCATGACATTTCCATACACTTTCACAGCAGCTGTGTGTGAAAGGCTCAGTCGACAGGCTCTGTGTATGTGTACAGTATCAACTTTGCCTCACCTGAGAAAACGCTGAACTGGGGACACTGGTCAGTTATATTCCAGA
This sequence comes from Mormyrus lacerda, assembly GCA_015163995.2. Lineage (NCBI taxonomy): Eukaryota > Metazoa > Chordata > Actinopteri > Osteoglossiformes > Mormyridae > Mormyrus > Mormyrus lacerda. The sequence goes on from JAABNX020000044.1 coordinate 9,366,649, forward strand.
CAGATTCACAATGACAGACTAATGCTAATCCTTGGCAGCTAATGGCCATGACTCTGAAACCTTGCTTGTGTCTACATGCATCACGAGCCAGAAGCCACAAATGATGGGTGTAATTCTCAGTCTGACAGCATGGTGGTTAAAACATCACAACAGATCGATTCCATGACTGTGCTTCCCAAAACTATCATAATTTCAGAGAACGATAATTCAATATGAAGACCCTCGGACAGATTTGGCCTATGGGCTTAAGCCCCCGATGTCTTAAGATTCCAGCAACAGCCCTGCTTGTGTCTCTCAGCTATCAAGACCATCTGCATCCTTAACATGACATTATGCCTATTTGAAGAATCTGGGCATACATTGGATTTCAACAGTATGTCGTGCTGTTTTTGTTTTGTGTAACAATGAGTTTTGCCCACTAGGGGGCGCATTTGCTTACGCCACTAAAATGTACCCATACTTCTGTTATCCGTAATCACTTAAGCGACGCAGGATCGTGGTGATTGTGGAGCCAATTTCCAGAAACGGAAGACACAAGGCAGGGTACACCGTGAACAGGATGCCATTTCATCAGGGGGCAAACACTAGAGATTATTCTAAGGTACAAGTCCACTTAAACTGCACATTTTTAGACTGTGGGAGGAAACTGGAATGCTGAGAGGAAATCCACTTGAACATGCTGAAAGAAATGACAAATTGAGATCTGCAATAATGAGTGCAACAGGATAGAGTGATAACAATGAAGTAGTTTATTTTGGCGAAAGCCATTTGTTTCAAACCACGGTCTTCAAGGCAATGCGCAGTAGAGAAAAACTGAATGAAGCCACTGTCTTTTAAGAAATATTTGTCAACGTTTTATAAACATAAAATGAAAATGAAGCCAACTACTCTTCATATTTGGTTACATGATATCAATTTCTGTTTGTATGATGCATGCTGGCCTTTTCTAAACCTGCTCCCCGCAGGGGGGAGGGGGTGAGATTTTGGACGCTTCGATGGGAATGGTGCAGACGTACTGACATAGTGACACAGAGGACAGCCGCTGCTTAACAGCTTTGCCAACTCGACAGGGCCACAGCCAGAACGGATATAAATGGACAAAGGTCACCCCAGTGGGCTCCACATATTAAATTCAACAAAATTACCAATGAGTTTATTCTAAAGAATTGGGTCGTATACATGTTACTTCTCTGCATATTTTATAGGCTGTACATTAATCTTCTTGTGAAATATATAACTGGAACTGGTGCGTTTCATTGAAAATGGCTTGGCCTATATACTATTATTGCTATAGAAGGTTGAGAAGAGAATGCAGGAGAGCTAATTAGTGCAAAAGGAGCAAGACTGATTAATCCCTCAATGAGGGGAAGATGGACCTGTCAGCTTCAAAGAGTGTCTCAGTTTTCCATTTGCCTCTCTGATTGTAGCATCCAGTTGTTTGTTCCCCAAAGAAAACATTAAACCATTTCTTTTTAGACTTTAGACTTAGTCGGTTGCCTTCCGAGTGTCTTCAGTATCCAGTCTGACATTTTTCTGGTACTTTCTAAACCCCCCCCCCCACCACTCGTTTTCTCCTCTGTTTTCTGCCTCACAGTTTTGAAACCAAAGACCTACCCAGCAGACCCCCCCATGGACCCATCACAGCTTTCCATGTGTGCAGATATTTTATGTTCAGCTCACATTTGACCTACACAATTAGCCTTCACCAGTATGATCACGCACTGGGAGTTCTTGGGAAGTCCTTCCCCATTCTGACAGCTGATCCCCGTCCCGCCATTTTAGTGCCGGAATACACGCATTAAACCATCACTGAAACCTCAGAAGCATCTGCGATCTTTAAACTGACCCAAGTCGACCTCATTAGCAGCAAAGGGAGAAGGTGCTAGGGGCCGCTATCTGCAGCGCTCAGCGTAGCGTGTCTACGCAGCTAAAACTCTAGGGGGCGCTATCTGCAGCGCTCATAGTAGTGTGTCTATACAGCTAAACCACTAGGGGGCGCTATCTGCAGCGCTCATAGTAGTGTGTCTATACAGCTAAACCGCTAGGGGCCGCTATCTGCAGCGCTCAGCGTAGCGTGTCTATGCAGCTAAACCTCTAGGGGGCGCTATCTGCAGCGCTCATAGTAGTGTGTCTATACAGCTAAACCGCTAGGGGTCGCTATCTGCAACGATCAGCGTAGCGTGTCTACGCAGCTAAAACTCTAGGGGGTGCTATCTGCAGCGCTCATAGTAGTGTGTCTATACAGCTAAACCGTTAGGGGCCGCTATCTGCAGCGCTCATAGTAGTGTGTCTATACAGCTAAACCGCTAGGGGGCGCTATCTGCAGCGCTCATAGTAGTGTGTCTATACAGCTAAACCGCTAGGGGCCGCTATCTGCAACGATCAGCGTAGCGTGTCTACGCAGCTAAACCGCTAGGGGGCACTATCTGCAATGCTGAGCATAGCATGTCTACACGACCGTGGACTTGCCCAGCGAGAACGTAACGGGGCCAAGCTTCAATGTCAGGCTGAATTCTGCTCATGTACATTCTCTTCTCCAGATAATGCTGACACTTACCGGCAGGGACACCAGGATCCGGTCGGCTGGGTCCCAGCGTTCCTGACTGAACAGGATGTGTTCTGGATGTGGGGCGGGTGCAGGTCTCATTGACTGCAATTAATATAATGCATGTAAGTTATTTACAAAAACAAACATTTTGTAAATAAAGAATTTGGAAATGGCTTTGCAGAAAGAACATGAAGCTGAAAAGTGCTTCTTATGGGATATTGTCTGTCCCAAGAGGTAATTGGGGTACTGTGTGTGTCACTTGAATACAGGCGTACTGTGCAACCTCTTTGGAACAGAAACTCTTAGTTTAACCCCGTTACCTACATACCGGTATTCAGAGCACTGAGAAGACTGCAGAACAACTGGCCACACGGCCAAAGCAGGAGAAAAAAAAAACCTCAATCTATCGACACTCGTGCAACACAACGTAAGATCCGAGCCGCTGCTCTTTCCTTTGTGCTGATTTGAAAGCAGATGATTGCAGTGAAAAGCTCTTCAGGGACTGTGCTCCGCATTACTGTATTAAACGAGGCGGAGCAGCTCCATCAGTGATTGGTGTGGCTGCCCCCATGACCTCTGCTCCTACCCAGAGCCCTCTGAGACATGTTTGAGAGCATCACTCGTGTTGAAAGCTTAGCGACAGCCCCCAAAATGGACTGGAGCTTTCTGAAGACCTCTGAATTATTCATTGTACCATTTAATAAGACCCAAGACACAATGTGTTTACACATCCATTAACAAGTAAAGGATTTGGCTGCAGCAGTTCTAAGTTTCTATTTCTCCCTCCCTGAAACAGATAAGTTTATAAATAGATTGCTGCGGTCATTTTGGGAAAAGGAGTAAAAGATTGTTATGGATATTTAAATTCATTCAACTTATAAGTAGGCTTGTGATTCCCCACTGCACCAACAGAGGGCACTTGCAGCGCATTTCGTTGACAAATGAAACCAGCTTTATTACTTGTATTTTACCCGTTTTTCCGCGATAGTAGCTATAGTGAGCATTATCACTGACCAGCATATTTTACAATTTCTAAATTTCATTCTCAATCATACGGAAAATGCAAGCATATATTTTATAGCTGTACTATTTTATATTTCTCCAGTATAGATTATAAATAACCACCAAGTCCCAAGTGAGAGCTTCTGTTGCATTTTTCATAAATGCACTGCCGTTGGTTAGCAAAGGGACGGAGAATTAACAGAGAATATCTCACTGTAAAATACTTACTTTTATAAATTCTTTGTTCTGTTTTTTGGTATTTGTTTTTTTCTGTATTTGTTTACCCACGGTCATTGGTTGGTTTAATTTAAACTTGTGCTTTTTAGAGTAACATAAACAAACAGCCTGCTTTCCCATGCGGAGTAAAAGTAGTTGTTTTCCACAGAAATGTTTCGCCCGGCCTGTATCCTACACATTTTATTTATTTTGAAAAAGAGTTTAATGATGCAGTTTTGGTCCCAGAATTCTTACTACGCACTGCGCATTGTATCATCATTTTATCATCCGTGCAACAAAAAAAAAAAGTTTTTATATTGCCTACAGAATTTGTATAATAAGCGTTAAAATGGAAGCCATAAGACTTACAAGTGTAATTACGAGCAACGTATATTAAAAATTAAAAATAATTCAAAATATTTGTTAAAGCATCTTCTACAGACCTTGCACTATTCCCAGAGCTCCCATTTCATTCCATGAACTGGCAGTCTAGTCTCCCACCATACACTTCAATTTTACATTTTCTGTGTAGCCCCGTAAGGTTTCCATGGTAACAGAGCTTTGTTTTTGATTCTCCACATTAAAGTCCTCATTTAAACCATGTGATCACGCCTATCCAATCATTCCTGCTCCAGAGCTTCCTGACCTTAGTCCCTTTATTTATAGGTGATAAATATATGACACACCCAGTACTTAACTATAGCAATTAAAGAGAGTAGCAATATTGTTTCAGTCTACTGCATTCTCATGGAATAGCATCAAATATGTTAATTTAAGGGCATTCTCATTGTATAGATCTTGCTTCCTCTCCTAAGGCAGTCTAGGTAGGGTCATTCTACACTCATCTATTCATACTTAATACTGGCTGACACCTAAGATCCTTTGTTGTTTCACAGGAGAGCTTTGCGTTGTGTCTGCGGTTTCAGGGGATACAAAGGGGTTAACAGGTAAATCCCTCATGTGCCCTTGGGATTAAACCGGGTTTTAATAACAATGATGCCGACGCATTGAAGCCAAGATCTGCGATTGAAATCAAATTACTGCTACAACAATGTTCATCTTCAAAATACTGTGAGAGACAGGACCAGGGCAAGAGTGCCTGTGATCGTGTTTCCTTCTCATCTGTCCTTTGCACATATTCATGAAGGCCGCCTGAAGTAATCACACAGGAAAACTGGTGATAGGTGGTCGATTCTGATAACACCCTGATTAACTGCAAGAAGCATAGCTGACCATTGATAGCTAGCTGTATTCCCAGCTGAGGGCTGACATTTCCAAATGGCTAATTGTACCACTATGATACCAAAAGGACATATCAGAATATGCATTGTGCAAAACAATGTATTCAGCTGAGCCTTTCGCACTCGTTTCAAAGGGTTATTTCTTCAACACGTCCATCCAAGGTCCATAACAACATAATATGTCAAGGCGTCATGGTGATGGAGAACAGCGAGCACTCAGACCAGCTGGATAGTTCATAACTAACTGTAACTGGAGTAGCTGGCACCTTCTGGAAGAGAATGAGCCCCTGCTACAGCCTGCTTCTCCACACTGGTTTCCAGTGACCCCCTTCCCTCCCGAGGACCCCCATTCCTCTTTTCACTAGCTGACACCTAATGTACAAAAGCCAGTTTAATTATGTCCCTGTGATTCCACATTATACTATCTAAGTTCCCAGGCATGAGGAGGCTGGAGCACTTAGAGGGTCATTTTGGGGGGGGGGCAGAGAAAATAGGCACAGAGTGTACAGTACCATGGTATTATCATTTAGGGAGACCCCACGAACGGAACAGCATTATTGATTTCCCTATAGCGCTATTGTTTGCCATTAGTTATTGAAGACAGACTATGAGGAAATGCATCATACAGCATGACGGGGTCCTGGTGAAAAATAGATTTGATGTAAGAATATAAGGGAATGTCTCCCAGGTTGTGATTGCCTTCAGCCCTGCACAAGGCAGGGGGCAGCAGTCCGCTAACACAAAGCCCCTACGGTGCACATCTACACCTGTATACTTGACTTAGCTTCAGGCTATATTTAGTCGCTAATCTTTTCCCCGAGTCTGTAAAACGTACATTTGTCTTGACAGACAAGCAATACTTTCCTTTCATGAACTATCATAGTATCGAAAGACATTAACCTTTCCAACAGGATGCTTGCTCTGCCAGGGATTCAATATGTACCCTTAGAGGAACATCCATTGATTCCAAAAAAGGCCAGATGTCTTAGAAGCAGGAACTAAACACTCAGTGCAGGACCGGAAATGGTGTGCTCACACATAACCTCCCTCCCACCATAGATCAGTTGCCCTCATTGAGGAAGGCTGTTATAATGTATGCAGATTGCTATTTATGGTTACCATGAGACGATCTGCTCCTTTGGGATCTGGTGGCTACAAAACACTTATTTCTGCTGTTCTCCTTCCGGTGAGATTGAGCCTGATAACTGATACACACAGAGACATTCTGGGGATTCTGTTTGGTTTCTGTAGCAATGCAGTGTCAGATGTGTGACACTGTGTCCTTATGACCCACTCGCCACATTCCAGGCCACCCAGGTGGGCATCTTTACGTTTTGCAGCACGGCTTCAGCTCGGACAATGCAAAGATTATGGGGGCCACTGTTCAATGTTCAACTTTCACAAAGCATTGTGATCATTTCATTGTGATTCCAGCGTATAGTTTGACTGCGATTCAACTGCCTGTAAAGGTGATGAAAGTTCCTGTGCACATGGTTCCTCACAAGAGAGCCCAAAAGAAAATAACTAACACTACACACAGCATATTGGAAAGCAGTGCCGCGTACTACAGCCATGTGGCTTGTGGCAATCACCTTTTCTACACTACAGGAGGACGTTTAAGGATGGTGGAACATCTACACAGGAGCAGGAGGCACCCTCCAGGGGATCTGTTAAATACGCAAATGAGCTATTTTCCCCATAGACCAGTTATACCCTGGAAGAGACTGTTTCAATACAGTGTAAGAAACCAAACTGTGAACTGCCCGGTCTGTTCACATAGCAGTTGTTTCCACTGCTGATAATTCGTGCGAGAAGGAAACTATTTGTAGCCTCTGTTTTTCATGTGCTGGTATTATGTGTTTGTTTTATGATAAATAATTGCAATGTTGGAACATGAGCATCAATTGATCAGTAAAATATGTGCGAACCACGCAAACACTCTCTGTAGGTCTATGGTCAGTCAGAAAGAGAAGCTTCGTCTGGGCACTGTGGGTTTACAAAGGGAGAAGTGGCCCAGGGCTAATCAAGCAGTAATTGTTCTCTCGCTAGAGAAAAGGTCACCTTGAAATCCATTTGTTAATCTCTCTTGAAAGGCCCACAGGATATGTTTTAAATAAAGAGATGAACATCGATACAGCATTTTCATGAATGTTTCTCTTTCTTTTGTTTCAGATACATAAGGTGCATTTTTAAAGTAATAATTTCCCCCTTTTTAGCCATTGATACGCACTGACAACATGTGCCTGCAAAGTTGCCTAAAATATCGAGCATCCAATTAAAGGTGACTTATGTAACGCTGTAATTAGCAACACACAGCCTGTCCTTTAAGCACCCAATAGTAAACAAGTATCTTCCAGTACTGACTTGTTCATGGAATATCTGGTGCCTCGTTATTGTCAGTGACTTCAGCTCATCATGCAACACACTAGTCAGATTAGATGCAGTCAAGGAGTGTTGTCTCCTCCAGCGTCGACAAACGACACAATCAAGCTGCTAAGTGTGTAATTTGTCACGGTGACAGTGCAGATGTGCTGTGCTTGTTGGACTTTTCTCTCAGAAAGAGTCTGGGTTTTTTTGTGCAGATCAAGCAGAATAACAACGTGAATCTCAGTTTTCCATGTATTTATCCAACAGTAAGAGAGCAGATGTGTTTGATTTATAGAGTTTTCCGCTGAAACGATTATACTTGACAATGACTGAAGTCACTTTCCTTTACAGCTAGGGTGGGCAGAGTGAAATTCAGGCGTGAGTCTTAAAAGCCAACGTGGACAATAAGACATGAAGGCGAGACCATAGGGGAAAAAAACCCAGTGATAAGTCAAACAGATATGGTCAAGCGAATAGTCAGCATCGATTGGTGTAAAACAGACTGCACCATTGGATATTTCAGGTTAGGGCGACGGCATCACCCACTGGAGAGTAATATTTTGCTGGACTAACCAACTTAATGTTACAGCAAATTATATAAATGGCAGCAAGTAAATGCGCTTTATTTGCTCAGAACATTGTGTTAATATTTCTTTCGATATAAAAAAAAGGCGATTTATTTGTCTGCCCGTCAGTCTTAATGTGTTAAATGCTAGACAGTTCGGGTGTATGTCAGATGTACCCATGCCGTTCGCTTCGTATTCATTTCCTTGTTTGTGCAAACCTTTAAAAAAGATTTTATCGCAGATTACACTTAAAAAAAAACAAAACGTAAATAATTCGATGAAGTCAGCGCAGAGACTTACCTGTTTTGTTCTGATTTTATGTCTTTATTGTGTTATTTTAAACTGATCTCGAGCATAGCCATTTAAATGCACGGAGGCCATGGGAAACCTTGATTTATATTTGTGAAATGGTTTGTATTGGTAATATAATCGGTAATAATAGACATTTAATTAGAGGTTATAAAGAAATATGTGTATTTCTTAATGTGTGTGTCTGAAATGTTGGGTTTAAACGTAAATACAAAATATTGAGTGTGCGAAAGTTCGGAAATGTTCGACGATAGGGTATATTTTAGTTTTCAGTGAAATATTTCATAAGCACACACAAACAGTGATACAATCCCAGATTATATAAATAAACATTTCAAATACATGTGTAACGTTTTAGGATATTCACACCCACTGACCCAAACCGTTTTTTTAAATAAAACATTATTGTTGGTATTATCTAAAGCTTAAAAGCATAACCTGTCGTTTATGTTTTAGCTATTTTAAACTATTATTGTGATATAATACTTGTACAGTAGAAGGGACAATATAAATAATTTAAATCTGAAATCAGGATAAGCGGAATATTGCGCGTCTCCTTTAAGCCCAGCGCTAATGTCTGCTAGATAGATCACAGGCAACAGAGCCGCCCCCCCCCCCCCCAAAAAAATATGTGTCTGTGTAGTTTACACTTTAGTGTGCACGGGAAGGAAATATGGAGCGATCATGTAGCAAATGCTAATTCAGAAATTTTTTCCATTCGCCGAAAAATATTTATGAAAATGCGCGTATTGAAATAAAATGTAATAATAATTCCTAAAAACAACATCGGCATTGACGTCATACGATGAGTCGAAAATAAGGTGAGCGTTGTTGCGTTTCATTTTCATTCACTTGTCACTTCTTTGCATGCGTCCTTAGGAATAATCCGTGGGCTGGCTTTGTGGGCATTGTGCTCGGGCGGGAGATGCGTTTTTCTGGCTGACAAAACCGCGTTTTAATTGAATATAAATATCCTAATTCCAGTGGAATCGTGAGAGCTGCGGGTTTGCGGGAGCCCGGTCAGGTGCAGCTGAAAGCCAGTGTTTGTTGGGGATGTTCCGGCATACGACGCGTTTATTTTAAAGCTGAATTCACGGAGCTGCTAATAAATCCATTGCAAACGGAACAGGGTGCTTTGCTTTAATTGATTAATCTAAGGGATCGAGGATCATTGAGAAGGGCTTCTTTATTCCAGTTATGGGGAAAGACCCCCACCCCTCCCCCATCTCTCGGGTCTTCTACTTACAGAAGTGGCATTTACATTATTATATGTAGTTCCGATGTAGACGGACGCTGACATTCTTTTTTGTTTGAAATTTCCCTCAATCGCTTAAACGGCGGCCCATTTGGCTTCCTTAACATAGAATTACAATATTGATAAGAATGAATCGGACTGTATAGTTATTTAAGACGCTTGCTATGCTCTTACTTTGATACAGTGACAAGTTAAAACTCTTTATGTATTTTTTAAACTCCGGAGATATTGGTAATGTATGGCTTTAAAAGTAAGAATCATTCACAGTTCGTCAGCTGCATTTTTAACAATGAAACGCTGGCAAAGCGGCGCATGTAACCGAGCCTCGCGTCACAATGCCTTATCATTCTAATCATTACAGTGACTATAATCATAAAATTATTGCTTTTAGATGCCCGACCCAGACAAATGACGTCAGTCACACGAGGCAAACTACTTCTAGCTGCTACAAGTGTAATTGCATGAAACCATAACCTATAATTTTGGTGTCATCTACGGGATTTTATACAAATTTTGTATTCGTCTCCTACTATTTTGCTTCCCATTGACACCCCGAGGTAGCAGCAGATCAGACTGATGCATGAGGTGCTTTAAGGCTGAGCAGACAATGATGGCATTTAGTTAACACAACCTGTACTGGTCGTGCATAGCTTACTGCAGGCCTCTTAAATAAGCAACGTGCTGTTTAAGTAACAAT
>JAABNX020000044.1:9380411-9393042 GCA_015163995.2 Mormyrus lacerda
TGTGTGTGCCTGTGTGTATACTGTGTGTATATATATATATATATATATATATATATTTTTAATTGTAGTCTATCCATGTTTTGAAGTGGTATATGAGCTTGACTGATACTACCCAGCAACTGGGGCTGGGGAAGCTGATTGTAATTGGCGTCGCTCCACTGGGGGGGGGGGGAGTCAGTCACGACGTCTCAGCTGGCTGCCGCCTACAGACCCGCCAGGCACCTGTGGCTTTCCAGTCTCCCGCTCTGGAGATGTACTGGTCCTATTATCTGCCCCAGCTTTCTCCTGAGGCGCCATGTGACTTTCCGTCTAAAAAAAGGCAGAATGAAAGGGTGCGAAGCCCAGGAGTGAAGGCAAGGGGGGGGGGGGGGCAGGGTGGACAGTAAAGACAACGGAGTTTTAGGCCGCACACATACTCGCCTCGGTTGCCACTCAAGCATGATGTTGTCACCACCGTGTAACTTTCTATGTTGAAGAAAATTTAAGAGGAGAAACATCATCCCGCGGCACAGTGCAGTTCATGGCTGTTCTGTTTTGTGGTTTATTTGGAGTCATTTTCTGTGCATCTACGCACGGCCCTCTTATAGATTTATCGAGTATGCAGCGCAGTGATTTTCATTTAACCGTGCAGCGCGTATAAAGAGAGTACTGAATTTCACCGGATATCCTGGAGTTTTTGTGTGTTGCATCCAGCTGTTCCTGGATACTTTCACCAGCCCACATTTACAGCAAACACTGCACCTCTGCCGAAGGTCAAAGTGATCCCTTCGCCACAATGTTTGTTAAATGTATGCCGATTCCCGATTTGTACAGCCAACCCGATTCATTCCTTCCAGGTCCAGGTCATTACATTGTACATATGCACAAGCGAAAGCCAGTCCCATCATTGATGTCATGTCTGTGTTCTGTGCTCGGGCTCAGTTCACAATATACGCGTACGTATACGAGTCCAACTAAACCATGTCCCGGCACGGTACGGAGCGATCACGCTAGTCAAATGAACTAGACTTTGGGGGTCAGATGTCCTTGGGCTTGGTACGGATCGCCTGGTGCCGGTTCACCCTTCAAGGAACTGAAAACATGGGCGGAGATAGGTTTTTTTATTGGGCCAGCTAATTGGCCGAAAGAAGAAGTCATATCCAGATAGAGCCGGATGAGATAGCAGCGTCTGGGAAGCCATGACCGTAGTTAGGGCTCGTCGCTCAAATCCCAATGTGTCACCGGCCCTCATGTGTCATCTAACTTAGTTCACACATAAGTTTGTTCTGAAAAAAATGCTTTCTCAATATGAGCATTCTCTGCAACGGATGCTGATGTCCGCCAATAATGTTGCGGCATCAGAGACCACTTCCTGATACATTCTTGAAATTGGGTTTTAGTTTCCACTGCTACTCAGACTGTGTTGGAAGGGATGGCGTACTCCAGGGTCCTTACGGAATACCTCCAGAGCCTCTAACAGACAGCAGTGCCTTCTCTAGCCACAGTTGTTCTGTCATGTCATGGAGGAATTATTTTAATATCTAACTGATGTTACTTCAGACCAAATCAGCCAAATAAGCCACTCGTGATAGATCGGGTTCCTTTAAATTGCGATTTTTGCCACCACACCCTGAGTTTCATTGAAATTCTATGTCTGTAAAGAAAGTTTGTCCCACACGACTTTATGTAATAGCAATCTGATACATTGTTAGTATCAGGTCAGCAAGCCTCTCAAGTTTCATCAAAAGTTTGGGGTGAGATTACACTGGGGCAAAACGTGTATCTCACGCTCATTGCATGACATTTGAGATCCCTGCCTGCCACATTCGTCGGATCTTGCTAACTTTCCTGCACTCCACCTGTGTGCACATCTGTGGGATCACATGTAACTTGTTTTGGAATTTACCAACAACAAATACTATTTTTTGATTGGCTCGTACGTGGTGTAACTCTGTTCTGTACGCCTGTGCATCGTCCATTAATTCTATATACCAGGACATCTTGGTGGACGTTACCCCTTCTCAGTGTGAGATACACAAAGTGTGGCGTGTGAGCATCTGAACTGGTTGAAAAACGTGTGTCTCATGATCACATGATCTGAATCAGTATGATTCATAGAGCAGGAGGAAGTCACTTCAGAACCGAACGGATCTGAAACTGTTTAGTCTACAAACTAAATGAGAGCAAGCAACGTAGCGAGATTAAATCACACCACGGTATGTTCTTGACTTCTTACCCTTCTGTTGGACTTATTTTAAACTGAAGCGCTGAGATATCAGCTGATGTGTCTAGGTTCAAAAAACAATGCAGCAGTAATTTACATATATTAATGAATGCAAAAAAACAGCTTCCATATCAGAAAATAATTAACTGCACAAATAAACACATCCATGCTTTGCAAAGCATATTACTGGCCTCAGGTTGTCTGATCAAGGTGCAAGAAACGAATTCAGCATGGAAAGAGGCAAAGTCTTTCAATCTTGTATAATTATTCACACTGCAGTTCATCACTCATGGCATGTTCATTACAGAGTGACTTACAAGGATTTGATGACTTCATTATTACTGTAAGCCCGTTGCCTTTTCCCTCATCCCGAAATGGATGCTGTTCTGTCTTATCCTCTTAAACTCACTTACCCTCATTTTCCAGCATTACCACAATTCTGTGCTTCTGTCTTAGACCCATTTGGGCTTTTCAGGTCCAGGAGCTGCAAATCTAGACTAAGATTTCGTTTTTGCCAACCAGTTGAGCATAAAGGGTCACAGTCTCAGGGAACTCAAGTGATAGGTAGAAACAAAACCTTGGTCTGGATTTGTAGCTTCTCGACTTGAAATGGCCAACACTGCTCAGAAGCTTTTTCTTTCCTGCAATGGGAGTGCTTACAATGCATAGTTTATTATAGTTTATCCTAATGATATTTGTGAAGCTTTCTATTAATTTATTATTCTAGTAATATAGCAGAAATGGCCATTTCCCTAAAATATGCATGCTGTAGAAAAACTGTTTCCTACAAACTTCCTCTGGATTTCAGGAAGGCTTCAGTTGCTGGGATACATTCTCTTACCAGGGCAGTCTCACCCTGATCTAGACTAATTGGCTTCGCGTCGGTAACCAGTGTGTTGACGTCTTGCGCTCACACTGTGTCACCCTGCCTCCGGCCCACTCTGCCGCGGAGAGCGCTAGGCGTTGAAACCACGCTCCTACACTCCTGTCACCGTGATCCAGATGAGTCACAAGAGTCCAGGATGTCAGCAAAGATGCTGAGTTCTGTCAGTTACTGCCAGACAAAGGCTGCTATCCCCTCCTCCTTAGGGGCTTTTTCTCACTGTGGCTAAATTGCACCAATTATCTAAAAATGTTAACATCGGCGACGGCAAACGGCCACGGGACCTGAAGGCCAATCCTCCTCCTGGCTCTCCTGGGATGGCCATTGTAATTTTGTACCCAAAACCGAGATCTTATGCTGGTTCTCATCTAGGGACTGGGTGGGAATCCACACCAAATGGCAATCATTCCCTTTTTCACATTTCAGTTTCTGGCACAGGGGCCTGGTTTCGAATATGGCAGCGTCGTCCAGTGTCTCCGGAGAACGCTTAGACATAGTGTGGACTCACAGCACTGAGCTTCATAGCCCTGATGGCTGCCTGGAGCACGTTCTCTGAGGGGAGACATCATTTCAGCAATATATACATGAACTATAAATAACAGAGTGACAGTAAATGGGTAGGACATCACAAAAGCGAAGGGTTCTGTGAAATTTCCCATGTACAGACAAAAGATATTGTATTTTTGATGATATTTCCCTATAATCTTAATATAAAAATAACCCCTAAAAATTTGTGAATAGTATACAGAAAAATTTTTATAGGTATATAATGAATGATAGTTCACATTCTTGTCAAAAAACAGGGGCAATGTGAACAGAGTTGAAATGGTTTGCTCTCCTTGTATAGAACAGTAGTGATTGAGTTGTGATTAATCATTAATGTAATCTGTATTAAAAATGACAATGTAACAGATTAAATCCATCCAGCTGCAGTACGATGCTGTGAAGGAGAGAGCGTGGAAAAGGTCATAAAAGTTTTATTTTATCCAGTAAAGGTTTATATTGTGCTATTTAATATCTGCGTTTAAAATCTGATAGCATGTACGGTGGCAGTTTATTTCTGTTAAACAGGGTAAGGAGAAGCTGCAAAGTCCCTCTGTTTAGCTGAGGTGGTTTTCGGAAGCAGAGTCTGACACATTCTGTGCTTCTCATTGAAATCCGAACCTTTGAAATCTCCATGCTGGAGGCAACAATAAATATCACTAGATCCAGTTTTCTTTTCATAAAATGCTGTATAATGAATTTTAAGATGTGCAGATGTTCATATAGTATCCTGGGCCTATTTGTGGAGCTGGGGGTCCAGCTAGTTTCAATGAACAGTGATTCTAGGCAGGCTAAAAGCTCCAGGCTTGTCTGCTGGCCCCCCTAACCTGCTGGGGTCATCCCCCCCCCCCCCCAAATCTCCAGTTCCAGTTCAATCTCCATTTCTTTGCGAATGTGCTGCGTCAGAAATGAAGTACAGCTTACAGCTGCGTGTGAGGACGTTGTTAATATTTTAAAGTGCAAAGTCACGGTGTATATTTACAGCAGAGAGTGCAAAGAACACGAGACAACTAATGTGGTGAATTTCATAAGGTGCTAAAAGTGTAGCATTCTCACCGTTCAAGTGTGACTGAAAGTGTCGTACTATCGAGTGATAAAATATTGGTGAACTTTCGAGCAGTTGAAAGATCATAAAAAAACAACCACAGAAGGCAAGAGAACAGGAGTCAGTCGGCACCAATGGAGTTTGGCAGTTTATGGAGTGTTATACACACTGTACGCAAGGGCTGTGCTTAATTCTTCAGGGACTTTAATAAAGTTTGTGACCTTTTCATGGGAACTTGAAAACTGTATTCTCCACTTGGCATTCCAATGGAGTCTCCAGGTTGCCGTGATACATTGTCTATCTAACGTTGGTTTCAAATCTGTCGTACTCTGCGGTCCGGGGTGGCCGTTATATATCAATTAACTGTGAATCTCTCTCTGTTCAGCATCAAAGCGAAGGAGTCTCACGCTCGTCATTAACTTATGGCTTAATGGGCAGCCGCCCGGCCTGATTGTGCGTCCCCCCCTGTGAAGTATAATCGCGCCTCTTTACTATTTATTGGAGGCTCTTCAAGCCTGCATTCCCCCCCCCCCCACAGCCCATCTCTGCACTAGCACAGATAACAGCCTCTGATCTCCAGATATCTTATCTGTCACTCTGGTCTGCTTGAAGCCAGAATCTGCTTCTTTTTTTGCTGTGCAGTTACCTAATAATATCTAAGAAAGTGGTAGTTTTTGCTTGCCAAAGCCTCCTGAATGCTTTGAATGTGTCTTGATGGACTAGATGGGCTGCTGGTCCTAAGTGCATAGATTACAGCAGCACTAGTCTCTCCTGTCCTGGCCTCCACCTCTTACTCCCCCAGCTTTTTGGCCCACTTTCCAGGCCTGTCTGTCTGGAGCCTGAAGAGCGTGTACAGCAGGTGCATCCCAGGGCATGCTGTTGGCGCTCAGCTGCACTGCCAGGCCCCTGGTGCTGACAGGATGGCACAGTGGCACACCGTCGACTGGAATTGTGCCCCGAACATCCACTGTTAGTTGCCCACATGGGGGACGGGGGGCCTGTACTAACTTCTACATACCACCAACTGCAAAATTTGCTGCTCTTCTCCGGTTGGGAGAGACCTCAGAGGCTTGGACAGCTCAAATCGAGACGAGACATTCATCCTGTCGGCAGAACAGGGCAGGACGTTTTGATATGCTTTTACAGGCGCGCCATGCGCTCGCTGACAGATCAGGGTGCGTTTTCAATGATCGTTTATGGCAAGTAAGAACATAAATGCCAAGTGCCGTATAACTTTCTTCCGGAAAGAGGACCGTGACTGCAGCTCTCTTGTCGCCCCTTTGCAGGCCCCCCACCCCTTGGAGGAATGGCGCAGTCATGAATGGCGACGCCCGCCCCAGTAGCCCGGACCTCTCCTCCTGCCCGCTGCCTGACTGGAAGGAGTTCTGTGAGCTTCATGCTCGAGCCTCCGCCTCCGACTTCGCCGACAAGTTCCGCCGCTTTGTCGGCGAGAACCCCAGCTACGACTCGCCGGGCGCCGACGCCACCTTCTCTCAGCACTTTGCCCAGCACTTCCTGGAGTGCTTCTCAGCTGAGCTGAGCCGGCCCCGCACGCCTGGCTCCCCAGGGGGGCCCCGCTACAGCATCGTGCCCTTTGCCGGCCTCCAGAGCTGCCCGCTGCCCTACGGACAGGACTTCTACCTGCGGCGGGACGCCGGCGCCTCTAGTGAGTCCCTGGACAGCATGGACAGTGGCCCGGGTAGCCGCAGTCCCCGCTCGCAGCCCATGGCGCACAAGGTGTCGGCCCTGGGCCAGTCACGCAGCTCCGAGGACGTATCAGCAGGCCATCCCAAGGCTCGCTTCAAAAAGGGCTTCTCTCTGCGGAACATGAGCCTCTGTGTGGTGGACGGAGTCAAGGAGATCTGGCATAGGCGTTCATCTCCGGAGCCCGATGGCGGCCGCAGGGCCAACGGGGATGCCACGGGGGACAAGTGGAGCCAGCGCCTGCGTTTCTCCAAGGCCTCGCAGGGGCACAAGGCTGAGCAGCTGGAGATCCAGAGGGAGGGCACCCTACGCTACATGGTGGCCGACGACACCAATTGCATGGGCAGTTCGCAGTGGCAGAAGTGCCGGCTGCTGCTGAGGAAGACAGGGCCCCGCATTGAGGGTGAACGCTTCCTGCTGGAGTTCTACGTTCCACCCAAGGTGGGTTCTGATGCTTTGCTCTGTAACGCCCCCTGGTGGCAATCTAAATGTGCCTTGAGTTGGTGAATGTGTGTGATAACTACGGTGGGATGTGGTTGGGGGGACTTCGCAAATGGGATCCATGCTTTCCCCGTGTGTCAGGACAACCAGCGGAACACACCAAGGTCACTCGGTTCGCGCGGCGGTGCTGGGGGGGACAGGAATATGCTTTCCAATGGATAGGGCCATATGCAAGCGGTCTCGCCATGCGACTTCTTCTCATCCAGCTGGAAGGAGTCCTGAGCTCACAGACTCATCCAGCGCAAAGCCGCCCACCCCCAGGCCAGAATCACCTCATGATCCAACGGACACCTGAGCTCCACAGCATTTGGAAATATTATTAACGTGTCCCTGGTGACCTGTGTGTGCATCTGTGTGTGTGTGTCTGCATGTTTGCTCTGTGACGGGGTTCTTTATATTGCCCTTTAGGAGAGAGCACACAGGATTTGCACAGACTTTCTCCAATTTTGTTTTGAGCTCTCAAAAGAGATCATTCTAGTAAGTGGGTCTCAGCATAGGGGTGGCATAGTGTCAGCATCGCCCGACATGGCCGATCACCTCGTCTCACCTCACTGAACACGTCCTGCTTTCTCAAAAGCGGCATTCACATGAACAGTTTTTTTGCCACGTTTTAAATATGTAGATGACCTTCATAGCACGTCTTGCACACGCCCCATTCTTCATGTGTCCCATACAGCGCTGCCCTCTTTGTGATTCAAAACATTCTACCCAGTGTCTTGGTAACGGAATCCTTCTGAGGCTCTGCTCTCCCTGCTGACCCCGGCATGTCTCCAGGGCGGAGTGTACCACTTTATTACTCGTGCTGCATTGCATGATTGTTTTCATGTCAAAACCTAGGGCTGTACCATCTTGGGGGGGGGGGGGGTTTAGGTGTCCATGGAGCCATGTGGCTTTATTGTCTTCTCCCTGAGTTTCTCTTGATAGATATCTTCCATCCTCACATTATGAGGACAGTCCAGCACAAAGTGAGGCATGCATCCATATGCATTCATAGTTATTTTGTGATGGTGCACCAACTGACCCATGTCTGTCCCCTGGACCTGGACTGCCTTTGTTGTATTTCTGCCTCAGCTCAGCTGTAACCGGTATCGAAAGGAAACAATGCAATCTGTCGGCCTGAAGTCCCTCTATTTTACACGCCGCAGTGCGGTGGAAGGAGGCAGAGGAATGGAGGATTGTTACCATCGCATCTCCTGCAACCCCTCCATCTCTTTTGGGGCTGAACGGTTGCCGTTAAAATCAATAGACATGAAAAGGCCGAGGATTTACCTCCCTGTGAGCTCAGGATGACGCACGCTGTGTCACATGCTTCTTAATAAATAATTTAATATTAATATAGTCCTTAATAGGCAGTCATTGGACACGGAATGTGCTGCTTAGGTGCAAATGCTGCATTTGTGCTGTAGGCTCTTGCGGTTAAAAACGGTATCATATGCGTGAAATTGCTGTATAGTTATCTATTATTTGAAAATTCAGTTTTAGTTTGTATTAAAAATACGCTCAGCATCTTATCCCTGAGGTATCTCTTTAGGAAAACAGCGAACCCGATGTAGCTTTGCTGTTTATTGTTCTCTTCATTCATTGCTTTGCATCTCCAAGCCATTTACTCAATTATCATATCAAGTCACTCAGAGGTGTTAATGTGACAAAGAGCCTGGGGCCCTCTGTTGACACCCCAACCCCCCCACACCCCCATTGTGCTATGCTTCGTATTGCTGACACGACTGGGCCAGCGACATGCACTCGTACGGGGTGATGTGTCTCGGAACCCCCAGAAACCTCAAGGTCAACTGGCTCAGTAAAACATAGAGATTGTCATAAAATGCTAATGCTAATGGAGACCAAACTGCCCATAAGATTCACGTTTCTTCTTCAAGCAGGACAGTAACGCCCGTAGTTGCGGATGTTTGGCTCCTCTATCTAGGCCAAGTGAGGCCAGCCCTGGGTCTTATGGGCCACAGCTTCTCCTTTCCGATCCAGGAGATTAATTAATGAGCTGTTATTGACCCATTCGCTGAATTAACTGTCAGATTCAAGTAAAAAAAAACTAAAGAGTTAGTTAAAGCTGTACTCTTCATTCTATTTAAACTAAACCTATGTCAAAGATAAGGATGTAGACCAGGGTTCCCCAATTCCAGTCCTGGAGGGCTAGTCTGTGTCACAGTTTGCAGATTTCCCTGCTGAAACACTTTATTCAGCTCACCAGCCATTTGCCAGGGTTAGTAGGTGTGTTTGAGCAAATCTGCAAACCAGGACCGGAACTGGGGAAACCCTGCTGTAGACGTATCTTCCCACAATAATATGATTGATCATTATTTTATATGATCACAAAACAATAAGTAAGAGGTAAATACCTAAGAATTAACATTTACTCTAAAAATATTTTGTTAGGACAAACAGAACCATGTTCTTAACATCTAAAAGTATTTGTTAGCTAACAGAATAACAAATGTGAAGAACGATATCAGTCCCTCAGTAAATAAGTTTCCATGTAGCATACATGTAGCAAAACCAACGTGTAGCAATATTGTGCTAATACTGAAAACTAGTACTTAGTTACAGTTACTAGTAACTCATTTACTTTACGAACTACTGTATATGAAAGTATTTACTTACTAGGGAAAGTAACTTTTGCATTACTTCAGTTCTCTTATTAATGCATACATACCCAGACAGCACACATACATTGCTGGGACGTTGGTTTAGAGATTTCAGAGTGTCATTAAATGATTGCATTACTGATAATACCAACACTGCTTGTGAGGGCTAGTCCATAACGAGCAAAAGCCATCAAATCTGCTGCCTCCTAAGGCCTGGAGATGCCCATGCCGGATTTGGGATGTTCTAGTCACTTGTGGACCCAGGTTGTCTCCTAATCGGTGTGTCTGTCGTGTGTGTATGTGCAGATGCTGGTCTCTGTTGTGTGTTTACCTGCTCATGCTGGTCTCTGTGGTGTGTGTACCTGCTCATACTGGTCTCTGTCGTGTGTGTACTTGCAGATGCTGATCTCTGTCGCGTGTGTACCTGCTCATGCTGGTCTCTGTCGTATGTGTATGTGCTCATGCTGGTCTCTGTCGTGTGAGTACGTGCTCATGCTGGTCTCTGTCGTGTGTGTACTTGCTCATGCTGGTCTCTGTCATGTGTGTACCTGCTCATACTGGTCTCTGTCGTGTGTGCACGTGCAGATGCTGGTCTCTGTCGCCTGTGTATGTGCTTTTGCTGGTCTTTGTCCTGTGTACGTGCTCATGCTGGTCTCTGTTGTGTGTGTACCTGCTCATGCTGGTCTCTGTCGTGTGTGTACCTGCTCATGCTGGTCTCTGTCGTGTGTGTGCCTGCTCATGCTGGTCTCTGTCGTGTGTGTACCTGCTCATGCTGGTCTCTGTCGTGTGTGTACGTGCTCATGTTGGTCTCTGTTGTGTGTGTACCTGCTCATTCCACCCTGGGTGGCTTTGTCTTTGCTCCACTAGCTTTGGAGCTCCGCTTTTCTCCTTGCTCAGTGATTTTCCTACTTTAGGCTGCAGGATTTCCAGTCTATTGTGAAGCAGTGGCTGCAGAGGGATGATTGTGTTACGATGAGAGTGAGTCGCGCTTGAGGCACAAGAGGCAGCTGAGGCGTCGCCTCGTATGGCGGTCGAGTGTGTGCAGGTAGTGATGACATTATAGCTGTTCTCTCTGTGTTTGTCCCTCCCTCTCAGTCCTCAAAGCCCAAAGTGAGTGTACCCCTCTCCGCTATCGTGGAGGTGAGGACCACCATGCCTCTGGAGATGCCAGAAAAGGACAACACCTTCGTCCTTAAGGTACAGCCTCCCTTCCTCTCTGCATGATCCCAGCAGTATCGCATGCCAGCCAACACAGCAACTGTGCAGAATGTGTGTTCACCACAGATGCATGTACATCATCAAGTCACGTCAAGTAAAATAGGTATCTCAGCAATTTACAATACAGAGTGATAACCAACAGTGCAACATTCATGACAGGACAAACATTGCAGTGGTGGAATTTTGTAATAATCTACATTCAGTTCAATTCAATGTATTTTCATAGAGCCTTTTACAACAGAGTCGCCCCAAGACACAGGAAGAAAGAAGGGGGGATGTATGTATCGATGGATGGATGGCTGGATAGAGAGGAGTGACTGACCTGCTGCACTGTTCCTGCTGTCTTCTCTGTTGATTTATTTTCTTTCCTCTCTTCTTCTTCTTCTCCGTCTTCCTGGCTTGGTCTCCTAACAGCACCTTTTATTTTGGGAAGCGATTTTCATGGATTTGAATTTACAGAGACGTCTCTGCCTCCTTAGTAACAATAGGCAAGACATCCGGCTACACCGGAGGCACAATAAGAGGAAAATGGAGAGAAATCCTATAATGATGCAGTTATAATAGGATGTAGGTACCTGCACTTGTTCCCACTTGCACCATAGTCTCCCCAGACGCCAGGCGGCTCTTCATTTCATCTAATCTCAGTGTTTTAGTCTCCTTTATGTGCATTTTGCATTCCCCTGATTAGTTACAGTGCTTTGGATTTCTGGACTTTCTTAGATAATTACATGACATTGTTGCAAAGTAGACCACTATTGATAAATGATTGTTGGAGGCCAGTCTGATCCAGATTCAGCAGTAGCTGCAGCGCAGCCCAGTGGCTTTTTGGTGTACTGCCACTCCTCAGTTACGCCTGTGCTCCAGGCTGATAGCAGCATGACTAATTGCTGTTTTTGTTTTTGTTTTGGGAACAAAAGGTGGAGAATGGTGAGGAGTACATCCTGGAGACCATTGACTCACTTCAGAAGCATTCTTGGGTAGCAGATATTCAGGACTGCATAGACCCCGGGTAAATCCATATGTCAGTTACGTCAGGAAGAAGGTTACAGTGTCACTGAGCCTTTTTTTTTTTGTATCTATGTAGCACATAGGTAGACAAAGTAGCATATCAAGAAGTACTGCTTGATCTGCAACTAATAATGTTGGGGGAAGTTAATTAACATTAATAAATAATCAGTGACTGATGTATTATTGATGCCAGTTAATGGCTGAGCATCATCCAGACTGCTTTTTCCTTTACCTGTGTGTCATAGGGACAGTGGCGATGACATTGAGTTGGCATCATGTCTGCACGGCCAGCCTCACAGGGACTTCTCCATGGTGTCCTCCTGCAGCTGTGAGCTCCTCTCCGAGGGTGCGCTGCATCGCCGTGAAAATCTCAGAGGCTGAGACACGCCCACACCATCCCTCATTGGCTAAAGGGAACACTGCCCGATTACAAGTGTCCAGTAACCTTGCTGAAGATGATCATGTGTCATGTGAGGAGGAGGAACTGATATCCTGGGTCATCTTCCCTTTTGTCAGGAGTGCATCGGGCCCCAGAGCGCCCTTGTGTGGCGGCGGCTGAGCACCACAGCGCCCCCTCTGCCCGTTGCCGAGAAACACCCTTCGTAGAGCACCCTTCACACATCCCGTTGGACCGCTTCCTGCAGACAATGGAGGCGGTGGGAACAGTTTCAGGTTAGTCTTTGTCCTGATGATGGTGGGGGGGTAGCAGGGGCGGGGTCTGCTTCTAGTAAGTCTCAGCACTTCCTACTGAGGGTGAAGGGGTCGGAGTCTGCTTCTAGTAAGTCTCAGCACTTCCTACTGATGGTGGAGGGGCAGAGTCTGC
This sequence comes from Mormyrus lacerda, assembly GCA_015163995.2. Classification (NCBI taxonomy): domain Eukaryota; kingdom Metazoa; phylum Chordata; class Actinopteri; order Osteoglossiformes; family Mormyridae; genus Mormyrus; species Mormyrus lacerda. The sequence continues at coordinate 9,392,940 of JAABNX020000044.1, forward strand.
TTCTAGTAAGTCTCAGCACTTCCTATTGATGGTAGGGGCGGAGTCTGCTTCTAGTAAGTCTCAGCACTTACTACTGATGGTGGAGGGGCGGAGTCTGCTTCTA
>JAABNX020000044.1:9393142-9411957 GCA_015163995.2 Mormyrus lacerda
TAAGTCTCAGCACTTACTACTGATGGTGGAGGGGCGGAGTCTGCTTCTAGTAAGTCTCAGCACTTACTACTGATGGTGGAGGGGCGGAGTCTGCTTCTAGTAAGTCTCAGCACATCCTACTTATGGTGGAGGGGGCGGAGTCTGCTTCTAGTAAGTCTCAGCACTTCCAAATGATGATGGAGGGTAGCGGAGTCTGATTCTGCTTGCATGCAGTGCTGGGTACAGCCAGGGCTCTTGAAGCATTAGAGCCTTTGAAGCGCTAGTTTGAAATACATTGATTTTTCTGTCTTGAATTAGCAAGTCCATTATTTGTTGGCAGAGTGTCTCCTGCGTGCCGCTTCCATGTGAAATCAGTCTCTGTCAAACACAAGAATACTTTAGCTGAAGGTCCATTCACAATCGTGCAAACGCAGTGAGAAAAGTATTCTAGCCAGACTTGCAGACTAACCACAATAATGGAGAAGCAAAACTGATGAATGACTCAGAGTACATTCATCTGATGCGAAGCAACAGCAGAGGGAAGGGTTACAGTTAATGTGTCTTCCATGGGATTCAAACTCACAACCTTTGTGTCTTTAGCACAATGCTTTACTTGTTGAGCTCCAGGTGCAGGATAGCGAGAGTTAGTCTAAGGAGGGCTCGGCTCTTCTCGGCTACTGTGAATCCTCACAGTATGTTTGCCTTTACAGGGCCCCTTGGAGAGGGAACACAGGAGCCCGAGGCCGACGGCAATCTCGGCCGCTACCCATGGTTTCACGGGACGCTGTCGCGAGTGCGCGCCGCCCAGCTGGTCCTGGCTGGTGGCGCACGTAGCCATGGGCTCTTTGTGATCCGGCAGAGCGAGACGCGGCCGGGAGAGTACGTCCTCACATTCAACTTCCAGGGCAAGGCCAAGGTGAGGGGTGCCTGGCGCCCGGAATTCCCCATCCCGCGTGGGGGTTGCGCTCTCAAAGCCAGCCGATGCCTGCATTGCAATCCGAGCGAAATGCGAACCACCCCCCACCCCCCCCACCCTCAAGCATGGCCAGGAAGTCAGAATTCCTTCCTTCTCTAGTGTCAGTCGGCATCTTTTGGCAGCCACCCAGAGTCGCTCTCTGCTGTCCTGGGGACTGGCGGGGGGGCTCTCGTATTGCAAACGATTTGCTCGCTGTGGAAGCAGAAAGACCTACAGTATGGCCAGGGGAGGAAGCCACACTCCGGGGGGGAGGGGGGGGGGACAGTGCTTCTGGATCCTGCAGGAAACACACAGGCCATGTAACAGGAAACTCGGAAAACAGCTCCCCACCTTATTTTTCTTTCTGTTTATAAAACTGTGGGTTGATTATAGAAAACCTGTGATGTTTGCTTGTATTAAAGACACTCCCCCATAGGCAATGCCTTTAAAATACACTAAACAGCTACTCTAGCTACCCATCCCATTACCTAGCCATCTTTCTTGACCTTCTCCATGCATGCTGCACCTTTATTCGTATAATATTCAGTTCACCACTATGCCCCCCCGCTCCTCCAAGCTGCTGTAACTCCCGCTATTGCACCCCCCCTCCCCTCCTCTCACCCCCCAGCACCTGCGGCTGTCCGTGAACGATAACGGTCAGTGCCACGTGCACCACCTGTGGTTCCAGACACTGCTGGACATGCTGCGCCACTTCCACACCCACCCTATCCCGCTGGAGTCAGGGGGGTCGGCCGACATCACGCTGCGCTGCTATGTCCAGGCCCAGCAGAGTCCGGCGGGTATGTGATACACCAGGACCCCAAGCCGCAGACCACTGTGATGTGCCACGACTCAGGAAACACCTCACATTGGTCTAGACTAGAGGATGGGCTCCCAAACCTTTCAGTCCATGACCCCCATGGCATAATATCAGGGAGGGGGTACAATTCTCATTTTAAAATTTTTATAAATATATCATCATCTTGTGAACCATCATTTGGGAACCTCTAGTGTACAGGCACCAGTACAAAGCAGCCATTTCAAAACATTATTTCAAGCATTATTTCAAAAATACAATAGTCCACTGTTTTTTCACCACAATAATGTAGAAAGTCATACTTTTGCATGTTCTAGAGGATTCTCCTGATGCATATTTACTGGAAAACACCTATTTGACATCTCACTGACAGGTTTTTTACTCAATCAATGTGTAAAAGAGAAGAGTTCAGAAGAGAAGAGATCTGGCTTCTATAGATTTTTTATGTCGTATATTTAGGAGGACAGCTTATCGGTGTCGCGTGTTTATGGATCAGGATCGCAAAGTATTCTTCCGCAGAGCGGAAAGCCGACACTCTCCCGTGCGTCTCTCTGCCTCCTCTCACCTCCTCGTTCTTTAACATTCCTGTGTCACACACACTAATAACAGGCAGCATTTTCACGGGGACTGGACCAGCACTGGCTCAGAAATCAAGCACAGCACAGCACAGCTGCCGCTTTTGGATCACTTAGCCTCAGAGGCTAAGGGACAGGGGGTGTCCTGAGATTCTGAGCCGTTCGCTGACACCGAAACCCATTTTCATGGTGCTGTAATTATTTGTGCAGCTCAGTATAGCCCCCCCTCTCAGAGGTTAATGCAGAATCAGTGAGGGGGGGGGCTGTTGGGTATGGGGGTCCTGAATAAGCCACTTGGTACATTAGTGTATTACAATTTATTTGCAGTCTTAAAGATGCAGTATGTGCTGCAGTATGCACACAGTCTGCATGATAAATAGTGATAAAACAACATGATGAAAAGCTTATTTGAACTTTTTGACATGAAACTTAAAAATGCATCAAAATGACTCATCACTACAGGTAATACTACTGCTTATTTATTTGTAATGCCCCATGAAAATGCCTTCAAATATAAAGTTATTCACGGTTTACTTCTTACCTCCAGCAGAGTTTAGCTTGTAAGTGAAGTTTTGGCAGCAGTAGGTAAACGGATTAAGTTTAAATACAAAAACACGGGTCAGAAATCAAGGCATCATGTAGGAATATCTCATCTGCTTGAGAAATGATTGTCCAGTCAGAGCTACTGATAAAAATGAGCAAAGCTGATGAAAAAACATGACTTTTAGTGCAAAACGAACATTCCATTGAAGCATTCAGTCTTTTTCTACATTTTGTGATGTTAAAAAAATGTTAAAGTTGGAGGTGTGCTCCGGTAAGGTGTAATTTGGACATAAGGAAGTGGAGCTGTGTTCTGGCAAGGTGTGATTTAGACATAAGGAGGTGGAGCTGGGCTATGATAAGGTGCAATTTGGATATAAGGAGGCGGAGTTGTGCTCTGGCAAGGTGTGATATGGACATAAGGAGGTGGAGCTGTGCTCTGGCAAGGTGTGATTTAGACATAAGGAGGTGGAGCTGTGCTCTGGCAAGGTGTGATCTGGACATAAGGAGGCGGAGCTGTGCTCTGGCAAGGTGTGATTTACACATAAGGAGGTGGAGCTGGGCTATGATAAGGTGCAATTTGTATATAAGGAGGCGGAGCTGTGCTCTGGCAAGGTGTGATTTGGACATAAGGAGGCGGAGCTGTGCTCTGGCAAGGTGTGATTTGGACATAAGGAGGCGGAGCTGTGCTCTGGCAAGGTATGATTTAGACATAAGGAATGTATTATTATTATTATTAATATCATTATTATTATTTTATTATTATTATATATAGACATAGGAGTATAAACAGATATGTTTCACATAAACTTCACTAATTTCAGCATCGTCTCCAGCATGCATAACTTATACATTTCAGTGTCCTTACAGGTCGTTCTCCCTCTGGATCCTGACATTTGCTCCTTTCTGTTGCCACACAGATCCTGCTGCGCCTCGCATCCCAGCACCCCCTAGAGACCCAGGCTGTCAAAGTGACCCACACCATTCTCCTCACTACTTCCCTGGAGCCCCACAGCCAGCGCCCCCCCCAACGGACGCACCCCCCTCTTCCTCCAGCACGTCTTCCTCGCCCACCGCCCTGCCCCCCTTCTCCCGGACTGAGCCAGGGGGAGGGGGAGGTGGAGGGGGAGGGGGTGGGTTGCGGAGCCGCAGCAACAGTTCTGAGCGCCTTCTGGAGCCCCCTAGTGGCTCTGCCGAGGACTACCACGAAAGTGACACCACCAGGAGAGCGCGAGCCGTGGAAAACCAGTATTCCTTCTATTGAGGTGGCAGCCTGAGCCCTCATTGGCTCAGCTTCCAGAAGAATCCCGCGTAGAAGATGGGTGACAAAGACTGACGTTATCCAAATATACATTTTTTACAGCACATATCAGTTTATTATAGTATCACCCCCCCCCCCTCCCTGCTTAAGGTTCTCGAATGAAACCATTTGGTAACAGTTGGCAGAGATACACCAGCCAAATCCCAATGAAATTTAACCTCTGCTTTGGCTTTTAAAGGTCATGGATTCACTTCTCAGAACACAGACAGGGAAGAGGAAATGATCCTGTATTATCACATGCCCTGCTACCACCATTTTCACTCTCACTATTCGAAAAGACCCTCTCAGTTACATTAACAAATGGTCTTGCATTCTTGTATGTTTAAAAGCTGCACAAAGATGACCATGGATTTTCCCTGGTCACTTGAGTCTCTTCCATTAGGGTGGCCTTTATCTTTCACAAACAGGTGTCATTAGCTTTGGCTTTCAGTGACTCATTATACAGTGTAAACTAACCCGGAACGTTCCAGCACAGTAGCTAATGGATAATTTTTACTAGTCTCGGTTGTCTAGTGAGTGATGACTGACGTGACACGATTTCACTTTAATAACCATAAGTTAATTAATCTTAAAATGTTTTGTTTGTTGCTGAAGTTGCTCTCAAAATGTTTTCTGTACTTTCGGTTTTTTGTTTTGTTTTAATGCAGGCCCTGTGATTTTGGTAATGAATGTGTGTGTTGATATAGTAAGGGATGATTTACATTTGAAGTATATTATAGAGACCAGTTATAAAAGACATTTTGGTATGGTTTATTATTGTTTGTTATTGTTATTGTTTTTGTTGAGTGTTATTTTGTGTTTGTGCTGTGCCCTAGAACAAAATCCATCAGGGTTTGGACTAGAAAACTGCTCCGGAGAGCTGCTCTTTCTGTAATGTCTGCAGGACCTGCCTCTCTGGCTCTCATCTGTGAATGGGCCAATTACACACCAGGCAGAATCACTCTGTCCGGTGTCTGTGATGTAAGCCACACACAAATTGGCCTTAGCCACTGAGAACTGCATCACAGATAGTTTCACGGCCTTGCAGAAGTATTTTGGCTCTTTGTACAATGTCCCATTTTGTAAAATAGCAGTACAATGTGCACACAATTTTAAAGCTTAAAATTTTAAAGATTAGATATAGTGATTATTTACATATAAACCATACATGTTACTGTAAATGGCAGCACACACTAAAGAGGAAAACTTAGTTATATTAATTTCATAAATGTTTATACATGTGAGCTGCGGATTTGGTGGGGAAATGTCTGGCAGTGATTGAAGTTCTTTTTTTTTTTATTCAGGTCAGCAGCTTAAAGTAATTCCACAGACTGACATGAAACAGGAAATTGATAAAGATCGTCAGCAGTTTTCCAACCTTAGTATAAACATCCACCCTTCATGTTCCTCATAGCCTGGATCCCTGTCTGTTTTTGCTTCAAAATGTGAAACTCAATGTTCCCAAAATGTGGGACACCCATTTTCACATTTTACATCCTGGTTTTCCCAAGAATCCTTGGTGCCATAAAAACATCGAGATGTCTACATGGTCAAGTGCTCCACAAAATTTGTTCATAAAAATGAAATTGTCCACCTCTCCACTAAAACATCTACCAACTGCTTGTGAAATACAGTTTCATGTGGGGAAATGGAAATAGGAAAGACTAGTTTTATTTCTTTAGGAATACAGAAGTGATACGTCTTTTTGCGGCCCTGTCGCAGTTGAGTCATACCGGGCTTTCTTTTGGTCTCAGCCAAACCATTGCGTGACTCCATGCCTCCCTGCGCCGCTGTGCCCATGGGCTCTCTTACGGTGGCATCATCCAGTGCCCAGAGATAACCAATCAGATTGTTTAGAAGGTGGGTCCAAGCAACTAGAGGTGGCAGGACCAATACATCTGATTGGTTGCTTACACCTCATCTAGTTGCTTGGTTAGTTACCTCCTCTACAATCTGATTGGCTATCTCTCCGAACCCATCGTTTTTCATCTTACCCTCAGAACATTTTCGTGGATGTGAAACCACCATGAGCTTTCCGGTGGCTCATTTTGTTTAAAGACTGGCCACCTTCTGTCTGTACTGAGGCTGGGCCTGTATTTGTTTCCTTCACTTGACCACTGACCCCTGTAACCCCATTCATCTGATTTTGTAGTGATGATTACCTACATGAACAAAGCAGATTTTATTACATCCAAATATCTCACTGTTGTGCACAAGGCCCACTCAACCAATATGGCTAGTTTAGTTTAGTTATCATATGTACCTAAAATAAGCTTTCAAGGAGATTCTCATAAAAAATGAACTTCAATTCAATTTTGCCCTTTTCACTTTGATTATCTATAAGGGTCTGAACATTTTTTTGGAAGGTACTGTGTGTCTGTGTTTGCAGCATGAATGTTTGTTATATTTACGGCTTAAATCTTGAATTTGCCAATGTATTGCTCATTTGTAGGAAAACATGTTTATGCTGCCCCCAGTCCCTTGTCAAACCAGATTGTCAAACACTGTGCCCTTATTTTGTCATACAATAGATATTGGGGACATGGCATGTAAGATCAATTAATTAGTGATGACAAAGAACCAATTGTAGTATTTCTTGACCCCAAAAAAGGGCTCATAGGATGACCCAAAGCAAGCCAAGAGCACCACCTAGTGGGGTCAAAAAATACTGCAAATGGTTCATGAGGCGATTTGGGCCCTCACTACAATGAATTGAGAATGATTTAAATAGAGGATCAGTGTTGGCATGGATTTTTATGCCTTTATAAATAGTGGTACAAAGAGCACCACTAGACCATATGCATTTCACTTTGTCGCTGTATACTTTACCTTTAAATGCTGTCTTGTTCAGGTTCAGTGTGTTTGGGTGCCTTATAGACACTGAAACTGATGAGTCCAGGAGCCTGAAGTCACGTGACCTGAAACAACAGCTTTTGATTTGCCTTTTTTCATGGATCAAAGGAGACCCCAAGTGGAAATGCTATGCCCACTGAGAGATAATGTTGGATTATCTGTATGTTTTCGGGGGTTTGACACTGGGATTGGTTTCCCAGAATGCCCCAGTGCTTGGGAGCACCTAGTGCATTAGTTGTGAAATGGGTTTACATATTTCTTGTTGTATCCCTTCCCTCAGAAGTTGTACTCAGATCTCTTTATATGCCAAATTTAATTGATGGGCAGATGCTAAAATGTGTCTGAGGTCACCTCTACACTGTAAAGAGTTGTGCTGTAGCCAACAGTTTCTGTGCAGGAAATGCTCTTGTGGATTTGGGTGAGTGAAAGATTTAATAGTGTTCATGTGCCAATTTTAAACACTGTAGAATATTTTTAATACAGTCTGTTTCTCTGTCAAAGTCAGTTATATTGCCCTGGCAATTTAATTTATTACTTAATAAATTCTTGCTAATTAACCTCTGTGAATCATTGCTGGCTCTGATGAGGAATTAGTGTGGTCACACAAGGGAATAACTAATGTGAATTATTCCGTGGACTTTTAAACATTTATGCTACTTATGTCATCTAGCTAAGTTTAAACAAGTCTTTTGCTTTTGTACACAGTACAAAGTTTTTAGCATTTATATTTCTGTGAATTGACAGTGATCTTGAATACATATATTTTCTTTCCTATTTCAAATCATTGTCTTTGTGAATAGTTGAACACTTCTACAGAACCTAAAATAAGTAATGAATCATCTGCGGGTCAAATACGGTATTAGATTTTTAAAATGACATACCAGGTCCGGTTCTTTTACAGCTTTTTCCTAGGAGCAAACACTCTCCGAAAGAGTAAGGATGGTACCAAGATGCCCTGACTAAAATTGCCCACTATGAACCTCTTTCAGATCTGGCTTCCTAATCATCCCCTATATCTAACTGTTGAATTCTCTGCTGCCCCTCCAGCACCTAACCCACTGTGTGGTGGGTGTACTGTCCCATTGCATCACCAGGTGGGTGATAGAAGTGGATCCCCATTGCTTCTGTTAAGCGCTTTTGGTGTCTTGAAAAGTGCTATACAGTATAAATGTAACTTTCAGTCTCTGTTACTTGCCTCCTTCTTCTTCCACACTTGTTGTCGGTGTTACTGTAGCTCCTTCTCCTACTGGTCATCCTAGAAGGAGGTATCCAAGTTAAATCAGGGCTTACCGCTTGTCCTCAGCATGGGAGAGGATGGAGAGGGTTTCTGTCCGTTTGCAGCAGACGAGCTAAATCTTCTCCTGTCTGACAGTCAGCCTGCGCTAGAACATCGCAGTTATACGCAGAGTCTGGTTATCCCAAATTATGTTTGCCTCACTGATCTCCAAGGAGTGCTGCTTGGCTTCCAACTTGTGCCCCCTCCTGTCCGGGTGGTAGACTAACATCTGTAATGAGTAATAAGAGGTTTTTATCTGCCTTTGTGTTACACTACGGGAAACTTAGCAGATGCCAGCCAAACACACACCAGATCATCATGGTCATCCTGAAGGATCGATCGCTTCTCCATCCTTTCTGCACTTCTAAATGATCTGCTCTGCCAGCCTCTTATTCTGCTGATTTTGAGCCCTTTTCCATTCTAGCTATTTCCAAATAAAGACATGTCTTTGTTACAAATTTAACTGAAAAGGCCTCCATTTGGCCACTGTCGGAAACAAATGATCTCTGATGATCCGGTTTCACTTTTCTGAAAGGTTGCTATCGCTATGGCGGAGTTTTGGCGGATCATCTCCCAGCTTACTCAAACGCAAGTGCAAACTTTCACTAACAGGCAATCAGCACCTGTACGACTACATCAGGATGGACAAAAATCCCCATTACATTGGCAGGTGTTAAAACCGGTGGACAAAAGGGTGGGTAACTTACAGTTTCTTTTGAATGGGTCTTTAATTTTCAACTACTCTTTACCAGGGGCCCCGTTACTGATTTTGGGCCCCCAACGCAGATCAGTCCAAATAGGTTCCACATTTTTTAGGGTAAGTCCTAACTTTCCCCCCATGAAGGTGGCCCCTGCTTTTTACCTTCTGTAATCTTACAGGTCTTAGACTATGCTGCAGGCGCCGCTCATTTTAATTCTCTGTTTGAGTCCAGTGGTCAGCAGAGTCATTTCAATGTCACTGTTGGGCCCCTGAGCCAGGCCCTTAAGCCCAGATGCTCCAGTGACTGGCTGACCTACTGTCTCGATTGTATGTCTGCTCAATAAATAACATTTTAGATGTATAAACAACCTCAGCTAACTGATCTGATAACATCAATATCAGTTTAGCAGTAGATTCCTGTGTGGCGTGTTACATGCCGCTGTCCTATTTTGGCAGGCCAGCCCTGTTAGTAAATGTTTATACACGCATAGATTTAAAACATTTCACTCTTTGAATTCATTTATACCCGCAATGTTATATACATGCTAGTCAAGACCTGTGTTTGTCATGTAACAATGAAACACAACTTGGCCAAAATTATATGGATATTTGAATATCACATCCATATTTCGTTGTTGAACATCTCATTCAAAATCCACGAGAATTAAGATGCCTGCTCAAATGTTATACCGCTGTAATTCTTGCAGTATAGGAGTCGAGATGTGACTGGGATCCTCTGAGGATACTCTGAGGATACTCTGAGGATACTCTGACACGTTTATTGATTATGTTTCAGGATATGGTTTTACTTTGGTTTGTGTTGATTTTGCTCGTGTTCCATTATATGCGAAGCATTTTCTGATTTTTCCTTCTGTTTTACATCTGCTTAGTCCATCATCCATGACCCCCCCCCACTCTGTAGTGTATCAGTGCAGGAGCCAGATCAATTATCTCTTCCTGATCCTGAATACAGTGGAACATAAAAATTTATTTTATTCACGTTTAAGTGTGCAACTAAGTGCAAAAATACTGCACACATCGTTATCCATTGTGCTCACCAGTGTCGGTCCGAGTCCACCTTAGTTGAGTCTCAGTCAAGACCATATCATTAACAAACCGAATCTGAGTCAAGGTCGCTTCTTTACCAAATCAAGTCTGAGTCAATACCAAGTTCAACAGGGGGCAAGTCTAAGATGCGAGTCCATTACTGGAGCCAGGCAGCCAAGATCGAGTTTCAGGCTAAGTTTTGAAAAAATAAGTTCAATTTTAGACCATGAATCGGAATTCAAAAACTATAAAATGAACACTAAACAAACACCTCGCATTTGTACATGTAAATAATTTAAGAAATAAAAAACTCAAAAATAAATTATGTCAAACAAAAAGGTAACATTGACACATTGCCGCACTCCTTCGATACTGTCTTTTCGGAGAGTCCTTGGGTACCGCTGGTATGACTTTGTGCCGAATGAGCGGTCGCTAGAGGAGTCCCGAATGAGGTGTATTACCTGCATTGTGAGGGAGAGTCACTTATGGCACTACAACCATGTGGCATGTTTCTCTGAGGGTGATCCGGCTCACAAGATCCTCATTGCTGGGAACCCAAGCAGTTGCACCAGGCCAAGGGGACGCCCACGTTACACCTGGCTGCAGCAGATGGATGGCCATTTCCGGAGGGTGAGACTGGACCATGTATCTGCCTGGGGGATTGCTGGCCAGGATCCTGAGGAGTTTCGCCTCGTGGTGGGTGCGGTAACGTGCTGTATCAGCCAGCGCATGCTCCCCAATCTGACCTGGCCCGACTTGTAGAAATGATTAATTTCATTGTAACGTGACTGTACGTTGCTGAACTCACTTAAAATTGGTTCTGGAAACAGAGAATATACATAAAACAACACAGAAGTTTCTTTCAAAGGGTTTTTTAATTAAGCAAACCTTTTATTAAACGTTTTGCAGTTTTCTTAAAAGTACTGTACACACAATGTAGGTAAACTGCATTCACAATGTTAAATGGCAGACGTATAGTGTGACACAGTGTACGATATATGTACGTGATATGGATTCTCATTTGAGAAATCGCATCATTTCGCATAAGACACGAGCAGGAGCACCGTGGCGTTATCTTCCGTGTTTCAAGTACAAAACACTGCTGTTGAATTTTTCGAATGTATTTGTCTGGCGCTCTAATCACCACAGAAAGAATGCCATTCACTCCCATTATATTCGACAAAAGTCAGACAGATAGCAGGAAAGCATATCCATATCTGAAACATGCCTTTTTCCAGTTTTGGGGTGATCGGCACCTTTAAAATGTTCGCACATGCGCGGTACAGACTGGTCATTGACAAAACGTGAAAAGATGCGCATGTGTGTTGTAGTGTTTCAACTTTTGGAAAAATGCGTCGCTTGAATATGTCGTCATCATAGCAGTCCATGTGGTTCTACAGTGTCGTTTATGCTTTTTCTTTAAAAACTAAATCTCCAGCAAAGAAACAAAATGTCTTCAAATTCTCGTAGACCAGAACATACGGCACCTCCAGAGGTGGTAAGTAATACTGTTAAAATGAAAATCGGTAGTAATAACCAGCTGGATATGTTAAAATCTAACTCGCGTATTTTGGTCTTCGTTTGCGGTTGCATTTATTTCTAAGAAGCTTGTCGTGTTTAATACCATATTAAACACGATAGTCACTTTGTCTATTTAGTTGCATTAATAGTTTTCACTTCGCAAAGACTGCCAGGACATTTATGCTGAATGAGGTATCTAATCCATAAGTATAAACAATTGAAGCAAATAATGGAAATGTTACAAAAACCACAAAATATTTGCATGTTTGAGTCTTCCGCTTATACTAGCGACGAATTGTACAATGTTACAGTTCAAGTTTGTTGATTTTAACAATATATTTTCGCTCATAGCTGGTCATTCTTCTTCATTCCGTAGTTCTACAACGAAGAAGAGGCCAGAAAATACTCTCAGAAGTTTGTAAATGTTTATTTTTTCCTGAATGTCTTGTTCTTATTGACTTATCTGCATATTACGTAACATCTATGCTTCTGAAAACCTATTTTGGCATATATGTATGTTTCTCTTAGGCAGTATGAATTAACTAATTCTTATTATGGTAAACGACTAAGTCCCAAGTTCTTATAGCTATAATCTTAAATAAGACCACTAAGGTGTTTGCAAGCTTAATCAAGGTTTCATTTGTCGAATATTTGTGTCATTGGTGAGAAAGTCTCGCCATATTCCAGCAAATTGTCTTGTGTGCTTTGATGGCAGCTCTCGCATGATAGAGATTCAGAGTCAAATGTCCGAGAGGGCTGTGGAGCTCCTGAATCTGCCAGAAGATCAGCCATGCTTTCTGCTAGATGTGGGGTATGGTCTGTCTGTCTGTCTCTGTCTCTCTCTCTCTCTTGAAATTTGTGTTAGTTATATGATCATCCATGAGGTATTTATTTTTATTCATCCTTGGCTGTTGAAATGTCCCATTTCCAGATGTGGTTCAGGGCTGAGTGGGGACTATCTTTCTGAAGAAGGCCACTTCTGGCTGGGGGTGGACATCAGCACAGCTATGCTGGGTTGGTATCTTTCACCGCAATTATCACTTTCACATCATCCATCAATCATTTGTCAGTTTGTCGGTTTTACTGTGACTTAGTCATTTGAATATTAAAAGGAAAATAAATATGCTTGTGAAGAAAATGAAACCTTCCCCTTTCTAGATGTTGCTTTGGACAGAGAGGTTGAAGGAGACCTTATTTTGGGCGATATGGGGCATGGTATGCCCTTTAGACCCGGGACGTTTGATGGCTGTATAAGGTAGTTATTGATGAGTCATTTTACGCCTTGACTTGTACTTGAACTTTGACCATTGGCTCTTGTACTTTAGAATATATCTAATGTATTTGTTTTCTTTTACTGTAGCATCTCTGCCCTGCAGTGGCTGTGCAACGCAGACAAAAAATCATACAGCCCCCCCAGAAGACTCTACACATTCTTCAGCACCCTTTACTCCTCATTGGTAATTACCATGCATTTATTAAGCAGTATTATAGATCAAAATGGGTAGAATTAATGAAAGTTTTAATCCTGAAAGATGTGTAGAGCCGCAAATTACAATGTCAATTATGCAGCATTTAAACATTTACAAATTCTGCAAGTGTTTAGTTCTCAGTAACAGTGGTATAATCACGTTTTTCATCAACTTCTTATGCGATGAAATATGAACAGTTGCATCTCACATTAATCCTGAACAGATCTGACTATATTTTGGACAGTTGTTGAGAATGTACATGGGTATATCTGTGTTGTGTTCTAGGCCCGCGGCGCTCGAGCTGTCTTCCAGATCTACCCAGAAAACTCTGAACAGGTGAGTTATTCTCTGCTCTGATGTTTCCCGCTGGAGCAGAACCCTGATTGGCAGCTTATAGTTTGCAGTTAGCTTGTTCTTTCTGTCGTTTTGCATATTATACATCAGGTTTGTAATTTCCCAGTTCCCTAATTTGACCATGTAATCTATACTAATTGACGTATTTTCAGTTTGTTGAATGATTTGCTGAATGTAGCTAACTTAAAATGAAATTCATTCATGAGTACATCCCTTTTATGCAAATATTTGGGGGCAGTGTGAGACCAGAGTGCAGAACTTGAAAGTTTGTTAAACCAAGTAGGGCTGCTTGATTCTGACAAAAATCATAATCACGATTATTTTAATCAATATTGAGATCACGATTATTTAACGTGATTACTCATTGACTTTGTAAATATTATGCATTTATTGAAATTAAACTTAAACTTGCCTGTTTAATAATGGATTTCTTTGAACTCTAAATATGATTCAACTGAGAAACAAACAAAAAGGGTCTGGAAAGGGGTGCGTTATTACACCAGACATAACGGGAGCATCACTGCAAAACGAAATGCGGCACACTAATCGTTTTGTCTTGATTTATTATGTTTTGATAATCATTAGAAGCCAAAATCATATTTGAAATTAAATTCAATTAATCACCCAGTCCTAAAACCAGGTGAATAATGGCAACATTTGAACTTTTTCAGGACTAACCTCTGAGAAGATGGTTGTATAATTGCCAGATATGCTAACAATTCCTTCGCTTTCTTAATGCAGCTGGAGCTGATCACAGCACAGGCCATGAAGGCTGGTTTCACTGGGGGCATGGTGGTGGATTACCCTAACAGCACCAAGGCCAAGAAGTGAGTCTGTCTGTGTCTTGCCTCCACCGGGCACCAGAGATGAGTGGTCTGCCAGAGAGGTGTGGAAGTCGTTTGGAAGTGTAATCAGTATGGACACTTGTCTGGTGGAGTCATTGCTGTGTGTCTCATCTGTGATGTTTTGGCTTCCCCTGTGCCTGTAGGTTATTCCTCTGCCTGTTTGCTGGAGTTTCGGGGATGCTGCCCCAGGTACTCCTTTCCCTCCAGCTGTCGGAGAGCTAGAACGCCGCCAAAACTTGAGCTTGGAGTCAGTGGGCTGGGTGGTCGCACGACTCGGAGACCGTGGTTTCGCCGAGTTTGATGTTTCCCTCGTTCAACAAGGGATGGGCTTGTGTTTCACTTTAACCAATCAGCGTTCATCGTATGATGTCACCGCGTCGGGCCATTTTGTTCTCATCAAACTCAAGGATTCCAGCCATTCAGCAATCAGGCCGGCATCAGTGCCTGCCTCAGTGGGCTAAGCCTCTGTGCCTGTAATCAGAAGGTCACTGGTTCAAGGGGTGTTGTTGATAATAATAATAATTATTATTAACATTGTAAAATAGACATGCCATTACATTGTTCTGTACAGCCTTTGCAGGTATGCATGTTCCTATGTTTTATACTCAGTAACAAAAGTCATGCGCAGCAAATGGCTACTTTACAAATCTATGCATCTTGCCGCTTAGCATAAGACACTGGTTGTAATTAATGCATTGATGTCATACAATGAAGACTGTGATTGGTTAAAGAAGTGAAATGCAAGCCCATCCCTTGTTAATCCAGGGATGTGTCGAACTCTGCAAAACCAGCACGTGCTGTACGACTGTGTTCTTTTTGTTCCAGGGACTGGGATCTGAGACCTTGGACCGAAGTGCTTCCAATCAGGTCCAGTACTCTGGACAGAGGTAAAACACAGCACTCATGCAAAAATGTGGACCGTCTGTGGGTCCCCGAGGACTGAGTTGGGAAACACTGATTTATTAAGATGATTGCATTTTAATTTCTACATAATTTGAAAACATTTTTAAGGATATTGAAATTTTCATTTCTTAACTCAAGAAAAAGAAAATCTGTTTATGGGAGGAATGAATTAACATGAAATGTGCGAATAAATATTCTGTGTATTTGTTAGAGGAGATGGAATTTCAAGTCCCTTTTATTTCTAATTTGTGTATAATTACATGTGTTTTTTCTGATACGGTTCACTTTATGTTTAATTAATCTCTGGCCCAGGAAATAGCGTTTCAGCTTGCATCAGAGTAATAAGTATTCCAAGCCAGGTCTGTCCTTTTCTGTCAAGGTGCCGCTACAAAAATATGAAGGGGAAATCGGCAAAAAAGAGCAAGGACTGGGTCCTCGAGAAGAAGGAGAGAAGGCGGAGACAGGGCCGGTACGTCCCTCGCGATGCTCGCTGCGTGCAAGGTCACTGATACAATATCAATGCAAGCAGATGTCACAGGGATTTGGGTAAAAGGCAGCAGCATGTCTGTGATAACCAGGTGTTTATCGTGCTCATGGTGATCCATTGTGTTTGTCTCCTTTATCCTATGTACAGTGTGAAGTAGTTAACTTTTAATTGAGCTTTTGAATTGATTCCCGTAATTAAAAATTTTGGGTAAAGCTTTGTATATCTGCCAGAATAGGCCTACAGCTTATCCCAGGCAAGAAGGGTATAAGGCAGTACACACACACACACACACACTTTTTGTGAGGACTCTCCATTCATTTCCATGGGCATAACCATAAACCTAGCCAGGATAACAATACAATGATCCAGCCCTAACCTGAACATTAAGTTACTAAACGAAATATAAGAGTTTTTGCATTTTTAGTTTTTTTGATTGCATTCACACATTTTTATCAAATTTAGTTTTCCCTGGTGGGGACCTAAAAATATATATAAAATATAGAGACACACACACACAGACAGTTCTTATAGTCCTATCGTTGTGAGGACACTCTCTTCATTTGTACAGGCTTAACCCTTACCCATCCCTAACCAAATGAAATACAAAACTTGTAGCTTTTTTAGAAAGCTAACCAACATGCATGCATGGACGCACCTATACACACACACACACACACCCCAGGAACAGGATTCAAACCTGGAGTTGTGAAGCAAAGATGCTTATTGACAAACCACATACATCCTTTGGTCCATAAAGGGACCCCGTTAAATCACACATCTGAAACTCCCCCATTTTCCCAGGATCAAGGAAACATTGAGTTGAATAGATACTTCAGGCCTTTGCCTCTGAAGAAAGACTGACGTTTTAAAATTGCACGTCTGTGTTTCCCTTGTCCAGCGAGGTTCGTGCTGATACAAAGTACACCGGCCGCAAGAGGAAACCGCGCTTTTAGCCGTGGAGTTTGGAGTCGTGTGGAGGCTGTGTGACCCACTTACCGTGGGAGGGAGAGACAATGCAGAGGACAGCTTTGGAAGCGGGCGTGCTTTGGGACAGTGTACTTGCAGGAACGCCATGGAAGGTGTCTTGTGCGAAACACGGGACTAGAATCCACCCATCTGCATGACATCTGCATGCATGTTGAAGCTGAATTCTGTGTTCATGTAAAAACTGGTCTATTAAAAGAGCTTTTTATCCTGCATTGATGTTTTTTCCCCTCTTTGTGTGACCGTGTCGTTTTATTGATCGTAAGATGGGTATATGTGATTCAATAAGCTGTTCTTTACAGTTCTCGTGATTATTTATCCAACTTTCTTTGCATGGAATGTACTCTTTCCGGCTGATCTGTACTTGTGTTTAATTGGATCATATGAAGGTTTTCCTCATTGTGACATACCATCTGTAGAATTCTTAGCAAATACTGGCTTCTTTTGTCATAGGCTGTGTAATCTGAAATTAAATTGCATTGCACAGCAAGACACCAGCGGTGAGCCTGGAAACCTCATGTCTCTCGGGTTTGTTCAATTCTGATCCGTAACTATTGTGAAGAACATTATCCTTCCACTTGGTCTCATGTGTGCGACAGACCTATACGTGACCATCTGTCTCCATGTTGAAAATAATTGTTTTGAGCGGTTAAAAAAGTTTCCAGGTATAATTTTCCTCTTAGAGCACCTTGTAGGCACTCATACCAGCAGAGGTCGCCATCGTTTACAAGTTGCTCAACGATTACCAAAATAAGTATTAAATTATGTTAAAAAACTGTTTTTTGTATTTTTTATGTAGTTTGTATAAGACACTGCACCTTATATTACGTTGTCGCGTTTCACTCCACGGAGTCGGGCTCTAATAACGGACTACACACACCCCTAATATCTGGCCTTCCTTTCCCTCACATCATAGGCAATATTAATCGCAATCGAAGTCCTCGTGACTCCTACGATATATCTTAATTATCATTATGTATGTGGTCGACGGTGGTAAAAGTTTAATACTGAAGCAGCCTTTTATTTTCGATCGTGCCGCCTTTCATTCTTTACAGCGAGTATGAAAATGGGAAAATGACGCTCTCGCTGGATTGAGCGTGAGGCGCGCTCCCGCCGCTTCTACACCCCTTGCGCGCCGCCGCACCTTAGTGATTTGACGAAAAGGAAATAAGAGAAGGCGAGTGGAGATTACGGTTAGCATCATCTTTCTGCTAGAAGGGACCAGGAAAACTGCCGCACAAGTCATATCTGCACCATGAAGGACCGCACGCACGAGCTCCGAGCTGTAAGTTGCACCGGATTAATCCGATTTTAAGTTTTGAGCGCAGCTGAAGCAAACGGTGGTTTGCTGTTACCAGGATCGCTGCTGAATTCACCCCGTGTAATATTTAGACAAATGCATCAGCTACACCTGCTTTCCAAAAGGGAAATGTAGATAATCTAACATATGTGTCCGGTTAATTTTATTTTGTAATTCGCATACGCTTTATTCCCCAACTTTTGTAAAACGGGTAGTTTTTAATTATGTTTTTCATGTTTTTAAACATTTAGCTTGATGTTTAATTTTTCTGGGGGTTAATTGGGTTCGGTGGCTGAAACCATATGGAAAGGAAATGTTGTAGATGTATCAGTGTCTCTGGTTGATAAAACATCAACTGTTATTCATCTGCAGTGACACGACAATGATCACTAACTTAGTATGTATCATTCTGCATGCGCGACAATATTTTTCTTTTGTATTATTTTGATTTTTGACGTCGCTGCTGATTCCTTGATTCATATTGAAAAGAACAACCTGCAAGAATCAGAGTGTGAGCGCTGTTTTAAAGCCCGATTTGCCCAGGTACTTTCGCGGTTATTCATTTTTTAAGACATAGTGGCAGACGGCGTTTAAGGCGTCGGCTCATTATGTCCATCTAAATAGTAACTTGGCACATATATTGAAAAATATGGTCACTGGGGGGTTTCCCGTAAGATTTTGAGCCATGTACATGTTTATCGCCTGATCCTAACGATTGTCGTGTATAGCAACACGCGAAGGCAATTTAACAAATACACGCATGGTTTTTTTGTCGCACTAATATACCAATGTGTTGATTTTATCAAATTCGAGTCAGGGCTAACCAAAGATAGTCAACTCTTGAATAACCATCAGCAACTATACGTGAGATTGTAATATACGGCTATTAAGTGCAGCAATATTCTTCTTT
>JAABNX020000044.1:9412057-9426993 GCA_015163995.2 Mormyrus lacerda
TCAACTCTTGAATAACCATCAGCAACTATACGTGAGATTGTAATATACGGCTATTAAGTGCAGCAATATTCTTCTTTAAAAATCCGCTTACGGTTATTACGACGAGTACAAATAAGTTTCACTTATGGTAACGATGTAGATAGCTATTACAAAGGCGTTTCTTCAGTGATTAATGTGAATTTTCATTATTCGCTGATCATAAAATAAGTATATCGTTTAGGGGAATGACTTGTGGCAAAACCGAATGTAATATATATATGTATTAAATCCGTGACTGAAATTGTGCGATGACTTCTTGCATTTAATAACTGAATGCTAAACGGGTGACATGTCTAATCTGCCTGAAACAATACTAAAATCATACTCGGATCCTTCCTTCTGTAAGATCGTGGCCTCTCCCCCCCATCGGATGCTGTAATTAATTCCCAGAGGCGCGCTGATCGTTTCCTCAGGCCTTTCCCTAATGTACCCGTCAGCTCCATCTCACTCCAGCTGAACCATTGGTGGGTACTGGAGGGAAAACGTCATATCGGCTTTCCTGGGTCTTCATAATGTTCTGGTTGCTTAGATTCTCACGTATTATCATACAAATGAATGGTGATTAAAAAACATAATCCTAGTTGTCTTATTACAAAATCAATAAAGGTCCACAATGGGAAAAAATGGAGTGGCTTCATATTAATGTTCTGTTCGGGATATGGACTCGTATTAATAAATTCCAGTTGTTTTTGCACTTTAATCATAGGCTGTATGTTCCATCTTTACTGCATGCCATATATTGACTGTTTGAACTATGCCTGTAGGCTCACCCTGGATCCCAGCACCCGCCATACCCTTGTGCAGCCCAAGGAAGGCTGCTGATGGACACACTGACATGTAGGACCTTTTAGATGACTCAGTGACTCAGACCATTACAACCAGATTCAGCACGGAGGGCTGTTTGAACGGGGTTGTGTGCAGGTGTTGATGTGTGTGTGTGTGTGTGTGTGTGTGTGTGTGTGTGTGTGTGTGTGACTGACAGTTACCTGGGTGTGGTGATGGGTGAGCAGACCCTCGTAATGGCGACATTAGGCCGCGCTCAACTTGCCGTCTGGCAGGTACGAGACAGATGGATGGAGCAGTCATTTTCGTTTGGTTATGTCTGCGAGCTGAGTCATTTTTCACAGGCTCTGATATTGATATCTGTGGCCTGGCGGTTATTACTGTTTAAGAATCGACTTACACGGGTTTCGAAAATGTACAGATGCCATGTGGAGCGCTGGAAAGTAACGGCAAGACTTCTGGTTGAGGATGATAGAAATCCCTGCTCGGACTATTCGGATGCAGAACCTGTAGATGCACAAGAAATCCCGCAAATGAGTGAACGCAAAAAAGTGAAACATGCTGTATAATGAACATCATTATGTGTACCTTACATAAGCCTGCTTTACTCATCCGAACATCTTCATAAAATATGAGAAACTGGAGATGCTTCAAGTGTAAATCTCCAGTGGGGCGGTATAACTGTACTGGTGTAACTGTACTGGTGAATGAAATGCTAAAGTGGCATTTGCTCAATTAAATAAATAGCCGTTGGCAGTGGGAAAGTGAATGATTGTACGGATTATGTCCTCTCTGGCATTAAGGGAAGTGTGGCAGGCAGCTACAAACTATTCCCGGAGACATTATTGTTAAACAGGCTTTGTCCAGAATGAATTGTACACGTTCCAGTGTATTTTTAGCATCTTACCCACTTATACAGATGGATATTTTACGGAACAAATTCAACTTCAGTGTTTTTCCTCGGGGTACAACAGTGGAGTGCTACATGGGATTTCTTAAGGAACTGGTCCACACCTTTAGAAGAAAAAGGGAAAAAAAAAATATTTTTTACCTGCTGGGCTGCTGACTTAGTGCCAGAGATAAGAGGTTTATCGTGGATGGAATTGCAAAATGGCGCACCAAATCTTTGTAAGCCTTTGCATTAATAATGTAGCTGCTGTAACCCTAAGCGGAGACTGGATTCCATGCAGTTTGGC
Source organism: Mormyrus lacerda (assembly GCA_015163995.2). Taxonomy (NCBI): domain Eukaryota; kingdom Metazoa; phylum Chordata; class Actinopteri; order Osteoglossiformes; family Mormyridae; genus Mormyrus; species Mormyrus lacerda. Next base: position 9,414,076 of record JAABNX020000044.1, read on the forward strand.
TTTCATTTCCTATCCATTTTGCATTTATCCCGCCATGATCGACTTCAAAGTCAACTTCAAAACCAAATGCATGAGTAACCAGTGTGGGAAGATATTCCTTTCTAAGAAATAATTCTCTCCTGCATGCAGAATATTCACAAAGAAATTTAGCGAGAAATGAAAAGCTCATTGTCATTAGATACTGTATTGGGAATGAGCTCCTGTGATTTAAATATATTTCTCCCCAGCTTCTCGTATGACTCTGTTTGCTGGAGCGCAGGAGGGCAGGTAAACCGCTTCATCGAAAAATGATGCCGTTCCCTCCGGCGTAAAAGAAAAGCCTGCAGATATTTCTCCCTTCCGGGACCTGAGTTGACCGCATGCTTTTGTTTCAGTCTAGCTACTCATTTTGTACGATGACCTTAAAGAGTAGGACTGTATAAAAGTGAACATGCTGCAGGTGGAAAAGTTAAGGAGGGGTGGATTGTACAGCACTAAGGGTTCCTTGCGAGGTGCTGAGCAGATGCCCTGCAACACCGCCATTTCCTCCCACGGTTTTACAAGGTTATTGGCTATTATCAGAGGACTTGTAATGTCCCAAACAGCCCTTTTTTATTGAAATATTTGATTAAAATATGCCAGATTGTTCTAGCTCACAAGGACCTCAGCGCCCATAAATGACCAGTTTTATTGCCCTTGTGTTATAGCTTGCTGGCTACCGTTGAGCCGTACCAAGCTGCAGTTTGTATGGTCGGCATGTAGGTGTATGAGCGACAAGACCCAAGCCATCTGTGGAGCTTAGGCGTCCTCCAGCTAATGCACCTAGCGGTCGGCCACATCTTTAAAACACTTCCTGGAGTTTGCACTCCGTTTCCCTGGAATGCCCTGTACATCATCATCTTCCCCTTGATCTAATTACTTCTTTTCAGCCCCCGCCTTTGTAGGGGCGTTCCCTCAGGCGGCTGATGACCAGCACAAGGCTAAAGCAGGGAGTAATTAGCCCAAGACATATGCAGTTCGGTACCCGAATGGATCAAGCATATGGTTTTCCGTTGGTTTCCGGTCGGTTTCGTGCTCTGCAGCCGCAGGAGGCAGAACCTGCTAGAATTCATGCTCATGGCAGAGAAGGTCATCAGGATCGGTGCTGTGCCGCTGGGCCCAGCTGTTGTAGAAGCATGCCGGTTCCCGTCTGCGTGTGGGCCACCCCCATGTTAGGAAAATCCCACCCCATTTTTTTTTTTTTTAAACAGATGTTACTCGCTCCCTAGTACTCCTCTCGAATTCTCTTTGAAGGATCAAAGTGCTTTTAAAAGGTGGAAACGGATCAGTTCAACAGTCCCAGAAGGGCTGTTGCTGTAATGTCCTTGAATATTTAGTGTAAATTTGTATTTTTGTTTAAATGTGTAGGAATCTTTTTCTACATACAGCTAAGCAGCAGAATGCAAGGTAAATTACTTCTAAATACTTTTTATTTTGTGATGTTGTATAAGATGCTGTAATCTGCTAAATATGAGTGGAGTTTCTTTGTTTTAACTGGTGGTGAAGATTGCCTGGAGTTTTTTTTCTGTGCGTGATACAGTGGTACCTGGGACTCATCTGTGCTTCTGCTCCGCTGCGTTAACATCACGGCATGTGAATTAGAAGGTGATGCTTATCTCACTAAACAGATTCTTTTTTGGATTCCGCTGGGATGCCAGAGCACCTTGATTCAGGTCTGGGATGTCAGTGTTCATATTCAGCTTGCGTCAGTTAGCATGACAACGGGAGGGAACCTGCACAGCACAGGGGAGCCGTGAAAACTCACTCACACACACACACACACTCACAGAGCCGAGGTGAGATTCGAACCTCTAACCTTGCCAGTGTGCGGCAGTTGTGCTTGACAGACATTATAATACGTCCCCTGCTCGTCACTATGCTGCTGACTGGTGTTTTGTGCATCGCGATGAGGGTATGTGGATATTGTTCACACAGCTACAGATTTCAGGTGGTTGGGTACCTTCCTGGTTTATAGTATCATTCTCGCGTGTCTGTAATTGTCCAGCCATGAATTAGCATTTGTATGAACAGGTAGCACATTTCACTACATGTTGTACTTGTATAATCATGTATGTGACGAATAAAGTATCTTGTAATCTTCTAATCTTGTAGTCCAACATCTCGACCTGGACTGAAAAGTGAATGTATTGCAAGTTCATCTTTATTGAAACATCCCACAAACTATGCACTCTAGAAAAGGAAAAAAAAAATGGTTTATGTGTTCTGACAGCGGTTTCCCATATTTTTACCTAATATAGTGTCCTGGAGATCTGCTCCTGGATTGAATTGTTAGTGTGACACAGTGGGATGGTGTGACCAAATATATCTCATGTTGCTTTTTTGCTGTAGTTATTTGGAAGGAATTAAGATACCATTCAGTATTTGTGTTTGTTTTTATGTGGTATACACCTGAACATTATCAACAAGGATTCATCGAAGTTCATGCTTTGGAAGTTTATTTGAACCTTTTTTCACTTTTGATTTCAGTTCACTGCACTTCTAAGAACACATTATTGCACATCAGCAGTGAGATCAAATCATGTCATCATGTGTACCACTGAAAGCAGTGGAATATGAAGAAAGATGTTTTTTGAAGTAGAAGATTAATGATAGTTAAATATACAGATGGATGGATGGATGGATGGATAATGCAGTGTGTATTAGTAGTATTGAGCTGGGAGGGAGCAAAAACGTGGACTGACTGAGTCCTCAAGGACCGGGTTGGGAAACACTACCATATACTAATGGGTGGCAGGTTAGCACAATGTGTTCAACCCAAAGTATATCATGTGCTGTGCTTCCATCACTGTTTCAGATCCCATGGACACTGTCTGGAAGTGAACGTTTTTTTACCCGTAAAAGGGGAACAAAATATACTCAGCTTTATAGTTAGTATTTTAGCTGCAGAACACATAGGTAAAGGGAATAGGAAAAAAAAACAATGGAAAAATCTTCAGGTACTGAAATTCCCATTAAAGTGCAATAATAATTAGTTCTAGTGCATTGCAAGATGGCATTACCGTCTTGGAATAGGCAGACGACATAAAGGAAGGCTGTTTATGTCACAGGGTGACCGTAGTCCTGTAAAATGGCCTCAGATTCCTTGCCTGTTATACAACCATTCCGAGGAATCATTGGACTTGATGACTCCTGTGAGACGGCTACCTAGAACCATCAGATATTATGGGCTGTAGGCATCCTTTGGCTTTCTCCAGTCATAAACCCATCCAGATGCAGTTAAAAAGATGAGAGATGACTCATTAGATCATTAAGTTCTTCCCTCTGCTTAGGGGGTCCTGGTTTTGCGCCCGACGTACCAGATTATGCATGATTGTGAATTTGCTTTGGATGTAAGTGGTTTCTGAGCACTTGCTATGCCATAAATCCCAGCCTTATGAACTTGCATGCATACATTTTTTATTGTGACTGGGTCCCAAAGGTGCTGAATCAGTTTCTTGGTAATTTATTGGGTTGTACTTTTATGTTCTGTGGCGGCTGTCCAGGTAAGTATCCACCCACCGCTTTCAGCTTCGATATCGTAACTGTCGGTCCCCTGTGCTGCAGAATCACACCCGTGTTTGGCGTACGCTGTCTTGGATATTAGAACTGCATCCCCTAGAACATTAATGAATTTACTTGGTTTTATGAGTTATGCACCTACAGTTTGGGCACCAACTCTTCTGCCTCTTTGTGACTCTTGCATGCCGTTTGACAGTCTCACTTATCAAAGTGCTTTTCCAGACCTCTTGTATAGCTGACACATGCTGCTAATTGGTATTCAGCTGTACATGACTCACCTTTTGTAAGTGCATTTGTAATTGTGATTTAGTTGCTTCAAAGGTAAAATCCATTTTCATGTGCTATTTCTGTTATTTTGTCCACCAGCCCCCCCCCCCCCCCCAGTTGCATGAATGTCTGAGCACATGACATTAATCTGTGTGCTTAATATTTCTTTTGAGAATATTACATCTTCCAGTTCATGGCATTTTGTGGTAGGCAGTTAATGAAGTTAAATAGGATTTTTTTGTTTTCCAGAACCATATAATCCTCCTGGGATCTGCTTCCACCACAGAGGTGGAAAGTTCAGGTTCAGAAAGAACAAATCCAGACCAAGGTTTTATTTCAACCAACCAGCTGAGTATAAAGCAGGGGTATGCAGTTCTCATCCTGGAGTGCCGGTATCCAGCAGGTTTTCCATCCTTCCTGGTGGGTGAACCTCATCTGATCCCTGGCAGATAGTAACTCATCAGGTAGGACATAAAACCTGGCTGCATACTCCTGCTTTATACTTTAGCTGGTTGGTTGAAATAAAATCTTGGTCTGGATTTGTACTGTGTGAACCTGAAACTTCCATCGCTGTACCACACTAAACCATTTAGCAACATACAAGGAACAACTGGAATCTGTTCATTATAGCAAGAACTGCTGCTTTTCATGCTGTCATCTCTTGGTGTGAAAGTGATGGCTTACTTTCCCAGGTATGTGCTCTCCGAAGTGGAGCAGGCATCTGGGGCAGCTAACAGCAGTGGTGCGCCTCACTGGAAACGGGGCACCGGTGGACTGCTCACCCTCCCAGAGTCACCAGGCACCACAAGTAGCACTTGCGCACTGCGGGGTCATGGGTCTGCTCTGTGATGGAGATCCCCAAGCCTTGTAGATGAGCAACAGGGATTTCGTATTTCCAGCACATCTTCATGGCCAGAAACCTTGTGACGGCATTTCTTTGGCGCCCTCCCCAAGGACAGTGATGCGCGAAGTACATGTGCTCTGTGTACTGCTGCAACGCAGTGTGGAGTGTGAGGACACCAGACTGATGCACAGATGATCTAGAGCAGGGTTTCCCAATCCGGTCCTCAGGGACCCACAGACGGTCCATGTTTTTGTTTCTTTCTAGCTCCCTGCCAGATAGTACCACATTTTTGCTTGGGAGCTGGGAGGGAGGAAAAATGTGGACTGTCTGGGGGTCCCCAAGGACTGGGTTGGGAAACACTGATCTAGATTGTGTAGAGATTTGAAGCAGGAAGGTGACTCTTGCTCATTAGCACCAAAGGTAATGTCAAAGTTCACAAACATGGCGTTTTTCTGCCATCAGACAACAAATGCAGCAAAGGACAAATTAATGTTTGCATATATTTTGCTCTAGACTTGTTGCAAAATGTCCCTGGAATGACCTCCATGTTTGTGGGTTAGATGAGAGGTTTACTTTTCTCACAGGCAGATTATCCATCTCATTGATCGTCGCGAAATCAAAGTGTTTCCATTCAGCGTCTCGCATTGTGATTTGGCTTCGGATGGGATGGTGTACAGCTGCCCCTGGAAAGGCCATCCCACATGGAGAGTCGGAATCGGCCTCCTGGAATGTGCCTCCCGGGCACGTTCAGCTTGTAGACACAGCGCCTCCTGGTGCCTGCTGGACACCCAGCGGGAGTGGAACTGCGTTATTAATTTTCTTGGCCGCCATTTTTATGTGGACGATGCTGATATGTCTGAGTCTAATTTTAGAAGCTCTTAAGGATCAGAAGAGCACTGGGGTGGAGAGAGAAGCTTTTAGGAGGTTGTCGCGTTTACAGCGCATATGTCTGCATCCTCCCTGGCTGCTTTCTGCGTTCATACAGGTTGCTTCTTTTTCATTTCAGTTCCATAAAATTATATAACACCATATCCGACTAATGTTTACTAATCTGGGTGTTATTGACTATGTTATGGTAATGACTACAAAATAATACCTTTTTAAAATGTATTGAATTATTTTATTTGGGTGAATATATAATATATTTCAGTGTCAGTTTTATCGTTGAACCTTTGACTGCTAAGCATTGGTGTATAGGTGGGTATATGCAAGTGTATGGTGTATACCCACCTCTTTTTTTAAAATAAAAAAAAAAAAAACAGATTTATGGTATACTCACCTAAAATTGTCAGAATTGTATGTGTCAGTGAAGTGTGTGTGTGTGTGTGTGTGTGCAGTTATATGGTGTAATATGGTATATCAGTATACCCACCTACCAAGTCAGGTCTGCCCTGAATGCAGTTTGTGCGTGCCGACATTCCTCAAGCAACATACTGGGAGGGGCGCAGTCATCGGGGCAGTGGTGCTTTTGTGCTTTTTGCCGAAATGGTGTGTGTGTGTGTGTGTGTGTATAGCTCCATGCCCCGCTTGGAGAGCGGCTCGTGTGGGGCAGGCGAGCAGGCAGGGGCTGCCGGAGTGGAGCAGTGAGAAGGGCGTGGCTGATTTGAGTTTGTGTCCTGTGGGCTGCCTGCTGTGATGGGATTTGTACAGCGGCTCTGGCTTTGGGGGCGCGACTAGCTCATTAGTCTCCCCCCCCCATAGCCAAACATGGGGAAGAAACTTGTCACCATCTCCTTAATTCCCAGCCCAGGATCTCCATCCTTTGGGCTCTCTTGGTGGCCTGGTCAGGTTAAACCCCACCCCCCCAAAAAAAAAATACAAAAAAAAAACTGCTGGTTCCTTGTACTTTACATGGCCTTTATCTCCTGTGAATCCAGAGGGGGCAGGGGGGCCACAGGGGCACACATGTTAGCCCAGAACCGGGTCACATGACCAGAAGGCTGCAGGTCTGAGTGCCGGGGCAGCTGAGCAGCCATTGGCTGAAATGACCGGGGGGGGGGGCGGAGCCTCGTGATTAGCGCTGTAATTAAGACATAGTGTGGTAGGAGTTAGGGGTGACATGGTCACTCGGTGATGTCTTTACACCTCCAATCTTGGGGGTTTGAATGCCAGCCGCTCTGTGTGCTTGTTTGTTGGAGGGGGGGGGAATGGGGGATTTCACGCCCCTGTCACGCCAGTTTCCTCTGTGCTCCAGTTTCCTCCCACAGGCCAGAGACACGCAGTTAGGATAATCGCCGTTGCTAAATTGCCCATTGTGCCTTGTGTGACAAGGTGGCCCTGTTGGGAGGCCGTGGCACAGCGGCAAAGGGCGATCAGCGCGATGCTGTCCGGGGATAACCACGCCCCCCCCATGTTCTGCAATAAGCCCCACCCTGCACTTAGTGTCTCCTGAGTCCCCCTTTCCCATGACGCATGACTTTATGTTTGAGTGTGCATGCAACCTACACAGGCCAGTCTGTACCTCCCACCATCCATTTCCAGAAGCGGTTAAAAGATGGCTGGATGGATGGATGGATGGATGGATGATGTAGGACTTTAGCTTTAGGGCTATAAACACAGGGTGTCACAGAATGGGTGGTTCTCGTTTAACATCGCCAAGGTAAATGTTGATGAAATGTTAATGTATTTGTGAGATGTATGTCTGAGTGTTTGCTGAAGTACTGTATCATATGTGATTATAATATTCGGGATAGAGTGAAATGTGAAGCTTGGCCTGGTAAAGTGTATCCTGAGCTGCTTCTGGTAGCAGAGCCCTCTGAGAAACAAACAGGCACTTACCCATGCGCTGCGTCTCTCTCTGTCACTCGCCCCATTCTCTGCTCTGGAAGCTGCCAGTCAGGACACTGCTCGCAGCTGACTTCACGCTCCACCTGGCAGAGTACCCGTTTGAGGGGGGGAGAGGCCGAGGGTGGGTTCAGGAAGCAGGTGATGGAGACTGGGCCAGAGACCGTGGCCTTGTTACCCGATTGAGGTTGCGGTGAGGTGAGGTTTTAAGGCCTGTCCCAGATATTTTTATATGACATCACCATCCTGGAATTCTTTTTCAGAATTCTTGCAGAGGAACAGAGAATTATCGCCTGGTTGCTTCTGCGCAGTCTAGCAGCTTTGAGCTGTAACAGGCCAATCAGTTTCTTTGCATTTTGTGCTGTTTATTTGTCTGTTTTACTCACGCCCCGCGTTTTTCTAGCTTTCATTTTTGTCTCGCCCAGTCCAGATCAATGGCTGCCGGTAATGTATGGCGCACGGGCTGGCCGGGTGACGGCTGATGGGGGCCAGGCATGTCAGTGATTTTTGGCCAGCTGTGTGTGTTTAGGCAGTGAGCGTGTGAGTTAGGGCATGATGGGGGAGCCACTGCAATCTCAGCAATTTCATGGCACGAATTTGGAGGATAATTATTTCCCAAAGCCCCCCGGATAAGCGGCTGGAAGATGGATGGGACCATTTCGCCCCGTCCTGAAATATTGCAGAAGGGAGACACATCTTAATATTTAGAAAATGTCTGTGAGAAAGCCATGACTGTTTTTTTCCATTGCACTGCCCCCTTTGTCTCTCAGTGCACTGATGATCCCTTTGTACCTTCCGTTTTGATGACTATGAGGCCTCAGTCAAATCATCAGGGTCAGACCACCTCCCCCACCCCTACCCCTACTCCGGAACGTTCGTGATGCCTCATTTCTTTGAAATTCTGACTCCGCCCCTCTCCCAGGCTGTCAGATGTTTGAGGTGACCTCAGGTTAGCCGAGCTGACACATCATGATTGGCTTTTATAATCACCGATCGTCAGTGTGCGTGTGTATGTATGTGTACGTGTGTGTGTGTATACGTGTGTGTGTGTGTGTTTCCCTTTCTCTCTCATCCCTGACAGTATGAAATTGAGGTAGACTGTAAGGATGAGACCAAAAGAGGACGGTCCTGACCCTGCTGGGGCTTCCCACCTCTCTCCCCCCCTACCTTTTCTGAGCTGGTTGCTTGCCTGCTGAGGTTTGCCCCCCCCATCCATACTGCGGACTCAGCACTGGGGGTGGGGACACACATGGCTGAATCCTGTTCTGTGTGTGTGTGTGTGTGTGTGTGTGTGTGTGTGTGTGTGTGTGTGTGTGTTCTACAAAGCAAATATACTCCCTGCATGGCTGGACGAAAATCCAGAAATCTGGTAATATCTAATATATATAGTTACTTCAGTTTAGTCATTTCCAGGGATTTATACAGACTTCAATTATTAAAATGCAAAATAAGACATCACACAATACTATCTATGGTCTAAAATCCAGTCTAGATCAGCAAATAAAAAATGTAAGGGATAGCACTAAAAATGAACATACTGTAGCATTTGCTTACTAAATATGGTGGGCAGTTTCATGGAGCATTCTAATGGCTATTGTTGGCTGCAGCCATGCCTTAAAAATCCATACACCAGGGTTACCCAGGTCCGGTCCTGGAGGGTCAGTCTGTGTCACAGTTTGCAGATTCCCTTCTCAGACATACCTACTAAACCTGGCAATTAGCTGGTGAGCTGAATAATGTACACGGGTACCTTCAACTGAACAACCCACAGAGAAAGGAAAACAGGACATTAGAGCCTGAGTCCTTGTAGCCCTGCCCCTTTACCATCATGTGGGTGCGACTGTTGATTACCTGGTTGGCTACGTCACAGCCGGTGTGGGCTCCATTAAGCTCCTGTATCCTCTCTGTCTGTCAGCTGCAGGGGCGTTTCCAGCTGTTGAAAAGATTAGTGGCTAAGTCAAGTTTACTTGCGGCTTGACCATTTTTTTAATGGAAGCTAAAATATTTGGGACTATAGCCATGAGCGATCGGACCTATGGTCAGCTGGAAGGTGTTAAATTTTATGCAAGGACAAAAGCATCTAAAGCCTAGATAGACAGCATAAAACGCAAGGCAGGGTGGAATAAATACCTTTAAACACAACCAGAAGTGAAAGGGAAACGTCAAAGTGATCCTTTATGGAGCTCTCGATTTTTGCATGGCATTGGACATTCTCAGATGCGACTCCTTTAAGCATAGCTAAAGTGAAATGAGTGCCGTTCTAGTGAGGCCTCAAATCCCTCACGGACCGTGAACTCCACAGCGCTGAGTAAAGTCGACAATGACTAACAGCCACTGAGCGATACGGCGCCGACGAAGGGGTGCCTTTGAAGTGCACACACCAAAGGAGCGCGGGCCCTTTTCCAGAGAACCGTCTATTGTCTGCGAAGTAATCAGCTGACGTTTAAAAAAAAGTATATAAATAAATCAATCTTCGGCGGCATTTCTGAGGGGAATTACAGTGGCGCAGTTGAAACTGAACTGATATGTGGATGCCGAATAAAGGCATCATGATGCAAGATTCTCTGCTGCAGGCCTGTGCAGTTGTGTGGAAAAAAATTTCACTCATATTACTGAAGTAATTTCCTGTTTAATTGGTCAAGCTTAATCTGTATTTAAAAATGGACTGAAGCTGGCGTCTTTTTTCATAATGTAGGGAACAAGTTTTGATTTGCATACAAAATTGTGTGGTTCGGCTTGGAGTAACTACTAGGTTTAATGGCAATTACAGCATGGTTTATTAATTTATTAGTGCTGGTGGAACCGTTCCGGATCAGAGGCTCTATCCGGTAGCCCCTCACGGGGTTCTCGGCGTCGTAACAGACTAAGAGTACAGCACAGTCACTGTTTCTAGTTAGCTTTAGTGTCTGTCAGCGCGAACCTGAATGGATCCCCATAAACACCATAACGGTATGTTGTACCTATTTGTCTGCTTAACAGCTGACCTTTATTATTTTTTTAAAGTGCCAGGCTCATGACTCTTTGCGGCAGGTATTGATTTCTGCATATTCTCCGGTCACCGAACCAGCTGGAAGCCACAGCAGTCTGCGATCGTTTCACTGGTCTGCGGCTCTGCACTGGGCTCTGGCCGGCCGCCCTATTGCGTGTCGTGCGTCGTGATTGTTTTTGTTTGCTTAATCTTGCATCTTCCTTCCTTTTTTCCCCCCAGGGCAAGGAAAGTGATGAGGATGATGAGGTGGCTGTTAGCCTGGACAAAGACCGCTTCATGGATGAGTTCTTTGAGCAGGTAAGCCAGCATCATTGCTTTTATTATGGTCTGTTGTCATTTTATGGATGAGGAAAATTTTAATGCGGGGAAATCCAGACACTTCTGCAAAGCCTCATGCCTCTTTTTAGACCTCTCTTTTTTGCAGGAGGGGTGGTGGAGGAGGGGGGGGGCAGTCATCAGTTTTTATAATGATTAATTATATCAGACATAATTATGCTGCCAAGCTTACTGATTGGCAAATTTCATCGGCAAGATTTCAGAATACCACAGTATACCCAAAATACCTCGCTATACAATACTGCTATGATATCACCCAAGTCAATTGTGTGTACTTGTGTGTGATGCACTGGTGCCATGGATTCCCAGCAAAATAGCGTCAAATGAAGTGGGTCAGGGGTCCAGAGTGAGAGATCAAGCCCTGGGAGAGGTTCAGACATGCTTATGGTGTTTTACTTAAAGAAAAATGTGCTGAGAGCAGAAGCAAAAAACGATTGGTTCCAAGTGATAACCAATCAAATTGTAGAGGATGTGGGTCCAAGCAGCTAAAGGAGACGTGACCAAGACATTTGATTTGCTTGGACCCAACACCTCCATAATCTGATTGGTTATCACTCTAAACCAATCATTTTTGCTTCTGCCCTCAGCACATTTTTCTGTAAGTACAACTCCCACGAGCTTCAGATGTGTCCTGGAGCCTCAGGCCTGTCGCTTATGAGTGATTCAAAGCTTAGATTAGCCTGCTTTGACCCACTTTCTACACTCTACTGATGGTTCAGCGGTTCGGGGAATAATAACCCAGAGGTGGGACTTTGTGGAAAGAGTACATGCATGGGGTGTGTGCGTGTGTGCGCGCGTGTGTGTGCGCGTGCACATGCAGTGTGGGGCTGAGACCGGCCCTTAAGCCAGGTATTGATCCAGAGGGTGATGCGGCGGTTCCCATTAAGCACGGGTCTGTGAGATGGATACAATCAGGGACCGTATAGTGGGTCCCAGTGTTACAGCATGTGTGGACCATGTGTTATAAAAGTGTCACCATTAGCAGTTTAAATCCATCCATCGCCTTTCACGTTCCGGTCACCTAATCAGGTATTGGTGGTCTGTCGCTGTTGACGTGCATGCACCCACACGCGTTCCTTTATTTACAGACACATAATTGGAGGAAGGAAACATGACAGCCTAAAATAAACCCTACAGAAAAGAGGGCAAATGTCACAAACTCTAAAGGAGAGAGGGGCCCGATCTGACCCCACTGTGCTGGAGGCTGCCTAGTGTTAGCTTAAAATTAGTCGGTTGCAATTAGCTCTTCATGCAGGCTTTTGTGTTCTAACTGGCTTGTAGGAGCCAATGTTATTAGATGACAGTCATCAGGCCAGGTGGAATCTGGTAATGAGGTTCAGAGTGTCTGTAACATGAATATGAAGGTCACAATCAAACCCATTTACATACAAATGAGAGCTAAAAATGCTGCCACAATGGTAAAACCCTAAGCCTGGTTAAGTTAACGTGAGGTCTTTTATAGAAACTTGGCTATAAATTAAAGTTCTCAAGAAAGTTCATTATTTGTAAGTGGTCTGATCATATATAGGTATCCGTCGACTTGCATTCTATTGAGTAACATCCAGTCGCATTTATGTCCGTAGTAAATAATATACACTGATCGCGATGCTCCTGACTATCGGGACTCTCGCTTAGTGTAACAGGTGCAGGGAAATGGGCACTGCCAGCCGAATGATGGCCCACTGACCACATCTAACTTATAATACAGTATGTATCCAGCGAAGTATATGTGATGGTATAGACACAGCACCTGTACTGTGATATTTTGTTGCTTAAAAAGAAATTTATTGTACTGTACAATAAAATATTTCCCCACAGCTTCAGGCACCCATCGTTTCTTGACTTCATAGTGCAAGTTGTGCCTTTTTTCATGAACTTTGAGTGAAATCTATTTTTATTATAAAGTGTTGTGATTTTATATTTACATTATTGGTTAATTAACATTACTCCGTACATTCCAATTTGATTGGTTTTTAAATAAGAAAAAATAAATGATCAATATCATGGATCGTGATTCTAACCGAAAGTATCATGATATGACATTTTTGGCCATCTTGCCCACCGGTGTTGTGGCGTTTGTTCAACATTGTGTTTGCTTGTTTGGTATTGTGGCGTTTGTTCAGCATTGTGTTTGCTTGTTTGGTATTGTGGCGTTTGTTCA
>JAABNX020000044.1:9427093-9448671 GCA_015163995.2 Mormyrus lacerda
TTGTGGCGTTTGTTCAGCATTGTGTTTGCTTGTTTGGTATTGTGGCGTTTGTTCAGCATTGTGTTTGCTTGTTTGGTATTGTGGCGTTTGTTCAGCATTGTGTTTGCTTGTTTGGTATTGTGGCGTTTGATCAGCATTGTGTTTCCTTGTTTGGTCTTGTGGCGTTTGTTCAGCATGGTTTTGCTTGTTTGGCATTGAGGCGTTTGTTCAGCATTGCATTTTCACCTATGTGCACTGTGGCCTCATCACTACTGACTGCTGTCTCTGAGCACTCTGCCACTCGCCCCAGTCGGCAGCCGCGAGACCAGCCACCCCCTGCCCGCATGCGCGCTGCCACCACCAGTGCCCGCGGTCAACACCCCACCCACTCTCCTCCTCCCGCGAAGAACGTGGCTCACATCGTCTCAGCACCCAGCTACCCACACCCCCCTTCAGTTCCCGGTCTCGGCAGTCCGTTCTACAGTGAATCGTAACATGGCTGCGCAGACTCGCCTACGCCTGCCCCCATGCTCACGCAGCTGCAGATCTGCGTAGACGCACATGCCCAAACAAATAAACATACATACAACATGTGTGTGCCAGAAGATGTAAATACGAACGCAGAGCCGTGCCGGCCTCCCACACACCCGGCTGTCATGGCAAAACAAAACACAGCTTTTGGCGAAAGGTGAACACCTCCCTACCCCCCCCCACCCCCAAAAAAAAATCCCTCTGAGCTTTAGCAGGAGACGGCAATTACATTCTCGAGGCAGTGAGGCCTCTAATAAGGAAAGCACTGGGGTCTAAAGCAGGGGAGCTGACCGCTGAGATGCTAGTGTTGTCACTGTGAGCGGTAGCATCACAAGGCCGGTGGCTAATGCTACTGTCCTATGGAGAGAAGGGCCTTTGTTACTGACATATGCAGTATAAAGGGAAGCGTTCCGCTTTAATGTGTTTAAGCCCACTGGCCCTGAAATGGACACACATCTGACACCTCTCGACTGAATAGCTGTCTGACTTCTCAACTTGAAAAAGGCAAAGTAACCGTTTCCCAGATGGAGAGAAATGCCGGAAAATACTTAATTTCAAAATTGGGGCTTACCTTTGCGTCATAAAAAAGAAAATGATGTCTGGCTCTCTGTCTTCTTGCTTTTCTGGAATATAAGTGGTGAACTGGACATGTGGCCTCAAAAACTGGATGTTTATGAAAAGATACGAACAGGTGTTACCACCAGTAGCCTCACCAAGGGGATGTGTAATGCATCAGAGGCACTTCAGGTGGAGGTTGGGTGTAGTGGGAGGTCAATGACATGATGGAGATAGACCATCTGGCTACTAAGACGTGTAGATCAGAAGATAAGGAGGTCATCAGGATGGTCTGCCTGATCCTGCCTCTGAACACAATTTTTTTTTTTTCTTCCCAAGACCCACTGAGTTGGGGCACTAACTCTTGAGATGCCGTTTCTCACAGCCCAGCTCCCAAGAACTAGTCTCAGAGGCACTGAGTATCTTGCCAGAAAGCCCAACCCTGAGCTTTGCACTAGTAATGCCTTCAAGCATTAATGAGCTAATTGGAGAAAAACCAATCAAGAGTTTATTAGAGAAATTTAGATTCAATCAGCAGGACAGTTCAGTAGCTAATAGGCAGCTGAGATGAGAATGAGAGGACGTTACTCCAGGAACCGTAATGGCGGAAGGCTGGCCTTCAAGCGGCGGGTGCTTATTCTGTCATCCTGTGCTATTGGACTTTAATGGGGCTGCCCTGCTCATTTGGTGTCCTCTCTACTTAATGCAGTGGCTTTAATACATTGTGATGTTAAGTTGATACTCTAACCCAGGGTTCTTCAAATCTGGACCTCGATTCCAAATCCAGTCCTTGTTTTCAGTTCTCCCAGGTAGTTAGTTTAATAATTACTGATTCTGATTGGTCAGAGGCTTCACACCTGTTTGACAGGTAAAGGAAGGCTAGAAAACCAGCAGTGCTTGGACCTCGAGGACTGTGATTTGAATAACCCTGCTCTAGCCCTTCTGATCTCTAGGTGTCTCTTCCCACCTTTAGTGTCATTTGCACCTCAGTCAAACCGTATTTGACAGACAGGAAGACTTTGTATTGTAACAGGGGTTTGCGACAAATGAAAATGGACCGGAGCTTGGGACCTTTTTACCATTAATGCGTCATCATATAAGCAACTAACTAAAGACTCATGCATAATGACCCCAATTCAGAATGTATTTCATTATCCAGGTGAAGACACCAAGAAGGCAAAAACAAGGCTGTCCAGATACTGACGTCGATCATCTTTATCCAGATGAAAAGCCAAATTTATGTTCAAAGCATAGACTTAAGTAATGGAGAAAATAAGCAGGCAGATGGTAGGAATAAGACGTCAACTCAGACAGAGATGTGAGAGCAGTGGGGAATTCTGAGAGCTAGCGGCACTAGTGATGTGTGAACCCAGCCACCCCCTGCTGCCGTGACCTTTTGGGTTCGTGGTGAGGTCGTGGGGGGGGCCATCTTCACAATGCTGTGTCTGAATATGGACTATCGACCCCTGCTGGCTGGTACAGACCTTAATATACACAGTTCTAAGTAGGTTGAAATTTTGCCGCAGACTGTTTTTGAAGACTGCTGCATTGTGTCGAATGACCGCTTAAGCTCTGTTTCAGGAAGGCTTCATCGCTACGGCTACAAGTGACGTTGCTGCACCAATTGATGTCCAAACAGGCAGAACAGCACAGACCCACAGTATATAGTGCTTTCTTTTTGTTTGACGATGTTGGATTCTCAATCTACAGGTGGAGGAGATCCGGGGGTTCATCGAGGCACTCTCTGAGAAGGTGGAGGATGTGAAGAGGAAGCACAGTGCCATCCTTGCTGCGCCAAACCCGGATGAAAGTAAGAATGCATGCTTGGTTTTGATCGTTTTCACTCTCTAGACTGGCTCCCTCAGAATCAGTGAGCGCATTCATTTGCTGGTCGTCAACTAGAGCTTCATTCATGGATCACGTCTGGGTTAAGTCATTTGTTAATCGTGATTTGCATTGGTCTTGTACGCCCAAGGTAAGTGTTGTTGAAACTAACAAGGGTGTATCTTCGCCAACTGCAACATGAAGAAGTCTTGTTGACCCTTCCAGGTGCGTAAAAGCCCCCGATTGCCAACTTTAGAAACTGCGTCGTTCTACCAATGTTAGCACTTAGTTCTCCTGCATGGTATCAACGTGACTCACAGCACGAGAAGTGGGTGGCGTAGCGAGCACACAAATTGAAGGAGCATAGGTCAGACACAGACTGTGGCTACGCTTCCAATTTTTGTGATGCCGTTAGTTTCGGTTTCAGGTATTAGTATGGATGTGGCAGAATCCGTGTCTCTTATGAAGGTCGTCTGGTCGCAGCATCCAGCACGTAGATTCTGGCAGGAGCTCAAACTGCTTCTTGACGCTGTCACTCATGTTTGGTGGATATTGGCTCGTCTTTCTCACGACCACCAGGCAGTAGTGAAGAGGACAGAGCTCTGAACTGTAGATGAAGATTCTTCATCCTGCCCAGGAGGTGGCGGGTGCTGTCCGGGTCTGTGCTTCACCGAGCCTGAAGCATGGACCATTAGTCAGCACCACAGAAAAGTTACAATGGGACCGTTTGTCACCCTTGCACTGTTTCATCGGACAGGTGCTTATCGATCTGGCTTCCTCTGCTGCGTGGGCAAAGCAATTTACCCCTTTGCCGTCATAATCCGCGGGCTGCTGAATGCAGTTACAGCCTTGCCCTCACTTTAGGGTCAGATTTCGTTGTTTGTGCTGCCTTTCTTTTCTTATGAGATTTTATTGCTTCTCAAAAAGGGATTTGGAGGAGGGCAAATCATTTCATTTTCTGTCTATCAAAAGGAGCCTTTGCTGAAGAGGTCTCAGTCTTCTCTATTCCATTACTATGGCTACGGCTATTGATGTGACTTTGAGAAACGTTATGCTGTTTTTAGACAAATTTCGGATTGGAGGTAACAGAGCAGAGTGCTTTTATAAATAGTGGGGCGGCCCCACCAGCCTTTAGTGCTTTTAGCATTTGCTTGTACTGAGCTTACGTAATTCTGGATTGAATTTAGGTTGTTCAGACTATTGTTCAGATAAGAGACGACCAGGAGGCTCCTGCAGCAGCGATCGCAGGCTGATGGCTGCGTGTGACAGAAGCTGGGGGGAGCTTTGTGGAGGAATAACTGGGCTGTATTCCGGGTGTCACGTATTCAGCATAGTTCTACTCTTGGAATTCACAATGCACTGTATAAGATTGTAGTTATTGAGAATATTTTATAGGGTAAGCAGAAGGTTAACTGGCAAGGCTCTTCACCCACGGTAACCAGTGGAGATGCCAGTTCGTCTGTACAGTGCTGTGACAGTCCCCAGAGTGACACGAAGTCTGTCATAAAACTTTTAATGTGTTCTTAGTTGAGCAGCTGATTTATTCTTGAAAGCACATAGACAGGCACTCGGGGCACTGTAAAGGGGCGATTCCAAGGTTCCTGAGTGGCAGGGGCCCTGAAAAATGTAGAACATAATTGGGTTGGTCTGGCTTAGGAACCCAATATGATGCAGTTTCATGGGGCCCAAAATCTGTAGTGGAAGCCCTGCATGCATTTACGGTCTCCCTGGGGTCCATATAGGAAAGGTCACGTAGCTTAGGTATAATGGGTAATTTTGCAAGTATTTTTTTTTTTGTGTATTTTATTTAAAATGGAAAAAATTGGCTTTTCATATGACGTCAGTATGGGCCGGCTGACTTGATATGTTAATCGTTTATCATGTAAGAAGAGGAAGAGTGTTGCTGTGGTAGTGATGTGGTTCTGTGGTTACACCGCGATGGAGAACATTGTCACTGCTTTCTGAAAGGATGCGAGAGAACCTGCTCCTAGGGGGAGGCCCTGCAGTCCTTCTCCCCCCAGACGCATCTCCATGCTCCCCCACCCAAGGCTCCGCTTTCTTATCACAGTGCTGACATAAATCACGGCTATTATCCGAGAGACGGAGGGCCGCCGTGACAGGAAGATGGGCCGTATTTTACTTTAATGTGCACCTCCTCCAATCTGCAGGGCCCCGATAGGCCGGCGCAGGGGCCACGGGGGAATTGGAGGGGATGTGGAGGAAGGTCAAAGGTCACGCATATAGGCAGACGCCCCTGTGAGCGATGGGAAACAAGAGTAAAAGGGGTGCCCCCCTCCCCCCACCAGAATCTCCTCCATATCCAGCTGATCCCCTGCCCCCTTTGAACATTGACAACTTGCACATTTCCCGATTAACCAAGGGTCAAAAAAGGATACGCCAATATGCCATTATTGCCCCCTCCCCCACCCTATGTGGAACTTTCACACACTATTTTCCAGTCAGTAATGACCCCCCCCCCTTGTATTGTAGTTAACAAGTGCTGTGTTCGCCCAGATTCCCCCAGCTCCTCTCCTCATTTTCTTTTGTCTGCTCAGTGTGTGGCAGAGATATTTTCTGGTGTTTTCCAATTACTGTCCTGACTCCCACACACCCCAGCCGAAAATGCCTGGGCCCATTCTCCCTCCGCCCCCTAATACATCTATATTTACTTGCCCAAATGATGAGAGACTGGAATAAAATACCAATGGCAGCATGCTGATTAAAATCGGACATATGCAAATACATTAACCCCTTTGGAAAAACCTGGATTTTCATTCTATTTTTGAAACCTCTCCTTATAGACGATACAGACCAAACTAAACTGTATTTTATTTATTTCCTACAAATAGCCTAAACCCCCTTCTTGCGCAAGATGTTTTCCAACAACAATTTCTGAAGAACCCTTTTGTTGCACAACAATTGGATATAGCACTCAACGGTTAGTCCAGAAAACATTCATCGCACATTGGTGTAGACGCTCTGTGGGTGTGTTTGAATAGCTGTGTGTAGGAGTGAAGCTTCAAAGACCCAGAAAGCTGGTTTCACCTTTTCTTAGTGGGGGTGGGAGGGGAGGGGGTGGCTTTAACCAGAATTGGAATGGCTTTTAGTCAAAGTCCACCCTTACGTCAACGGGTTTCATACACCGGTCATCCATAATATTAAAACTACTGACAAGTGACATGAATAACATTTTGTTACAATGGCATTCGTCATGGGTGCCATGATATATGAGGCAAGCGAACAGCCAGCCCTTGAAATTGATGTGCTGGAAAAATGGGGGGGAAAATCCACAAAAATGGACAAGTGTATGGATGTGAGCGACATTGACAAGGGCCAAATTGTGAGGGCTAGACGACTGGGTTAGACCATCTCCAAAATGGCAGATCTTGTGGGGTGTTCCTGGCATGCAGTGGTAAGTACCTACCGGAAGTGGTCCAAGGAAGGCCAACCGGTGATAGCGATCAAGTCATGAGGACCCAAGACTCATTGACGTGTGTGAGTCTGGTTCAATTCCACAAGAGATTTTCTGTAGGACAAATTGCTGAGAAAGTGAATGCTGGCATTGATCTAAAGGTGTGTGAACACACAGTGCATTGCACATTACTAGTTATGGGGCCAGTCTGACCAGTCAGAGCTCCCATGCTGACCCCTGTCCGCCACCAAAAACGCCTACTGTATAATGGGACAGGAGCCTCAGAACTGGACCACAGAGCGATGGAAGAAGGTGGGCTGGTCTGAGGAGACATGTGCTCTGTTACATCAAGTGGACGGCCGGGTGCATATGCGTCATTTAACTGGGGAAGAGATGGCACCAGGATGCACTATGAGAAGAAGGCAGGCTGGCGGAGGCAGTGTGATGCTCTGGGAAATGTTCTGCTGGGAAACCTTGGGTCCTGGCATTCATGTGGACGTTACTTTGACACATTCCACATTGTTGCAGACCAACTACACCACTTTACTACACTGCAAAAATTGTTCAGGAATGGTTTGAGGAACATGAGATGGAGTTCAAGGTGTTGACTTGGCCTCCAAATTACCCAGGTCTCAATGCGATCGAGCATGTGAGGGATGTGCTGGGCAAACAACCCATGGAGGCCCCACCTCAAAGCTAACAGGACTTGCAACAGGACTTAGGATCTGCTGTTAATTTCTTGGTGCGAGATACAACCTTCAGAGGCCTCGTGGAGTCCATGCCTCGATGGGATAGAGCTGTTTTGGTGGCATGAGGGAATCTACACAATATTAGACAAGTGGTTTTAATGTTATGGTTGATCGGTGTATAAATCCCATCAAAACCCTCCACCAATCAGGTTGACGGAAGGTGGAATATGGGGGTACAGAGTGAAAATCGGAGGGGCTGTGAGAGATGATGTCATAAATGGGCATTCGTTTCACTTCCTGCTCTGTCCCCACTAATTTAATGGCACTAATAATCAGGCCTACTGGCTGAATCTGGTACCTTTCCTCAGGTGTTCTGGGTTGAGCCCGGTGCACCTTGAAAGTACCAGTTGAGCTTGTAATCGCGTCAGTTTGGCTGGAGCAAACTGGACCCGTATTTGACTTTTTTTTTTGTTGGATTGTCCCATATCGGTAGCAAATCTCTCTGACAAACATAATATGAAAAACAAAGTATTTGGGGCTTTGCTTAGTATATGAATATTATATGTATTCTTGTTTTGTTGGTATCTGGAGTGTGTGTTTATGGGACAGTATAGGTTGTTTTTAATCTTGACAATATGGAAATAAAATATTTTGAAAGCTCTCCATGCTTAGTAGAATGAATATACTTCTGAGGAAGGTGACATCGTGTTGTTGTCATATGAACTAAGATGACATTGCTGATGGCCTTGGGTTTATAGTGCTTGAATATTTCATATGAAGATATATTTTATTATGCTTCCAGGGATAAGACCGCCCCCCCCCCCAACCTGTCCAGGATAAGCCGATGGAAGATGAATACATGGGTGAATGAATGGATATATTTTATATGGGCAGCTCAGAGATTGAACTAGTTGTTCTCTGCGATAGCCTGAAGATCTAAATGTCCATCTGTGTTCAGCAACTGGTTTCTCAGTTAAGGTCGCAGTAACCTCTTAAGATATAGATAGAAAAATTACCGGATCGTGTCAAATGTAGGCTTATCCAAATTTTAAATGTGTCCCTTCCTACACTTTGACCCATGAACTAACAGCTTCTTTTCTGTTCTCCACATGTAAAACTGAAATATTTCTGAGTCCTCTCCCCCTCACTTTCTGGGTTGTAATTTTTGGATTCCTGTGAAACTCTACTGTTATGAAAATGAGGAGAACAGTCTGATGACAAATACTTGCCGAGGAATGCGTGAAACTGCCAAATACTACCAGAGATTCACATAAGATATGAAGCACAGCAATGCAGTTTTTAAATAAGCGACGTTCAGTGCTGATGTCCACTGTAGAATATTTTGTTGAGTGTAATATGACCCACACATGACTGGACGGTGGAATTACCTTGTTGTCCTCAGTGTAACGTGAAATCACCCCCACCCTCACGCTGCATGCAATGTTTTCTTCTTGATGAATGTTCTCTGCTGGTGCACGGGGAAGATGTCTGAGTAACTGAAAGGTTATTATTCTCCTGACTGCATGCTGACTGAGCTGAGATGGACCTCCTAGTTTATTGCATCATTATTGTTAATCAGTGATAGTGTGATCAGGGTGGTGGACGGAAGTCCTTGTCCTGGTTGGTTGAGCTTAGCCCAGCATTCAAATAATAAAAGGAAGTCGGAGGTTTTGCCTTCGGTTTGATAGAGGAAGATCATCAGACATCCGTACTCTGTCTGCAGACCAAAACCACAGGGGTATAGCCATCTTCTCTTCACTCATTAACCAGGAAGGTGACCCCCTGTGCTTTATGGAGCTCAGCAAATTTCCCTAAACACAGATTTAGTATTGCTAACCTAAAAAGATGACTGCCTTTTCTACACAACACATCTTATTAATAACTTAATAACACACACTGTTGGCCACATTGTTTGGTGTTGTTGGTAATGATGTGTATTACCGATAAAAGAAAAATAACAATGGTTACTATTTTTGTAGTGTCTGTGTTTTGGTAAACATGAGTTTTAGCAGTAATAAATGAGACGGAATGATATTCACAATCATACAGGGCAGGTATCTCCCCAGCGATGGCACCTGCCTGCGTCCCGGCTGCTCGGTGCACAGACGTCGTCTTTCTCCATGTGGTCAGTGTCGCTCCTACCCAGCGAAGACCTGTTTTATAAAATTTCTCCATCTTCAAGAACCTGTTTGCTAAATCGCTAAAATGCTAATGTGACACCTGTAGATATAATATCCAGAGTAGTTTGCAGATAGCATTTGGCCCGTGATAATCGTCCCCTGTTCCCCTTTGGTCGCTCTTCCCTGTCTTGCTTTATTTTCTCTTCGGTTATATAGCAGCATATTAGCAGTTCCCCATAGACACAGCACAGCTGCACGTGTGTAGTAATACATGAGTCGTCATACGTTGAACTTGACTTCACATGCATTTTTTTTGTTAAAAATGCAGTATATGGGGGAAAAAATACACGTCGTCTTAAGTCGGTTTACACAACCTAATGTTGGTCAGGCGATAATATATGTAAAATAATATATTGTGATGTATAAAATCAAACAAAAGCATATAAATGGAAAAAATATTTTCTTATGTACCTGGTGTTTGGTGCCAATAGGTTCCGCCGCATTTATACATTAGGTTTTTATAGGGGGTCTAAATTGTTTATTAGTGGTTTTTCCCGTTGTCATTTTTCGACTTGTCGTGCATTTTGGAACCAATTACTGACACATCACTGTATTTCTGTTTTTAACTATAACCGTTTCCTACACAATTTGCTATTAATAATGAATGCCGCTTTGGTTTTCAATGTTTAAGTACTTCTTATGGCCTGACTGACGCACACTAAGCAGCAAGCTTGGTGCCATGTCTAGGACTTTTCACCCGCGCAGTTGCTGGCCGCCATTAAGCGCTTTCTTTCCCAGAGTGCCCTGACTGACCTCGGCTCACCTTTGGAGGGGGGTTCGTGCAGCGGGCCCGGACTTCCCCGGCTACTCGTGTGTTTTACACAGGAGCTGTTAGCCCTGTCAGTGTGGGTGAAGGGACCTTCCGTATTCACTGTTTCACTAATGATTAAACTGTGTAAACATATGCACAATATAGGTACGAATCGTCTAAAAATACGGAGCGGTAGTGGCTGTGTTACACAGCAGCCTTTACATACATAAACATGATTAGGTATTTATAATCTTTCTGTGTTAGCCATAAGCTTATGCGTTTCTGCCACTGCAGACAGAAGGCCGTGCGCTCTTGGTGTGACTCAGCTGTGCCCAAGACCCATAAGATTCTTTCATTTTATGAGCAAATCAATTGTATTTTTCCACAAATTTGAGGGGGGGGAATCTATTCATCTTTTGACTATCCCAGGCAGACATGTAGGTTTGCCATCCCCCCCCAAAAAAAAATTAAATTCTGGCTACGGTTCTGCCCAAGTGCCACAGGGCATAAGGCTGGGGTTCACCGTGGATATGCCAGTCTGACGCAGAGCCCTTCCGTGAACACACTCTCAACAGGCAACAGGCACCAATTATCTGAGCTGCAGGTGGGAGGCTGTGTGACACAGGCCGGACACGCAAATGCCAGATCCAGAGCAAAGGTGGGATTCAAACCTGAAACCTAGAGGTGCGAGGCTGCAGTGGTCTTTGCCCAAGCAAAAGCGTCACCCGAAAAGGGTGTCATTTATTGCCAAGGCTGATATCAACGTCCTCATACTAAACCGCGCTTCATTCCAACATCACCTCGTCAACAGGAAACCCACTTGCGTTTTCTCTGCCAACAGGTCCTTACACAGATTATTAAAATGTTGCTCTGGGGGAGTTTGTCAGATTGAACACTAAGATTGCTCCAGATAAGAGTGAGTTTGTGTTCTGCATGCGTCCCCCCGCCGATGTCACAGACTCCCTATCGGCGCTCGACTTAATTTGTTATCATAACCTCCCTTCAGCAACATTCCCAAGATCTAATTTAGTATGATAAGCAGCCGTACTTCTCATAGCTTTATTTCTGCGAAGCCAACATTAAAAACAATCTTCATTTCCAAGAACTGCTTCTTCCAGCTCACCCTCAATTTGTTTTACCTTTTAACAGCATCCATATCTTCCATACATCATACATACCAGGTTATGTTGGCAGCCAGTGTTGAACTATCCAGCTATGCCTATTATTCATGTCCGGAACGTAAAAATCCAGACCAAGATTTTGTTCCAGTCAAACAAAGTCGTAGAGTACTCAGCTGGTTGGTTGAAACTAAATCTTGGTCTGGATTTTTACTTTCTGGACCTGAACTCTCCACCTCTGAGTTGTGGAATGACAGCTGAAGAGATGTAATGAGTTAAGATGAGATTAACACTGATTTTAAAAGTTACACGTCAGTTCATGAACTGGCTTGTGAAAAGTCTATTAATCAGCAAAAGCAGCTCGGTGCAAGTGTGGCATGACTGGGATGAAGCCTGTGGTGTACTTTATGGCTGGTTTGTGTTTTCCTTTTAGAAGCAGAGCTTGTGATGTGCGGCCTTTAGCTGCTTAGGGTTTTTGGTGTGTGGTTCAGTGGCTTATGGTGATGTGCTTCTGATCGGACGCTCACGGGTTCAAATCCCGTGGTTGGCAGAATGATTTCACCAAATTGTGCTGGGGGTCTGGCTGAGCCTGCTTTCTCAAAAATGTTTGTCAGCATTTACTGACAAAGTTTTGTGATATTTCCATTTTTCTCTGGGCTTGGGTGAGGGTTTCATAGCTGAAAAGCAGCGGTTTTCAGGGAGGTAAAGGAGCTTTTTTCCCCATAAAGCTGCACGATGACAGTATAGCCTGGGTTTGTCTGTACCCCTCAGAATGGTAATTAAGTTGAATTTCTCCTGCAGAAATATTGCTCTGAGTAGGGAAAAATGCTAATTGCTTTGGATGAATGAATCAACCAAGCAACAATAACCGAATGCAAATGACGACGCACAGAGAGATATTAACAGTGTTTATGCTTCACCTTTGGTCTCAACCATTATCTCCCTGTAGCGCTGGCCTGATGATCTTCCAGCTCACAAAGTGAGTATGGGATTGACCAGTCATCTCCACAGCAACAGATCATTTCCTCACTTCCATTTTCCTGCTTCCACCATCAGTTCTTAAAGACCGTCTCTATAGCCTTCGCTGAATCAAAGGGCTTCACTAAGGGTGACAGTGAAGCAAGGTTTTGCCATATCGGTATCCATATTCAGTATGAAAATGTAGACCCTGTTCCTTCTGCAGCTCAAGCACGCGACCACGTTAGGCCAAATTAGCCGTTAGTCTCAGGGTCAGTTGGCACAAACCTCTGTGGCTCCTCGTTGCACCGGTGATTTAAAGAGAGCAGCCGCAGGTATCCCTGCTACTCCGTGACTCTCATTCGTCGCTCTGTCTTTTTTTTTGTAACTCGCCATTTGGTATGATACCAGATTGTGGCAGAAGGTGGATCCTGAAGGTGGATGTTCCTGCTCCTAGCAAGTCCACACAGCCTGTCACATGAGCCAAAAAGTCTGTTTACAAGTAGATCTTCAGCGGGAGACCATCTTTATCCAAATTGACCATTTCACTTTACTTGCATTAATAAGTCAGTACTAATGGGCAGCACATTTATCATCAACAGACTGCAGTCTGTTTTAAAGAAGTATTACATGTTTAAATACAATTAACTAAAAATAATTACGTGTATGCTTGACCCTGTGGAGAATATAGTTAACACAGAATGGGACAATGAAGACAATTCTGAAATCCTTGTTTGTGCTTTTCAGATGGTGGGTGCATTATTGCTCAGTAAAGCTGCTTTTTAAAGTCATACTAGCTTTGTCTTAATAGAGCATTTATCTAGAAGCAGGGGAGAAGAGGGTGGCAGATATTTCATTACATCATAGATTGAGTCACGCTGTCAATGAAATGTTGCGAGGATTAGGGTGAGGAGCCGTATAAAGGGGAAACAAGATCGTCTCTTTGGCTGCTTTGTCTTGATCGTAACTGCGGGTATTGGGGGAGAGTGGAGAAGTGGCCAGTGACATTGCAGACTACATCGTGTTTTTGGCCCTGCTGAATATGAATACACAGTCTCTCTCCCAGGTTAAGGTGGGGTTTCGTTAAAATAAACCGATCGTAAGTGAAAAATATCCTAAGGCGAAAATGCATTTTAATACAGTACACCTAACCTAACAAAGATTATAGTCTATCCTAGCCAACCTTAAAAACATGCTTAGAACACTTACACCAGCCTACGGTTGGGCACAATCATTAGCACCAAGCTTATTTTATAATAAAGTGTTGAATATGTCATATAATTTGTTGAATGTATTGTAAAATGAGAATATTGTAATACAAACCATCATAACCCGGGGAGTGTCTATATACAGCTGTGGAAAAAAATAAGAGATCACTCTTTTAAAGATCAACTCTTTTAAATCTGCATTTTTAAATCCCGGTTTAATCGTGGTTCTAAAGGCTAAAGGCTACGCTGAGCAGCTGGTTACTTCCAGGCTCAAAGTTTCTAAGACAGCAGGACACAAGAAACAAGGTGAAGCAGGAGACACTGGGAACAACCAGAAACCAGCCAGGTACAGGGCAGAAGCGACTCCCTAATGCCAGAGGTGACCTTTAACTTATCTCACAGTTTCTCACGAATCGTAGGACGACATCAAGTGACCTTCAAAAGGAACCTAGGATAGTTTGTATCAGGCTCCTAGAAGCAGGACTGAAGTCTCATAAAGCAAGGAAAAAGCCCTTCATTAATGAGAAACAGGTAAGAGCCAGGCTGCAGTTAGCAAAAAAATATATATTATTTACAGACGCACACACTTAAATCGAGAATGACCTGTGGTCTCAATTTTTTCCACAGCTGTATATTTTGCTTTCATTCCTGCTCTTCTACGACAATGAAAAAAGTAGGTCCTAGCAAAAGATTGTATATGGTGATTTGTTTATTCATGCTTATTTATTTTATTGGTCTGTCTCTTGTCTGTTATCAATACCCGGTAATCCTGACCATGATAAATGGATGGGTAGATGAATAGATGCATGGATGGTGTCAGAATGAAAAGCTGAAGTCCATATCTAGGATAACATAACATTGTATGAATTTTGGATTAGCACACGTTAATTTGCCATTAATTAGATGGCATACAAGATAAATGTTTGCATCTTTCCAAATGTGCACCCTCATACTCACTGTGTATTGATTCTAAGAAAAATTAAAGATAAGCGAGTCGAATATTTGCTATGATTTAAAAATGTAGAGTAAGAGTATGCAGGATGAAGACCATCATATGTTCATTTTATTACGTGCTGTGAAGAATTGTAGGACACGGAAGCAAGACAAATTGAAAAATGGCTCTTTTGAAATGCTAATCAGCCATTAATTTGGAATTACTCATCGGCCCCTTTTGTTATTCCCATGCTGACCTCAGTGTGCTGGTGTGTTTGCATTTAGGCTTCCTTATCCTGGGGGAGGGGGGGGCAGCTGGATCCTCTCCCAGGCAGCATAGGTGGGGAGTATCCTGGCTGGGATGCCAGCTCATCTCAGGGAATCTTGTTTAACCATTTGGCAGGTTTTCAAGTATTATGAACCATTGTTATATTCAACTAATTGTTTCTTATTATTTATATGTTCAGTTTTACTCAGTGACTGATGAATAAGGATGACTTCATGTATTCAGGTTTTAGACCCCTTTTTGGCGTTAATATAGTACCGTCAGGATTTACTAAAGACGCTGGGGATGCACTGAAACAGGCATTGGGTATCGGGCCGATACTGCGCTCATATACTATTACCAGTACTTGTAAAAATTCTCTGATACCAAGTAATTGCAACATTTATGTTAAAACTCAAGGCAGTGGCATCCCTACCAGATTTGCCCATCTATGAGAGATTTGTCAACCATATTGGTCTGTCTGTGCCAGGTTGAGTATTGGCCTGGTTATACTAGGTCATTTTGGTTTTAATGGTACAAATACTGCCTTAAGTACTTGTATTGGTACTCGATATCAGCAAGTACACAAATGTAAATATTGATATTACTCGGTCTCAAAAAAATGGTATCAGTGCAATCGTAAAAGATGCACAGTGAAAAGATATCAGCGGAAAAGTGTTGACAGTTAATTTTGTGACTGGCCATATTGCATATGCATTTGTAGGAGTTCCCTTTCAAAGTGGACATTTTGAGGGAGGAGAGTATTTAAATGGATCACGTAACATGATTTACTAAGGTCTGCAGTAGACAATCTGCTGTAAATTGTGCCATTATTTAATGCTGAGAAAAGGCATGTCTTGTTTTGCACTGCACTCGGTAGATTGGGCCAGTCGTCATTTAAATGAACTGAGTTTCTTTGTTAATAAATTTGCGCATTTTTAGTAGATCTGCAGAACTGTCCACTCCCATTGGCGCTTATTCTTTTTTTTTTTTTTTTTTTTTTTTTTTTTTTTTGATTGCGCCCTCACGCTAATTTGTCCTGCTTAGTAAATCTGGCCCTAAATATTTGAAAGCGCAGTGGTTCTGATTTACGCTTTTTTTTTTTTTTGTCTCTGCTCTTTCAAACGCTGCTGATAGAGGGCTGATATTTGCATTGGCCTCAGTTCCATTGTTCAGTAAAATGTCAGAAGCATTGTAATTTTCCTGCTCACAATAAACAAGCAGGTAGGGATGGGATGAATACGATGGAAAAAGAATTCCATACAGCACTCTACCTTGTTTGTTTTGAACCTCTAAATGTCAGCAAAGAGTTTTTTGTAAACTGCATGGCCAGCACAATACCCAAGTGTGCTGTGGACAGAAGCAGAAATATACTAAGCAAGATAATAAAACAGAATTAGCTGAGGCTCATGGGAGAATTGTATAAAAGGGCAGCACACCGTCACACAGATATGTGCACACGCTGTCCTCCGAGATGGCAGCGACTTTTCCTAACATTCAATGGTAATGAGATGGTGCTCTGTTGATCCTCAAAAATTAGGATGTTGGCCAACAGTTTTATCTCAAAATTACGCCGAACACATAGTCGAAATGTCCCCCCATTTCCTTGTCTCAGGGGTAAAAAGGGAACATTACGCCCCTATCAATGTGCTGGAATGGATTTGCCCCATCTGTGCTGCAGCACATTGCATTCAGCACATCTGGGAATTGGGGGAGCAAAGGGTTAGAAAACTCAGGTGGATAACAGCACTAGCACCAGGTTACAGCATACAGTCATAAAAAGTCAGTCCGTTTACTCCTAAGCATTCGCTTCCTCCATCGACATCCAGTTCTGGCTCTGCATAAGTCCTGTAATGCAACATAAATGCATTCGCACGTGGCGCAATACACCAGAGACTTACACAGGCGACAGATGGACCCGTTTACCACGGTGGCCTCATCACGGATGTGATAAAGGCCTCGTCTTAACGATACTGTCTCTGCAAACGGCGGTTTCAGGCACCCGGCTCGAGTTCATCGCTTTCTACTGTGACCTTCCAGGCACAGTTCAGCACTCGGCCGGGGCTGGGATCCTTCCCACCCCTAACCCGAAAGTCCTCCTGCACAGCTGATTAAAAGGGGTATTTAAAAAGCCTTTGCCGGCTTTTAGAAGTCGAGCTGACGGAGTTCAGTGAGCTGGTAGAAATCTGTCGTGACAACCTCCGCAGTTTTGCTCTGGAAAGAGTAGAATTTAACACATTGTTTCTTTAAAGGAGAAATTGCGTAAGTTTGCTTTGTTCATTACAATAAATGACAATGTGTCCTATTTATTAAAAGAGAACTGAATCATATGCATTTGAATTTGCGTAACAAAAAAATCGTCTGCTTGCACCAGTGGCATGTTTCTGCATGAAGGTGTACAACCAAAAAAAAGCCACGTAGACTCTGAAACATAATTATCACCAGTTTGTCCTGCTTCAGTGGATCGAACGGACAATTAGGACCAGTTGGGCTGGTGGTGGAGAGAGAGTTTCGATTTAAAACGTACTTTTATTTACTCTTGTTGCAGGTTTCACTTTAAATTCTCATTTTGTTGTTTAATTGGTTAAAGCTTCTTAAACCCATCCAAAATGTATGTTCTTGATCAAAGTCCAGTTTTATTAAATTCTGCTAATTTGTCATAGCTGTTTTCACTCATGAATCCCTCCATCCATCTCCCAGTGGTTTATCCTAAGCAGGGTCTGGGGTCCTGGAGTGTCTAGATTGGCCCAGCGGCCCAGGAAGGGTCCCGCTCCATTGCAGAGTAATTCTGGTCACGGCGACTAATATAGAGCACAAAGAAATGGGGCGCCCCTCCAGTCTTACTCATGTGTGAAATTCGACCTACGGTGTGTTGAGTGCCTTGTGTTACAGGAGCGCAAGACCTGCCATCAAGGCAGAGCCACACTCAGTAATGGGAAAATCCGGTTAAAAATTGCTGAGAGCTGTTCTGTGGAAAATGCAATCTGATAAAGGCCTCCCTCCTGCCCCCTGCATATCTGTGTGTTTTACGCCCTGGTTCGATAGCTACCACTGTGTGCCAGATGAGTGAAAGGAGTGGTTCTATATCCCACACAGGTTCTAAGATTTTAATCATGTTTTGTATAAGAGGTTTCTGATCTCTATCGAAAAAAGAACATGAATCCGTTTCTCCTTATCCTCTCTATATTCATGTTTGCGTATTTATTTAATAACCTTTGCAGTCATTTTATAGCAAGTATGAACATGCCGTTCTCTCTTTGTCAATTTAGGTGAAAGATTCTCTAAATTATATCATGCTTGTTAATTCTGTAGATCTTCAAAGAAGCGTGTCATTTTTATTCTAGTAGATGACACTCTGCTGTGAGGCCTAAACGAAAATAATAACCAGTCGGTCAATAACCCTGTGAAAGGAGATGAGCACCTTTGATTCTAGCGTGACTTGGGATCTGGGCGTACTTGGATATTTTATAGGAACACCTGCTCATTCGTGTAAATATCCAGTCGACCAATCATCTGGCAGCAGCACAATGCATAAAATCATGCCGACAAGGGCTGAAGAGCTTCAGTTAATGGTCAGACAGAACACCAGAAGGGGGGGGAAATGTGATTTAAGTGAATTTGACCGTGGCGTATTTGTTGGTGCCAGTTGGGTCAGTTTTTCTGAAATTGCTGATCTCCTGCGATGTTCACACACAACAGTCTCTAGAGTTTAGATGGAATGGTGAGGAAACCAAAAAAATAATCCTCCGAGCGGCAGTTCTAATACAAAGAGTTGCCTTGTTGATGAGAGAGGTCAGAGGAGATTGGCTGGACTGGCTCAAGGTCAAGAGGAAGGCTGCAGGGACTCAAATAATCGCTTCCTACTACAGATAAAAGCATCTCTAAACGCCCAACGAATCAAACCTGCAGATTAACGGGGTATGACAACAGACGGCAGTGTTGGGTTACACTGAGGTTATAGTGGGCATAGCTTTACCAAAACTAGATTCAAGATTCAATATCATTTATTTGTCACATGCATCATGTGGTGAAATGTTACTTAAGTTGCTCCTAGACTGTGCAACAAAAAGGAGAAGGAAGAGACGGCAATAAAAAAAAAAATGGTAATAAAATAAACGGTACATGAACAGTAAATCATGAAGGATCAGTGATTAAACTAAGGTAATCAAGAATAAAAAATACATTTAAGACAATAAGGAAGACCGGAAAAATGTTGCCTGGTCTGACGAATCTCGATGTTTGCTGTAGGGTTAGACTATGAATCCGGTGACCCAAGCTGCCTCGCGTCAGAGGTTCCTGTCAGATGGTATAATCGTGTGGGGAATGTCTTCTTACTCTGCCTTTTACTTTGTAATGTTGGCATTGATAGTTCTACTTTTTTCTCTAAAGCAGCCACCTTCATTTTGGGCTAAATACAGTAACCACTGATTAAAACAGAAGCTAATTAGCTTATTGTGTCACCTTGAAGGCACAGTAATGTACCTGAGTTTATTAACAGCTAGTGGCTATAGTTGGGGGGGGGGGGTGTTCCTTTATGCAGTCAATTTTTTATTGTTAATTTTCAGAATGTGCTATGAATGGCTTTCAAGGGAAAGTCATAGTCAGCCATGTGTTAATAAGGGCAAGTATAATGTGGCACAATATGTTTTAATTGGTATGTGTATTATATCTATGTATTCAGTATTTATCTGTCAACAGTCAGACACACACATACTCTTTAGAGTATACTCTTTAGAATATACTCCTTAGATGGGCTGTGTGTTTGGAGAAGCTGCCTCTGCCACCCAGATCTCTTAAAGCTGTACTTTTGGCTTTTCTGTTATCTTTAATAAGTCTGCCCGCTCTCCCCCCTGACCCCTCTCGATAACGAGGGCTTTTAGCCGCAGAACCACCACTGACCGGATGTTATCGGTGATCAAGCCATTCTCTGTAAACTCCCGACACCGTATTGATCAGGCAGGTGGCTCTCATAGGAATATTACGTCCAGCATTTCTGTCATCAGCGATCGTACCATGCGTAAATCACTGACATCAGACATCTTGGCCGCACTGGTAATCGATCCTTTTGACCCCGCCTGCATGACGAATGAGTGTATGCACACACTTATAGATATACTTAATGAAAAGGAGCTTGTGGCGTTAATGATTTCATTCAATAGATAAATGTTTCCTCTCACAAGTAGTTACAAGATCTAATTTAACCTAATTGAAGACATGCAAGATGTTCTCCTGTGTAACGGCTTCTTTCATCCGTGATCTCTTAATTCTTTTTTTTTTTTTTTTTTTTTTTTTTTTTTCCATCAGTTTTACCTTTCTTCCCAGAGTGGTGAACAAATCAATTTCAGCAGCCGTGTTATGAGATGGCAGAGCTGGCGAGGCTATCCCTGAGCTTCTGGGGAACATCTCCCATTTTTCTGACAGGGATTGTAACTCCTATCTCTATCACCTTTATACGGAGACCAGGATTGAGTCTCGAATTCCGAGGATATGACATTAATTTCCTCTGTCACTCCTCGCTGATGTTATCCAGCTGAAATGCAGATTTCATAGCAGCTAATGTAGTCGCGGCGCGTGTGCATGTTAATGTATGTGTGGGAGTTTTGCTATCTTTGTAGGAAATATTATTATGATAATTCCTGAAAAGCAGATGTTGTGAGGAAGTCCCTTTTTCAGATCATAGCAGAAACAATGGTGACTATTTTAAGGGATTTACAGTACTTTTATCCCGTCATCTGTAACCCTTTACCTTTTACCATCGGCACCAGGTCCACATGATACTGTTGCAGGCGGCACAGGCCCAAGACTCTCACCACCAGGATGTGGAGAAGTCCCTTTATTTGTGGCTAAATTCAAAGCTTAGCTTGACTGCTACTATGTATTAAAGCTAAAGAAAATTTGCCCGCTACCCATTTTTTGCCTGTTGTAGCTTATTGTTTACAATGTTAATGTAATCTCTACAAATATATTGGAACTTGTGGATGTTTAAATGGACAAAAATGTGATTTTAAGCCACATAAACAAGCTACAAATTAAACACCCGTAATTGTGAAAAAATGTCATAATTATGTAATTTTCTGGTACCAAGCCATAGCAAAGTTTTAGATAATGACCATTACTTTGCATGAGAATTCATGAGTATTTTTTTAGCAGCAGATGGAATCGCGATGGTGCCAGTGAGAATCATTCAGAGGGACTCTGTGACCTTTTTGTTAACGTATGCAAACGAGCTCGGCCTGGACTTTAATGTGACTAATTGCTTATTATGCTTTACTTTGTGTGCCTGATGTAACCTGAGCTGTGGAGAAAAGGGCGGAATTTCCAGAAGCTTTCACACACCACCCACCCCATCCTAAAGCATGAAAAAGGGAAACAAATACTCGTCTGTGGGTGAGGGCAGGGAGCTTACATCTCCTGTGCGGGTAAGAACCATGACGTCCGTGTTTTGTGAGCAGAGAACGGCTCAGATCTTCAAATCTGCCGATAATCCCGAAAAGGGTAGAGGAGAGAGGCAGGAGAGACTCGCTGTTCCACAGGCAGAAAAGTTCCCGGTGTGGGGTATTAAATATTTCAGACGTAGACAGTGAGTCGACATTAAGCTGTATTTGTCATGGATGAGTGGAGAGCCGGTGTGGCCTCATGGGGCAGCAGAATGAGATTCCGCACGCCGGGGATTTGCCAGGGAAACCAATGGGAGAGTGGAGACAGGGTTTCCATGCTGATGAGCTTGCTGGGCCACGGGGGGGGGGGGGATCATTTCTCTCGACTCCCACGTATCCAGCTCCGCCCACTATTCCTTCGACAACAGACTGGGCGTGGCCTGTGATTTTAACACCTTTCAAAACATTTTATGATCGCTGGACTGCTGTTAGTCAGTTCATCTAACATTCTCTGGCATTAAATTATTCATTGACGCAGCTTTACAATGCTGATAACAGGCAGTGTGTGATGTGTTTGCGGAGCTGACTTTCTGCAGGGGGGGACTGACATAAACGGTTTGGCTGGTTTTTATCCTTTCGCCCTGTGCACAAGGGTTCAGAGCCCCAGCCTCTGTGAAGCACGCCACCTTGTGGTTTTGGGTCAGGTCACGTCAGGTCAGGTCGGGGAGTTTGCACTGATACAGCACGTTGCCGCACCCACCACACATCAAAACACCTTGGGATCCCTGTTGGTGACGGG
>JAABNX020000044.1:9469842-9486329 GCA_015163995.2 Mormyrus lacerda
TTGTCCCCTGTGATGGACCGGCATCCCGTCCAGGGTGTCCCCTGCCTTGTCCCCTGTGATGGACCGGCATCCCGTCCTGGGTGTCCCCTGCCTTGTCCCCTGTGATGGACCGGCATCCCATCCAGGGTGTCCCCTGCCTTGTCCCCTGTGATGGACCGGCATCCCGTCCAGGGTGTCCCCTGCCTTGTCTCCTGTGCTGTCTGAGATGTTTTTTCGGCTTCCTGTGTCCCTGTACTAGAAACCTGTTAACAGATTGATGGAGGCAGTTCGCATTTCTGCTCCCTTACAGCTCCCAACACCTCTGTAACAGGTGTGTAGTGGTTTTCATTGTTTGGTTTAGCTGTTTTGTGACGTGGGAGGGAGAGAAAATGTGGACTGTCTGGGGATCCCCAAGGACTAGGCTTTATTGTTCTGACTGAATGAGTGTTTGGCCCTCCAATCGCAACACCCGTCTGATATATAAGTCCCACCCCCCACTCCCCATTGGATTACCCCACAGTTGGTCCTCCCATTGGTCTAATATTTGAGGCACCCGCTGTGAAGCACCTACTGCCAGCACCTGAGATATAGAAGTCAGGTTCTGCTGCCGCTTGCCATCTGCGCTTCAGCACATTTCAGCTCTTTTTAATGGAGCATAACATTCCTGGAGAAACCCTTATCCATTTTAGATCTTGACCTCTGCTTCAGTTCAGCTTTTTCTTGCTGCAAAATCTTCTGTGTTCCTGCTTTGTACCCTCAGGGTGCTTTTTCACCACACCAGGTACCGTACTTTTGGTACTTCAAGGTGCTGGTTTTCTACTGTCGTGAACACTGGTATCGGCACTGAATGACAACGAGTGGTGGAGTATTTTGTACTGAATTTAAAAAATGGCTGTAATATATTATACAGCTTGACAATGTGCATTATTAATACCAACATTGCATGTTATGCATATGCAATTCTTACATTGCTAGTTAAAGATCAGGTTTTTTTCTTACCTACAATCCCGTACAGATAGTATTGAGCAGGGAGTTTAAGTTTCGCTAAAACATTTTTACTTTCCCTATGAAAAATTCTTGGTAAGTTTCGCAATTTTAGTGAGTATTCTTTTTCAAGATTATGAAGTATATGTAAAAATATGGAGGTGCCTATGACCATGAGGAGATCTATACACACCATCCTCTGTGCCGATTCGTCGCAGCGGTCGATTCGGTCACATGACTGTGCCACCGCGCTCATTGTGGTCACGGTCTCTGCATATGCCAGAAGTTATAATGGAGAGTGGGTGGTAGCTTAGCGCTTAGGAATACAAGCTCATAACTCAGGAGGGGCCTGAATATAGCACTGTTGAGCTTAGTTAAGGTTGAGGTGTTTTGGTTAAGTATTGCCTTTCTCTTTTGCTGAGACTTTAACCTGGGAAATCTTATGGAAAAGATGGAGCTTAGGCCAAACAGAGGTGTCTGACATGCTGGTTATTCCTGCCTGTTATTTTACAGATCAGATTCTCACTAATGAATCTGAACCATTAATGATTGGTCCGATTGCGAAATTGCAGTGAATACTTGTTCAGTAATTGTGGTGTCTTACAGTAATATCAGTGACGCAGTCGCTATGCTAATTAGGCTGCATTGTTTTTAGCATTTAAGCATATGTAGTATACACTATATATGGTGCCTTGTGCTGCTTCCAGATTCCCAGTGACCCGGTGATGGATAATTGGTTAGAAGTTGCATAAATAGTATCAATGGGGATGCTAAGATTCGCATCGGTGCACTGGCATAAAAATTCACGGTGCGACTGCCTCAATTAAAAAATTGTGTACCAGATACAATTTGCGATGAACTTAGGATCCATCGTTACAAATATCTTTGTATCAGTAAAATCCAAGATTTGAATACATAATTATTCATGGAGGCCATACTGTATGACGTTATTATTTCAAAATGTGACCAATAATTTTTGACAAGTATTTGACAAGAATGATACTCCTTCTGTAAACTGTCTCCGTACCATGTTGAATTGCATGGCATTATATTCTTTCGCATTGCGTCATATCGCAATGAATTGCATTGTGTTGAATCAAATCGTGTCAAATCACACTGAATGCAATAGCAGTGAATAATATTGCATCACATTACCAGTTGCTTCATATGTATCTTTAATGTATTGGATCGTTGACGACACATTGAGATGTATCACAGCCTCAGTGATGGAGATGCACATCTTTGGTATGCAGTGTATATGTTGAAAGTCTGCTGGATCACAGTGTTTTGATTTGGAAGAAATGGCCATTCTAATTTTGAATGATATTCTACTGATGAGGTATTTGTGGGTTTAAATACAGACAGACCCCCTACCCGCATCTAAGTAGCAGAAAAACATACAGTGGTTATGTTAATGTTCGGTGACCAGCTAATCTGCCCCATCCAAGCAATGGGCTGGAGTCAGTCGTGTCACCAGGATTCCCATTCAGCATCTCATCACCTCAAAAGGGACGTCGTTCATCCTCATGCGACAGCGTGGAGGTTTCCGTGGGCCTTGGTGCCTTGGTTTGCCTTAAGCCAGAGTGGCACACAAACATCTGGGGGGGGGCATTTACCCACCCAGGCTACAGGTAAGGCGGGTAGAACACAGTCTGATAATGATCCCAAAGTCCTGGGTAACCATCTGGCTTCCAGCAGTAACAAATACTGGCCGTTACATGACATCCAGTAGCTCAGAACAGTGCAGTACATTTTTCTGAGCCTTTTATCCAAAGCAATTTACAGCAGAGGGAAGGGTTACATGTGCTCCCTAGGACTCAAACCCACAACCTTTGTGTTGTTAGCATGACGCTCTGCTTGTTGAGCTGCAGGATGGGCGAGACTTACTCTGGAGATAAATATACACCATTTTGTGTTTGTGTTGGGGGGGGGTTAGGTTTATATTACCTTATATGTAATAAAAACCTGGTTTTTGTTGACGTTGTGCGGACTGTTTTTTCAGGTCCCCACAAAGATCTGCAACTGCAGTCACAAAGTTCAAATTGCCAAAAGTCTCGTATTTTGTTTGGTTACTTATGGTGAAGGTTAGGGCCGGGTAGGGGTTAAGGTCATCATGCTGTGTTTAGAGTTTCCCCCATAGAAATGAATGGAGTCCCCACAAAGATTTTAAAACTGTGTGTGTGTGTGGTGTTTTTGTTTTTAATGAGCTATGCCTGTCTATTTCTGTCCCGAACAGAAGGCTTGACAGACTGGCCAACAGAGAGAGTAGAGCAGAACATAGCTGTTTTAATCACCAAGGCCCGCGGAGGGTCACACGTGCTGTGCGCTCGTTGTCCTCTTCACCAGCTCCTGATGGATCGTCCTGTCATGCGCCTCCTCCAGATGATCAGGCACCGTCACAGCAGCACCGTTTGTCTTGCCTGGCATGGGGACGGTACTTTGGGGTTTAAGTCAAGCACCGTCATACATAATTCAAATTTACAGGTGCAGTTTTCGACTTTCGCATCTCTCTCTAGGTTTTTCCTAATGCTGCTGTCAAGGCAATGAATCGGGTTTAT
This sequence comes from Mormyrus lacerda, assembly GCA_015163995.2. Lineage (NCBI taxonomy): Eukaryota > Metazoa > Chordata > Actinopteri > Osteoglossiformes > Mormyridae > Mormyrus > Mormyrus lacerda. Next base: position 9,473,364 of record JAABNX020000044.1, read on the forward strand.
TTTCAGATATTCTTAATTAGCCAAGAAAGGTTATCCTCTGAGAGAACTCCATTTGTGCTGGCCACTGCTGGTTTGTGAGTATTATGTTAATTGCCGGCTTATGATGCATATGGACACTAAATAACAGACGTAGAGCTGCAACTGGACATGGCCATTTAAGCCAACCCGTCATGCACCAAGATTCCTGGATAGTTTTTAGACTCCCAGAATGCCTCCCATCCAAGAGGTCACATCCACGTCATCGGCCCAGGTTTCCCATTAAACTGCATCTCGTCGCGGAGACGCTAAAATTAGCCGAACTCCAATAATTAACTGGCCTGACGAACGCCAACTGAATTGTGATTAATTCTGCACGGGTGCCTTCCAGGGCCTAATCGGCTCTCTAATTGCCTGCATGGCATGTGGGGGCGCGGCCCGCGCTGCCATTGTGTGCGGAAAGCCTGAGCGATGCTCTTCGGAGAGGATCCTGGGGATATTCATTTAGCGTGTCACCGTAATGCGTCCCCCATGCATTGCCAGGAAAGGAAATGAGAATTCACCGGAAGACGGGCGGCTGATAATTGAGCAGTTGACAGAAGGGGGGGGGGGGGGTCCTTTTTTGTATTGTGATTTTTTTTTTTTATTTCAGATTTCTTCATTCATGAGATCATTGTCACAGATGTAGCACGCTTTATGTCTTTGGCTTGAGTTATTCCGTTGCATCCTTTAGATATTACTGAGCGTTACTGTGCCTTCAACACAGTCTTGAGTCACTTGCTTCTAGCTATGGATTCTGTTAATTAGTGGTAATGGTAAAGTGATAAAGGATAAAACATTTACAAAGGTTTGTACTGTAGCAGTAAAAATTTTGGTTCTGCATAGACCTAGTCTTGGTATTGAGGTAGAACCTTCAGTCAACAGCATTTTTATTAGAAGTTAACTGGTAGTTCAGTATTTCTTGTTTTATCACTCTCCGGCCTGGTAGTCGGAGTCTGTTGGAGATCGGTGTTGCCTCTATCTTTGATTACCTTGTCTGTGACCGTCTCCGTGCTACCTGTCTGTGTCCCTGTGTCACCTCAGCTGGCAGGAACACCACGAACGACGAGCTGGAGAGCATGCTGGAGAGCGACAATCCCGCCATCTTCACCTCGGGGGTGAGCGGCCTGGACATGCCCGTGCTCCGCTGTCATTTGACCTCTGAAAAACACCCTTCGGCTCTTTACCACCGTCACACGTCAGTTTGGAAATCTGAAGAAAACATTTAAACATTTAATAATAAAAATCCGTGACTGCAATCAAAAAACTAAAAATGCCGAAAACCAGGGTCAGATAATCCCTAGAGCCATTGGAGGTCAAGGGACCAACAGCAAAATCGCTCTGCCGGCTCTGGGATTTGAGCCAGCAACCTTCTGGTCAAAGGCACAGTTTCTTAACCCCCTGAGTCCCCCAAAAGATAAACTCCATGCAAACACGGAGGAGGTGCAATAATAAGCCCCTTCTCTAGACCCTGCATGAGGCTGATAATTCTCTCTGACAGTAGTAGCATTGGCATCGATGCATTTACTTGGCCGAGATGCCCTCAGTGGGGCTGTTAAATCTACACAGACCGCCTACATGATCTGGTGCCTGACACGTGGCTTTCTCATGGCTCTCCTCCTTGAGATTCCTTGACACGTCTCTCAACTCAGAGCTCCGTCTCGTTTCGCTCAGCGGCATGGCCAAACAAAAAGGGGGGAGCGTTAAAACCAAGCGGGACCGCTGAGGACACATTAGCCAGTCACTCACCTCTCCCCCTCCCATCCAGATCATCATGGACTCCAACATCACCCAGCAGGCCATGAGTGAGATCGAGACGCGGCACACTGAGATCATCAAGCTGGAGAACAGCATCCGCGAGCTGCATGACATGTTCATGGACATGGCCATGCTGGTGGAGAGCCAGGTGAGACCCACGGATGCCCTCATGCCAACCTGCCGCCTACAGCTGTTTGCTCCACCAAGGTCCCAGAAGGATATTGGATATTAGCCTGATTAAAGAAGCTCGCCCCAACAACAATTAACCTATTTAAAGGAGAACGCTTCTATAAAGGTCTTCTGTTGGATTATAGCTGTCAATGAATAGATTATAGAGTACAGTGAAGAATCTTAGGCAGTCACAGAAAATGTTAAAAGCTGTTTATCTGGGCAGTAAGTGCATATTTGCTCAGAAAAATGCACAGTTCAACATTCGAACACATGCCGTATAGCAATAGAAAATTTACAAGAATTTCTTGTATTTTCCAAAAGGTACTGATATCATGCTGGATGGCTAGATGAACATCAAGGGCACCTCAGCCACTCCATGTATTCGTTAAATTTCACCCCCAGCAGAAGGTGCAGCAGATTTAATGGCCAGTGCTCCACCCTGCTGCTTAATGGGCCTCCGGCGGGAAGTGAGTGGGCGCACGGCGATGACCACGCCCCATGCACGTCCTTTTGGGTCACGTGTTGTTTGTGTCTGTCCATTCCCACGAGGCCTTCAGCCACATTGTTCAGGGTCTCCATCCAGACACCTTTGTCTAAGTCTCTCCTTAGGACTGAATTCAGGACGATGCTCTTCAGGTTCTCAAGTGATTAATCCACATGAATTATTCACAATTTCATGTGGTAAAATCTGTATTAACATAAGTATACTTAGTGTAATTGCCTTTTCTCTTAATGTGTTTGTGGAATAAATGTTTCTTTGTTGAGCTCTTTTTAAAACAATGTCTATTCTAAAGTACACTCTTACTTAAAGCATTAACCAGAAACTAAGTGTTAGTAATGTACTGATCCCATGTTCGTTCTTCATTAATCAATCATAACGGTTGATGTATTTCATACAGTTACTGTATTCGTTCATGATTTGTACTTGAGTAGTAACTGAGTTGCTAAGTTATTTGTGCACCCTTCAAGTAAAGTTTTATTGAACCTTCTTAAGAGAAAACATTCATATGATGTGGGAAAACAGCAGTGCAGCAGGAGGTAAGTGCAACATCAGTAAGGCCTCTCCGTACGTCAGGCATGATTCTAACCTCGTTCATATTTATAGAAAGACAAAGCGTGGCTGGCCAGGGTATGTCCTCACCAACACCTCTGTAACATATTTTTATGCTTCATTTTTATGATTCGTCTTTGCACCATACCCATCATGCATCATGTTCCTACTAGGAAGTGGTCCCGAAGTGAGAGCGCAGCATAACGAATGCTTCGTTTCTGATTAATTAAGGCATTAAGTAAGATTGTACTACATTATTTGTGCTCACTCAAGTAAGGTTTCTATTAGGTATTGAGAACTGTGAAAATGTTATAGTGTTGGTTTGTATGATGCCTGAAGAGGTGATTTTCTGTGGTTTATTTACAATATGGCTGTACAGTGTGTCGTACAGGTAAAATCACCAGCTAATCCCCAGAGAAGCTGGTGTTCTCTCTCATCCTTTCCCAGTACAGAATGTCTGAACTTGATTACTGTAACGAAAGCAGTTTCTACATCCGACAGGGAGGAGGAAGTGCATAGGAAAGGGACCTTCGAATCGTTATACGTTGTTTTGCTTTTGAATCTTTCCGATTTTGGAAGCTGGTGTGCATGGAACAGCAGACACCCTATTTCAGGTGAAGACTTGCCATGACCCTAACTTAGGAAGCCTTTCAATCAATGTGAGGAAGAGTAGGTACACTACAGTAAGATACTTGGAGTTAGATGATGCCCAGCCTCAACTATTAGTGAGGCAGTGAGCTCTGGAACCTCTTCCAGCTGCCTCTGTACTGCTTTTCTCATGGTCTGTCTGTCTGTCTGTGTCTTTGCCCATGACTTTCAGGGGGAGATGATTGATCGGATTGAGTACAATGTGGAGCACTCTGTGGATTACGTGGAGCGAGCGGTCTCCGACACCAAGAAGGCGGTGAAGTACCAGAGTAAAGCTCGGAGGGTGAGTTCGCTAAGCTTGTGTTGAGTAGCTGTGTGGTGTGACGTAGCATGGCGTGGCTTGGCTTTACTCCTGTCCCTGCAAAACGTGTCTCAAGACTCATCAACATCTGATGTGCTGCACTGGTGTTACCCTTGATCTCAATATGGCAGGATTCATTTTGGCCTACGATTTTTCATAGGTGACCTCGTATAATTACGGAGTTTTGGGTTTTGAGTCCTGGTATCTGTCTTTACTTTCACAATCTCTGCACAGGCAATAGGCTGAAGAAGCTTGTTCAGTGCTAACAGTTTTATTAGCATCTTGGTTAAAACTGGTGCCAGAAATGAACAGTTTGTTACCTAATGCTCTGGTTGCAGGCTGGCAGCTGTCCTTCTAGCCAATCGCTAGACTCTGTCAAGTTTCCGGTATTACGCCACGGCGTATAGGGAGTGTAAATTTGTCAGTGACTTCATCTGGCTTGTGGGCAATAAGAATAACTGAAGATCGTTCTTTTTCCCTTTATAATGCATATATGGGGTTTTCTGCGATTCATTAGTCAATGTTTCCACCCTCTGGATGATTGAAGTACTGCTACCAGTGGTAACTGACAATATAAAGGATTGTAGAGTTGAGCTTTAGAGGGTAAGCGATACAGAGATTAATGACAAACAGTTCACGTGGCAGATTTTCTGAATGACAGTGAGATGATTAGCTACCGCCACGCTGTGAGGAATATGGACATCTTTAAAAATAATCTGGAATATTTTTATTTTAAATTAATCGCACCTACCATCTTTGTCCACTCTAGAGCTCACAGTAAGGATTAGTCATCCATGAAGGCTATCACCCAAAGCAGACATTTGATGGGTAAAAAGATTTTCATTTGATCGGAAAATCATAATCCCATGACCATCCTCTGGGTGCAGTTTCTGTCAGATTGATACAAACCCTCAGAGGCCAAGATAGGCCTAAGTTAGACACATCAAATTTTTGGTGACAGCTGTCAAAATGCCAATGGTCTTAAAGGATGTCGACAAAATGAAGCATGTGCACAAGGGATGGGAAGATTCACCAGTTTGCATCAGTGCGCTGACATAAAAGTTGAAGAAGCAATTGCCCCGATTAAAAAAGTATGCAGTGGGTAGAATTTGGGATGAACTCAGGGTCATTTTTAACATCTTTACATTAGTAAAATCCAGTTTATTAATATTTATTAACTAGTAGATGCCCTGTGCCTTTACTATTTAGAAACGTGACCAATAATTTTTGACCAATAATATTATTTTTAGGTTGATTCCCCCTCTCTAAACCGTTTCTGTATCTGTGCCATATTAATTGCATAGCATCTTATTCTTTCGCATCACATCGTATCGTGTTGAATCGCACTCAGTGAATCGTATTGTATCGTATTCGTTGCTGCTTCATATGTATATATATCGTAACATTGGCGATACGTCGAAAGTGCGTATCGCTTCGCCTCAGTGATTGAGATGCATGTCCTTAATGTACACCAGCAGAATCTCAGGTCTTAATGTTCTTCATAAAATACAGGCTGGTAGTAAAAAATTATTTCACAATCAGAACCTAGTCTGTTCCTGTGGCCATGTTTCAAGCTATATTTAAGCTGCTAAGTTCGAGTGGCTAAAGTTGGTAAGCTTCCAGCAGCAAACCACAAACATGGTTGGAAATTTATGCAGTGTGATAAAATTACAGTGGAACTGACTATATACGGATTCTCAGTGGAATTTTAAACGCGCCTGACGTCAATTGATATTACTTGACAGTACCTAGTAATTAATAAAAGCATTTTAAATATGTTAAATTCTTCTAAATTCTTTTAGAAAATAGCATCAAGTATACAGAAATTGCTTTCAGATGGACTTCAGAGGAATCCAAACTAAGTATATTTAAAATTTGACACAGTGCTCAAGATTATCCACTCATGAAGTGCTATCATTTTTTGTGTGTTTGGCTAAACAAAATTCATGCAACAAATCCAGCTGTTTCATTGGCTGAGAAGAAACCCAAATAACAAATCCATCCATCCATTACCTTCCGCTTGTCTGGGGTTCGGGTCGCGGGGGTAGCAGCTTCAGGAGAGATACCCAGACCTCCCTCTCCCCAGCTACCTCTACCAGCTCCTCGAGGAGGACGCCAAGGTGTTCCCAGGTCAGCCGAGATATATAATCCCTCCAGCCCAGACTGCGGAGAAACCTCATTTCGGCCACCTGTATTCATGATCTCATTCTTTCGGCCATTACCCATAGCTCATGACCATAGGTGAGGGTAGAGACAAAGATGGACCAATAGATTGAGAGCTTTGCTTTTCGGCTCAGTTCTTTGTTAGCCATGACGAACCAGTTAAGTGCCTGCAAGACGCGGTACCGATTCGTCTGTCCAGTTCTCGATCTCACCTACCCTCACTCATGAACGAGACCCCAAGATACTTGAACTCCTCCACTTGAGGCAGTACCTCCTCCCTGACCCGAATAGGGCGATCCACCTGTTTCTGGCTGAGAACCATGGTCTTGGACTTGGAGGTGCTAATCCTCATCCCCGCCGCTTCGCACTCGACTGCGAACCGCCCCAGAGCTCGCTGGAGATCCCCAGCAGATGAAGCCAACAGGACGACATTGTCCGCAAAAAGCAGCGATGCAATCCTGAGGCCACCAAACTGGACACCCTCAACACCCCGGCTGCACCTAAGAATCCTGTCCATAAATATTATAAACAGGACTGATGACAAAGGGCAGCCCTAGTGGAGCCCAACCGGCACTGGGAACACATCCGACTTATTACCGGCAGTGCGGATCAAGCTTCTGCTCTGTTCATACAGGGACTGAATCGTCCACAATAGTGGACCCCAAACCCCATACTCCCAAAGCACCCCCCACAGAGCACCTCGGGGAACCAGGTCGTAAGCCTTTTCCAAGTCCACAAAACATCCAGAGCCTTTAGGTACTCGAGCTGGATCTCGTCCACCCCTGGGGCCTGGCCACCACGTAGCTCTTTAACCACCTTAGCTACCCCAGCCCGCATACCCTCAGATGTCTTGAAGGCAGTGCGTGCAGATGTATCTGAGGCAGGGTTGAGGAAAAGTATTCCTTCCACTTTCGGGTGATGTCCCCAGGTGAGGTCAACAGCACCCCCTCCCCACTATAAATAGTAGGAACCAGGAGCGTCTTCCCCCTCCTGATATTCCAGATGGTTTGCCAGAACTTTATTCCCGACTGAAAGTCACTTTCCATGGCCTCATCAAACTCCTCCCACACCTGGGTTTTTGCTTCCGCAACTACCCGAGCCACGTTCCGCCTGCCTGCTCGGGAGAATAATTCCTGGTAGGCCTCCTTCTTCAGTTTGACAGCTCTGGTGTCCACCATTGGGTACATGGGTTACCGCCACGACTGGCACCGACCACCTTGCAGCCACAGCTCTGTACGCCCACTTCCACAATGGAGGGCTGGAATAGTGTCCATTCAGACTCAATGTCCCCAACCTTCCCCGGTATGCAGTTGGAATTCTGCTGGAGGTGCGAGTTAAAGCTCCGACGAACAGGACCCTCTGCCAGACGTTCCCAGCAGACCTTCACTATGCGCTTGGGCCTACCAGGTCTGACCAACTTTCTCCCCTGGAGGAAGTGGTGATCAGTTGACAGCTCTGCCCCACTCTTCAACGAGTATCCAAAATAGAAGGCCGCAGATCAGATGATACGATTATGAAATCGAACATCGACCTGTAGCCCCGGGCAATGTTAATCTCTCCATGTCCACTTATGGATACCCTTATACTCAAACATGGTGTTCATTATGGACAAACTATGCATTGCACAGAAGTCCAGTAACAAAACACCACTCGGGTTCAGATCAGGGAGGCCGTTCCTCCCAATTACCCCCCTCCAGGTCACTGTAATTGCCCACGTGAGCGTTGAAGTCCCCTAGCAAAACGATAGAGTCCAAGAAGGCCAGGTACTCCGAACTGTCATTCGGTCCATAACCACAGATGACAGTCAGAGACCTATCCCCAACCCAAAGGCGCAGGGAGACAGCCCACCAGTAGCCCCACCCCCTGCCCGGCGCCGCTCACCCGCCACCACTCCAGAAAAAAAGAGCATCCAGCCCCTCTCCAGGAGATTGGTTCCAGAACCCACACTATGCGTTGAGGTGAACCCAACTATATCTAGTCGGTAACCTCATGCACAAGCTCAGGCTCCTTCCCCACCAGAGAGGTGACATTCCGTGTCCCGAAAGCCAGTTTTGTCAGCTGGGGATCGGACCACCAGGGCCTCCCATGGCCGCCACCCAATCCACAATGCACCAAACACCTGACATTCCCCTTGTGGGTGGTGGACAGTCCCGTGTGCCTCTTTCAGGCTGGCCCGGCTGGGCCACACAGGCCAAGGCCCAGCCACCAGGCGCTCGCCAGCGGGCCCCTTCCCCAGGCCTGGTTCCAGGGTGGGGCCCCGGTGACCATAGTCCGGGTAAGGGAAACGAGACCTTGATAGACTTCTCTGTCATAGGGGTTTTGTAGGATGCCACATAACAAATGAGAATTCATAAAAAAACAAACATGTAGATTCACTGGAAACCTGGCTGCTGGTACCTTCTTGGACTCTTCAGCCAATCAGTCCTCTAATTAGTAATTAGGGAGTTTCAGTGAAAACCCGGATCTTTCCAGATAAGATTGCAGGTATATTTTGTGTATTTTCTCGTTTAACAGGGTTATCTCAAATCCGCATAACAGTCAAGCTGCAATATCTGAACAACATGGCACAGATTAAATTTTGGGGGTATTTTAGCCTAGGATAGACAACCTTCTATGTTATAGATTTCAATTAAGAACAGAATTTCCACTGGAGAGAGAATTCAATTAGAGAAGCCAGGCAGGGAGTTGCCCAGGTCTGTCAGATTCTCTTCTGAGAGAAACACTTTGCTTTGCCCTCAGTCTGGGCTTCAGGTATAATCAAGAGAGGAGGATGTGCGGTGAAGTTGGTGTGTCTTGAGACAGGAGTTTAATGGGGAAGTGTGTTCATGTTCATCCCTACACATTGTGTTGTACGATCTGTGTTAATGTTCTCATGGCGCTCTGTGAATGTCCTAAAATAGTCGTCATGAGCAGTCAGAAGATGAAGGGCCACACAGGCGCTGTCTTACAGGGCTCTGCAAAAAAAGAAATAAAAAATTAAGCTTTGGGTGAAGTGCAGCCACATTCCTCTGAACTGCCAGAGTCTGAACTGCCTTGGCTGTCGAGGTGAGATGTGAGATGAGATGGTACTTTGTCAATCCCTAGAGGGAAATAAAGACATTACAGCAGCTCAGATTAAGACAGCAAAAAAGAGACAGACATAGCAAAAGGGGCAGGATAAGTAAGAATACAGTAAAAGGTACAAATAAATGAAAGGTACCAATGTGAATAAGTAAATGTACAGAATGTACAGATGATAATAAATAATATACACCAATCTGTAACTACAATGTTAAGTATTGCAGTGTTAAATGATCTGAATCAAAGATACAATGATGGTGAATCACAATGGGAAAATAATTATGAAATACTGCAACAGTGACATCACAGAGTAACAGCAGTGCTGTGAAGGCATTACATCCTGTGGTGGGAGATTCCAGCATGTGTTTCTGTCTGCTTTGGCTGCCCTTTGTGTGATTTTTATGTTATTTTCTGAGCTGCACTTGCAGAAGAGCCCAAGCTTTCCTCCGTAACCTTTTAACCCTGTGTGTTCCTCTTTACATGCCTTCCTGGGACCTCTTCTGCTTTCTCGTTGTTGCTCTTGATGGGTCACGCAGAAGAAAATCATGATCATTATATGCTGTGTGGTTTTAGGCATTGTAATAGCGTCCAGTGTTGCCGGGACGGTGGCTTAGAGCACACTGCTGCAGCAGTAGGAAAGAGTATCCACATTGCCCAAACACACACACATACACACACACTCCCTATTGCTGCCTGTCATCTTCACACAAGCACATGCACACATTTTGAAATATATTTTAAAAGAAGTGAGTTGCATACTGTAAAACGATGCACAATGTACCGGAGGAGATGTATTTTTTATGCATGAGTTTTTTTTTTTTTTGTAAATGTGTGTGGTTTTCGCGGTGTGTTTACCTGGGTGTTGAGTGTCGTATGACAAATTTTACAAATGTTTTTGAGGTTTAATTTTAATGAGGGGGGTGGTGCAAGGGGGATCTTGAAAATGTTGCACGCACATTCCAAACAATGGCATTTTCTAATTATTTTTCTATTACATTGGAATAAGCAGCCGCTACACTAGTCTATTTGTTGATTTCTAAATCTAATAGAAAGAAACAATAGCTCTGTATGAATATTTGGAGCAACAGCACCGGATGCTGAGCAGAACAGGAAACGGTGTAATTTAAAGTAGTTTTACATAAATAGAGACAAAATTCCTGGGAGCCCCACTCTTCCCTCTTGACATGCTGTACAATATGTCCTAGACCTGACTTTTGCATGACATCTCAGACGATATAATGTTGTTCCGTGAAAAAAGAAAGTTGTGAAAAATCTTTGTATTTAGATCATTGCTTTTGGACTCAATTCGGTAACGGCTGCTTAAGACTGGGATTATCGTCACTCAGTATTATTACAACCATCAAAATTCCCCACCTCAATCGTCAAAGTGACGAGCTCTAGCAAGCTGCTACGAAGTAGCTTCTTCTGTCGTCCTTCCTCGGTTCTCGTTGAGTTCTGTTGTGAGGGTGTGCTAAACCATGTGTGTCTTTACGTCACAGAAATCATTTTGCCCGTCTGGTCCAATTCTGCTACATAGTGGAGCTCTTTACTGCCTTGACATTGAGTTTGAGTTATAATCCAAACTCAACTGCAAATAGACATAGTTATGGGCTACACTCTAAGCTTACGACGTACTCGGTGTTTTTCAATGTAATCCATACCGTGCGACTGATGTCGATACCAGAGCCCACCATTGTGGGACGTCACACCCTTTCTCGTGTGCTTTTAAATGTCTTGTGGCGCTGTTTTCGTTCCGTCTGGTCCGCATGTGGACGTGCCTGACCTGACTACAGGCAGCTGCCTGAATGGTCGTCTAAATCAGCCATCAAATGCATTCCAACAACTTAGATTTGACAAAAAATATATAAATAAAGGAAATAACAGCCACGTTGCCTACGCAAGCCGCTGCCTTTGTTATGACGCTGCCATGTTGTCTTTCGTGGTGAAGCTAGCAAGTAAAGAGCTGAGTCACATGGCAACACATGACGAATTCACTTTTAACTGTGGACCAACGCTTCTCCTCTAACTAGGGGACTTAGCTTATGAGCAGTACATCCATTTCACACACATCTGGCCCCCGATCTTCAGCGGGATGTCATTCAAAGTGTCATGGGGGCAACTGGTAGCACCGGCTGCGCTACCAGGATGGGTTGGCAATCTGGCCCGCGACCCCCCACCATTTAGACCTCACCCCCCGCCTCCCGTACACGGTCATGCAAAAAAAAAAAAAAGAAAAAGCACGGCCAATAGAGCTGAACAACTGAACAAACGTACAAACAAACAAGAAAATAAAAAGTGCATGTTGCAGCCATTTTGGAGTTTCGATGTATTGTCCTCGCTTTCGTACAGTGCTGTTAGTTAGAGGTGTGTTTTTGAACAGTCCTGTGAGGCCTGGGGTTTGTTTATGCTTGTGCTGGAGTATTCCTGTAAAGGTTACTAGAGGGGTGCTTTCTCATGGTCTACACACCATCAGTCCTGTCCCTCCCCCCATGTACCAAAAGCTATAAGTAACGTTTGGGTGTTGGTACGAGGACTGTACATAGCAATATAGCGCAGGCCCTTAGCGACGTATCTGAAAACCTCTTCACTTCGAGCAGAAGTATTTGTGCTTCCACCAACACCCCATTCCGAAGATGCTTCTGCGTTGTCAGAACAGTTTCTGAGCTGGGATATCCCTTTGGGCCACTCCATGCGAAGCGCTTAATAGATAATAATTGGGATGAAAAGCGTTTCATGCAACAGTGGGCTGTCCTGTATATAGACGCGAATGACTAATGGCGTTTCACGCACTCACATGCCCACTCGAAAATCCGGACCTCCTGAAGAAAGAAAGAAGTAACAAACTCGAGTTATTCCAAGCGAAATGAGGCTCTTTGCGCTATTAGTAAATGTCTTTGTGACCCTAACATCTTTTTTTCTCTGAAGTCTTCCCTCCCTTATTTTGTAATTTCATTGACTTAAGTTCCAACCAATGGTGGAGTTCTGCTAGAATAGTGTTGCGAAAGATGTATATACGGTATTTAGATCTTTGAAGGGCAGATGCGGGGGGGATTAGGGATCGTTGTGCATATCGGGTAGTGAAAGCTTTGTTAGGAAAGTACCCATCACCTCTGTTAACACCATCGTCGATTTTGACGAATGACTGAAACGGAGTGCAACACATTATTGTGGGCCAATACATATGTAATATATTGTAGTTATATTCACAGAGATTATCCCTTGCTGATTATTACTCCTATATATAAATGATCAAATGTAATCGTGTATGAATGGTGTGTTGCAGTGTGAACCCAAAGCCTTTTTCCAAACGGACCAATGACGTGTGGCTTCTTTACAGCAGAGGGAAAGTTATCCATTACTACAGAGACATTTACCTTTTTCCCTACATATAAGTACTTGAATAGATGGAGAGGAATTACCAATGTTCATAACTATCAAACCCCAGAAAATCATTTTTCAATAGGCTCCGTGGGACAGGTGAATGATAGCATTCTGTAGTCGTGCCAGTTCTGAGCCATTGAGGAGCCCTCTGAGGAACAGCGAGGGCACAGAGCGCAAGCGCTGGACGGTGTCCCGTACACCTTAGATGAGGTAACTGGAGAGAAATGGGACTTTGAAGCCCAGGGTGGGTGGGGTTATTCTTTGCTGTCAATCACGAGTCACCTGATTTCCTGTTGGCTACTTGACAGATTCTCCTTTGTTAAAGCACTCATTTTCACCTAATGTTATGTGGAGTAACTCTGCTATTCTGTATTAGGAAAATTTCACTGTAAGAATGCAAATTACTTCCTGAACACGC
>JAABNX020000044.1:9491879-9507034 GCA_015163995.2 Mormyrus lacerda
AACAGCTGCAGGGGGTGACAGGGAGACGTCCCTGTCGCTGCTCCGCCACCAGGAGACGTTCTAGCGATTAAAGGAGCAAAACGTTGGTGAATGGTGGTTCCTAGCTGAAGACCCTGCAGCTGACCCATGGGCACCAGAGGAGGTGCGACAGGCAGCAATGCCAAGCAGGTTATACCATCTACCTGTACATCGACAAAACAGTAGAGCAAGGATTCTGATGAGAGTTCAGAAATTTTAACATATTACACCCATTCTTCACTCACTGCACTGGCTTCCCGTTTCTCTGCAAGAATTGAATACAAGGTTTTCCTTATCACTTACCAATGCATCCATGGAAACGCCCCCCTTAAAAGAACTGCTTACCCCCCAAACCTCAACATGGTCTCAACAATCTATAAATGCAAATGTCAAAAAAAGGTTAGGTGTACCTTGGGCGGAGCTTAAAGCTCTAACCATATATGACGTCATAAGCGGGAGGTAGGCGTATCCTTTATTCTGATTGGTCGAGGGTTATGTCCATATGTTATCATACATGCTTATGCCACGTGTTGCTGATAGGGGGCAATATGGTTTTGTGAGATAATGGTTGGCCGTTAAAATTTAATAGAATAAAAATACATTGTGTATTTATTAATGTGTTATTTTTAAATACGTTTTAAGGAATAATAAAACATATAGCAGAATGAATGTAAGCTAGCGCGTATGCGACCAGCGTGGGGGTTCCGTCCGTCCAACAGTAGACACACGCACCCGGCGTATTTTTAAAAGAAGAAAACACCAAAAAACACAAGAAAAACTTAGTGTTATCTTTAAAAAGAAAGAAAGAAAAGCAGACGGAACTTAAAGAAGTTGAGGGATGCCCGAACGAAGCACTGTCAGAAGAGCAAACGCAGAGTTTAAAGTAGTTTTAAAAGAAGAAAGCACATAAACCCATTACATTTAACCAACATGTTTAAAGAAGAAAAAAACATTTAGCAGTATTTACTAGTGTTAGGTTGAAGAAAACATTTAACCAGCATTAGTTTAGCCCCTGCAGCTCGCTCATGTGCGTCCGAACCGTTCAAACAATGCGGGTGAAATGATTGTCCTTGGGGACAGCACTTGGCGCATGCGCACTGACCCAAACACCCGATTTCAAAATGGCGACAACAACGGCGCGTTCGTTATTTCAAACAAACCCCTTAACCATTACGTTTTTTAAGTAATGAAGCACTTTTATACGATGTGAATAATAAAGTAAAGCACCCTAAGCATTTCGACAACAAGAATCAAGGAATAACGCGGGTAATCCTTGTTAAAATGCGCTTTCTGCCTCTCTCGCTCCCCTGTCGCGCATGCGCGTAGAGACAATTTTCTTTAAAGAGCCGCATCGCTCTCAAATTAGGCGGCAGCATGCCTGTATGAGCTGTGCTGTGGACAGTTTTCCGAGAGTTGTGCGAGAGTTTCTCAAGGTACCAGGTTTGTTTCCCCTGTTAATTTGCCGTGTGGAATAAGTAGAGGGCGAGTTAATGAAAGTGTATGTATTTTCCTTTCCACCTATTGGTAAAGCGTGTAAACTGGATCGTATCTGTCTGTTCATTTTAGAGAGCGCCTTTAAGCCCGCGCCTTAAAGTTTAGCTGGTACGTGCAAAGTCAGTAACAACATATTGTTCATGTTGAATATCTGTTCGGTTGTTAACAGTGTACTAATAATTCTGTATTTGTGTGTTTAGTGTGCCATTGCCGTATTATTTCCAGTGTAAAACTGCCATTTTCCCTTTTAATACTGCATACTCGCTTATACAAGATTAGCCTCAAGTGTTTTTATGTATTTTATTTTGCGTTTACACTGTACCAATCCCACCCGACTGTGGAGTTTTATTTTCCCCGTTTGACAATCACCTGTAAGGGAAGATTGTAAAGTGAACGAAACTGTTTTATGTAAATCTTCTTATTTTCCAACAAAAACATCTATTCAATTAGCTCTATGAAATAAATTAGGCCCAAAAATAGTGTTCGTGTTCCTGCGTGTTATTTCTCGGCAGTTTGGTAAAGTTAGAAAGACATTGGCAGATTCGAACTTCGCGGCTCAATAAATCTTAAACAAAACGTTCTTAAAACACAATATACGGGTCGATTTAACAGTGGTAAGGTAGACAATGAGCTACAACCGGATTTTCGTCCAAACGATATGAATTAAAAGAAATACGGATAACATTGCTCCCTATGAGCTGTCCGCTGTCAGAGGAGAGCTTAGGGACCGTCTGCAAAGTGCAAAACGAAAACGATAATGTCAATAACTTCACTTCCAAAGAGTGAAGAGCCACCAAAATCACCAAAGGCTTTTGGAATGTTATCATGGTCATACTACACCCCTTAGTTTGGTGAAATATACCTTAGTCTATTTTTAAAGGTTTTTTATTTGGAATAACATTCAATAACTTTGCTCCTATCAACTGTAATACCACCAAAATCACAACACACTGCTACAGTCTCATTATGGTCATACTACATCACTCAGTTTGGTGAAAAAAATAATTATTAAATAAAATGCAATAACTTTGACCCTACCAATTGTAGTGCCACCAAAATTACTATGTACTTTTGCAAATTAATTATGGTAGGACTGCACCACTTAGGTTGGGAAAATGTGGCTTAGTCTATTGTTAAATCAGCCAATGTGGGCTACTTTTTCCTGACATATGTACTGTATGTATGTATTCACACACAGTTATTATCAGAGTGCTGGTGATCTTTACACACTATGCATCTCAGCATTCGGCAAACCCTTTCTGTTACTTTACACATTTTGCCACGGCGTGGGTGAGATTCGGTTGTTCCTAAACACTTCCACTTTGCAATAAAGCCATACAGAATTGACCATGGAACAACCAACAAGGAACAAATTTCACAAACGTGACAGTACCATGTTTCACTGAGCTCTTCAGAATGACCCAGTCTTTGATTTTACACAGCTGTGGCAATGGGCCTGAATGAAACCTGGATTCAATGATTCAGAGGTGTGACCCAACACTTTAGTCCACATGTGTGTGTGTATGTCTGCTTACCTTTGTTTTTGCCCATACTTGTTTTGAAACCTCGTGGTCTTGTTTGTTTCCCTGTTCCTGTTCTGTTAAACATTTTTTTTGCCTAATGCCTGTCTTCGAATCGAGACCGACAAGATGAGAGCCAAACTAGTCACTCATTGCAGACTATGCCAAACTTTATCTAGTATAGACATTTACCATAAATAATTATTATGCATTGATAGGACTAACACAAGCCACAATTCCCAATATAACAATATAATCTAAGTTGATTTAACGTAATACATTCAAATAATATTTCCCTCTGACCAGTAGGCGGCGCAATTACACCCCAATTAAAAAAGTCGAAAAGGCCTCCTCACTGTGTGTGTGTGTGTGGAGTTTGCATGTTCTGAGGTTGTTCTCCACTTTTCTCCTGCAGTCCAAAGATGTGATTTTGGTGTCTCTAAGCCCATATGCTCCGTGGTTCTTAGGAGGCACACCAGATTGACTGGCCCTGTACTGGATAAGGACAATGAAAATGGGTGGATGAATGATCATAATGACTAAAACATGTCTGTATGTGCGTAAGTTATTTCAACAAAGTCCCGTTTCCTTCGCCCGGACTAGGGTCAACAGGGCCCCACCCTGGAGCCAGGAGGAATAATGCAGTTTTCGTCCTGGCTGTGGAACACTGGACCAGCTTTATACCCTTCCAAGGGTACTGGAGGGGGCCTGGGAGTTTGCCTATCCAGTCTACATGTGTTTTGTGGACTTCGAAAAGGCTCATGACCGGGTTCCCCTAGGTGCTCTGTGGGGGGTGCTTCAGGAGTATGGGGTCCAGGGTCCACTGTTGTGGGCGATTCAGAGCAGAAGCTTGGTCCGCATTGCCAGTAATAAGTCGGACGTGTTCCTGGGGCAGGTTGGGCTCCGCTAGGGCTGCCGTTTTCATCGGTCCTGTTTATAATATTTATGGACAGGATTTCTAGGTGCAGCCAGGGTGTTGAGGGTGTCCAGTTTGGTGGCCTCAGGATTGCGTCGCTGCTTTTTGCAGACGATGTTGTCCTGTTTCTTTCATCTGCTGGGGATCTCCAGCGAGCTCTGGGGCAATTCGCAGCCAAATGCGAAGCAGCAGGGATGAGGATCAGCACCTCCAAGTCCGAGACCGTGGTTCTCAGCCGGAAATGGGTGGATTGCCCTCTTCAGGTCACAGAAGACGTACTGCCTCAAGTGGAGGAGTTCAGGTATCTCGGGGTCTTGTTCACAAGTGAGGGTAGGCGAGATCGGGAGTTGGATAGACGAATTGGAGCACATTCGCTACAGTTATGCAGGCGCTTAACCGGTTCATCATGGCTAAGAAAACACTGAGTCAAAAAGCAAAGCTCTCGATCTATTGGTCCATCTTTGTACTTACCATCACCTATGGTCATGAGCTTTGTGTAATGACCGAAAGAATGAGATTGCAAATACAGGCGGCCGAAATGAGGTTTCTCTGCAGGGTGTCTGGGCTCTCCTTTAGGGATAGGGTGAGAAGTTCGGATATCCGGATATCCACGTCGAAAGGAGCCAGTTGAGGTGGTTTGGACATCTGGTGCGGATGCCTCCTGGGGGGCTACCCGGAGAGGTTTTCCGTGCATGTCCTACAGGGAGGAGGCCCTAGGGCAGACCCAGGATTCGCTGGAGGGATAATATCTCTCAGCTGGCCTGGGAATGCCTTGGCGTCCCCCCCGAGGAGCTAGTAGAGGTAGCTGGGGAGAGGGAGCTCTGGGTATCTCTCCTGAAGCTGCTACCCGCTCTGACCCGTACCCCAGATAAGCGGCAGAGAATGGATGAATGGGATGGATGGATGTCTGTATGTGTTTGTGTGTGTGTGTGTATGTGGGGGTGTGTGGGATTTTTCAGGTCTCCACAAAGATCTACGAATGCAATCAAAAAGATAAAAATGCCAAAATCATATTTTCTTTGGTTACTCATGGTTAAAGTTAGGGCTGGGTAAAGTTTAAGGTCATCATGCTGTGATGAGAGTTTTCCCCATAGAATTTACAGTAATAGAGAGTCCCCACAAAGATATAATTACAAACCCATGTGTGTGTGTGTGTGATGATTGAGTAGTGCTGCAGGTATTCTAAACATACACATTTATTTTTAATTTTGCTCTTCAGGTTATCAAATCATGCGTATGACATTTCAATTTCAGTCCATCTTAAGATACTGATTTTTACATTTAACACAGAGTCCATACAGTGGAGCTCCAGTTCACCTGTCCATGTTCAGAAGATGGAGTTGTTTGATGGTGAAACTTTTTATGCATCTTTTATTTATCTATTGCGACCATTATCCTCAGCAGGGCCACAGGGGGGTGGAGTCTATGCCAGGCAGCATGGGGCACAAGACAGCGGATTGGTTACTTGGCCTCATAGGGGGGTGGGGTCTATGCCAAGATTGGTTACCAGGCCTTTGCAGGGCACATACACACTTTGGACAAGGATTAAGATAACTGCATAGCTTTGTCCTGCAAGAAGAAACCAAGAGGTTTCAAGGAAATGAGTGGGGAGAGGTGTGAGACAACAGTGCCCCAATCTGAGCCACCATACCCTCCTCTAGTATATCTTACTGTCTCTGATTAAGGATATACCTGATTCATGAAACTGTCATGGTGGCGAGGCGTGGCAAAAGGACATTCCACGTAGCGGCTCTCCTTTTTTTTGAAAGACTGGACAAGACAAGAAAACAAAAGAGAACGCGAGGGGTCCAAACAGGTAGAAAACAAGAAGTAAATTAGGAAGTAACACAGGGAGTAGCATAGCACATATATCTAAACCAGAGCAACCACAGAACAAGCACATGCAGCACAGGAGCAAACACATTACAAGCTAATGACACAGGGTGGCCACCCACCTGCTGGCCAAACAGGGAACAGCATTAGGACCAGGATTGATCCTAACTGCAATAGAGCAAACACATTACAAGCTAATGACACAGGGTGGCCACCCACCTGTTGGCCAAACAGGGAACAGCCTTTGGACCTGGACTGATCCTAACTGCAATAGTTTAGGTTGTGGCAGCCAGAATCATGACCTCAATTGACACGCAAGGCCGCAAACTCCAATAAATTCAGGGCTTTATTTACCATAAGCAAACATAGCGCAGACACGGACAAGGCCTTAAAAATAACAGACGGTCTGCAATTTACAACCTATGCGACTTACGATGACTGACGACTGAAGTTCATAAAAAAATATATAAAAATTAAGCAACTGTATGTAAAAATAAATTTCATGCAGCTGTACGCCCAATAGTGCTATGCTACCTAGCATATGCTGTGCACTGTATGATAATTCCCATTGGAAAGTACTGTACTGTCAGAGCGACCATTGCAGTCTCATGCATCTTCCAGTCTCATTCTTAATCCTAAAAATCTGTGCGATCATTCTATTCTGACATACGGCCATTCTGATGTGTGACCTGTCTGTCGGAACGGATCCCAGTCATAAATCAGGGACAGTCTGTGCAAACAGAAAACAGTGAAGAAAACCGGATTACACAGTATATGGCAGCAGGGGGCACAAGGCAGGGCACCCCCTGACTGGCACACACTTGCAATGCTATAGGGGCAATTTAGATAGAAAAGCTACCCTAAGTGGATGTCAGTGAACTATGGGAGGAAACCACTGCATTCTGGGAAGAACATAAACTCCACAAAAACCAGACAGACGTGGGGATCAAACCTTCAACCCTGGAAGTATGAAGCAACAGCACTACACAATGAGCTAATTAAGTTAGATTTAAAAACGAATTAAAAGATTTGTTAATGAAAAATACCAGGTGGATAGCTTTTACCTCCATCACCCATTGCTGTGGGTGACCTCTGACCATGTCAATGTGCTTCCGCAAATGACAATAAAGTTTTTAAATCCTTATTGCAATTGAACACACTTTATTTACCAGGAGAAATTCATCAAATGAGCTGGATGAGAGCAAGGGTGGGTTTCAGTTATTTGCAAAACTACAAAATATATATGTCACTTTTTGTGTGTGTGTGTTTATAAAGACAGCGATATTACCGGAACTTGTGAATTTCAAACATTATCTTGTGTTTCTCAATAATAGATTTGGATTAGAATAGACAAACAGTATGACTCACTTATAAAGTACATAAAGCGATTAAAATTGCAGTGAATTATGTGATTTTCTAAATGCAGTTTTTAATGGAAATGCTTTGTGTGTATGTGTTTGTGTTATATGTGGTATTTCTAATAATTATGTACAATATAACAAATGGCAACACAAAGCACTCATTTACACGTGTACACTAAAATTCTTTGAAGAAGAAGATTCGGCAGCGTGGCCTTTAAAAAAAAAAAATTGCATACCGAGAAAGACATCAACGTTTCACACCATCGTTTAGGATTTCTAGACTTTATGACCAATATTACTAAGCAGAAAAACTAAAACATGGCAAGTGAACACATCGTTTTATGTTTAATCAATATTTTAAAATTTAAAAAGTTGGACCATAATAGTTCAGAGTTCCCGCTTAATAAATAACCACTAGAAGTAGCGATCATACATTATATTGTATCCCCCTAAATAAAATGATTGCTTAAGTGCTCGTCTGAAAATACTCAAAAGATAAGATGACAATAAATAAACACGGAGTAGTAAAACGATAAAAGCAGTGAGATGTCGACATCTACAGATGTGTTGGCCGCACAGCTTCTGGACTTATCAGAGATCTGCGCCGACTGCCGTATTTCACCGAGACACGGGGCTCCGGCAACTGCCGAGCAGATGCGCTACGATACCGAGCGACACTAGGAAAGTGTCCACTTCAGCAGTCGTGAAGTCCCACCCCTACTTCGGTGTCGGTTGTTCTGTCAGTCTTGCGACGTGGAATTCATTTTGCATTACATTCGGATTTAATTTATCTGGCTGTGATTAGCGGTCCTAGTGTGTGTGTGTGCATGCAGCAGCATGGTTCCGGCGACAGTTCTAACGGAGAGAGACCCATTTCCTCTAATACCAGCAGCCCGGTCCCTACGCCTGCTTCTTGGGTAAGGAGGTTTGCACAGGACAGGCGAGCTGTCCAACAGCCCGGAGTGATGGTGGTATTTTCCGCCCAATGTGAGACTGACGAACCGATCGATGCGATGTCGAGTTCGGGTTCCGCCGAGGATGATTTCCGGAAGCCATCTGTCTCCATCGCAAACCTAAACCCTAGCAAGCCTTTTCGTGCATGTAACGCTTCCCAGGAGGTGAGTAGACGGAGCAGGGCGGATGTTGTTGTTCATACTGTTTACGTGCTCTGTTAGCAGTAGGATCGGCGTAGAATTTGTATGCGTGGACAAGCATAAGCTTTACCGTGCTTGAGTGTTACAAGATGTCCCCTGGGAACTTTAATTATAAAGGCTCGCCTATTTACCGATGTCTTAACTCCGTTTTCCCACGTTTCTCAACCCCCTTGGTCTATGGATTTGTCTCCATTGGCAACAGATGAATTACTCATGCCCTCTTCCTCCGGTTTGCTTGAATCTGATTGGTTGACTATTTCACCAAGACGAATGGCGTTGTGTCCTAATTGGCTCACATCACGCGCATGTCAAAGCGTGGCCTTCTTTGGGATTAACCTTTTTAATCGCGTTTGGGGAAGGCAGCAGCGGAAAACTTAGCTGAAGGTCTCGTGCCAGCCCTTCCATATCGTGCATGTAATCAAGCAAACTCATTATCAACTGTAAAATAGCGAGAAACAAATCAACCAAAACACACGTGATTTGCATATGCTCTGAGATGTATACATCGTGGTACCAGCGTGCATTTTACAAAAAGATTAATATACGGTATGCACTTTTTATACAAGCAGTTCTTGACTGATATAAGACTTTAGATCCCGCACAGACACAGTTTAGACTAAAAATCACTTTCATATTCTGTACACTTCAGAGCATATCCACACCTCCAAAGAGTATATTATGTTATGGATTTTTGCATGCTTTCATTTGTGTTTGCTAGCAATCATTCACTGATGTGACCCCAAGGAATTGTTCTTTGTTTTACATGGTCTGTATATGGATCTTTGGTAGATAATAGGCTGCCGTTTTCTTTTCCTGATATTGTACTTTCATTCATTTCAGTCTTTGTGAACTTCTCATGGAATCTGTTCTAAATGCTTGGATTTTATTTGTGGTTTAATTTTTGTTACAGGGTGTCGATTTCATCTGAAAGGTACCTTCAGGAACTTTTTTCCCCTATCAGTGCTGAAATGATGCCGCTGAACATAACAGGGAAACTTGCTTTACCTGGTGTTCATTATAACAAGGCATAAATTCACTTGTGTTTCAGCTTTGTAATTCCTCAGATGCAGATGAAAACGATTACTTCACAATAAAAGGAAAACATTCCTTGTACAAGGCTGAAACAAAAAGAAAATCCGTGAATAAGATCCATGTATTTAGTTGCTGTTTAGTTGCTGATCCTGCATAGCATGCAAAATGGTTGGCTGGATGGATAGTTTACTTGTGTTTGTTAGGAGACTAGTAATCTGTAAACACAAACCTTTAAGTAAGTTTTGTCTTGAATGTTTTTATGTCCAGTTTTCAGTGCATTAATCTGTATCTCGTACGATCATTAAATCTCTAACTTTTCCCAAATGGCCCTTAATTGAAGTACAAGTTCTTTAGCTTTACAGTAAAGACAAGCAGCTCTTCCTCTCCAGTTGGTATGATGCTGTTTATCGGACCCTGTCGTCCCCAGTTCCCAGAAGTCATCCCCCTGAATGTGGGCGGCACCTACTTCACCACGCGACTGTCCACCCTTCGGCGCTATGAGGACACCATGCTGGCGGCCATGTTCAGCGGCCGGCACCACATCCCCCGCGATGCCGAGGGGCGCTTTTTCATCGACAGGGATGGAGCTTATTTTGGGTGAGTCTTGGTAAGATTGACTAAAGCTAATTAATAGTTTTGTAAACTTAATTAGGTTAACATAGTGGCATGGTGTGTAGCAGTGCTGTCTCATGCCTTCAGTGTTTGGGGCATCAAATTCTGCCCCCCTACCTGTGTGTGTGGGATTTGCACATTCCCCCTCTGTTATGTTGGTTTGCACCTAGAGGCTAAGTGGCATCTCTGAATTGCCCATAGTGTGTGATGTGTGCCTTGATGGACTGGCGTCCTGCTCACGGTTTGCCCTTTCCTTGTGCGCTATGGCTTTGTCCTTGCGGACGCCCGGACAGTCCATGTGTTTGCTGGGAGGGAGCAAAATGTGGACTGTCTGAGTTTCCCCGAGGATCAAGGTAGGACATAGTGTCCAATAGTGCTTACGGTACGTTCCAGCACACCTTTCAACCCCGTACTGGTTAAGTGATTGAAAGATTTATGGTACAAATAACAAATTAATTATTAACATATTAAAGATACTACCTGTCTATTGTCAGTTTGGAAAAAAAAAGTTTATCTTTAAAAATTAAAGAAAGTTCTTAAAAAGATTAAGTTTAAAAAGTGATTGGTGGTTGTTTAGGGCTAATTTATAACTTATTTTTGCTGACCATAATTTTAAAGAACTACTACGAATATCCTTTCTACAATGTTGTGAGTTTTTTTTTTTTTGGATTCTGCAAATGACCGTGCTTGGGGCTGTCTGTAGGGATATCTTGAACTTCCTGCGAGAGGGGGAACTTCCACAGCGTGACCGTGTGCGGGCTGTCCACAAGGAGGCGCAGTATTATGCCATTGGACCCTTGCTGGACAGTTTGGAGGACACTCAGCCCCTCACAGGAGAGAAAGTCCGACAAGCTTTCCTTGACCTACTTCCATACTACAAAGGTGAGGTGTTCTGAACCTAGTTGTCTACATTTGTCAGAGTCTCCCTGTAGGTTTTGTTGCTTTGATCTCAGCACCTTTTTGCCCTGATTCTTGCGAATAGATTGTATTCCACAGAGTCTTTAAAGTATGATGACATGAGGAGCCCTGGTTTCACTGAGCCTCAGCCCTCTGTATCCCGTCTGCAGAGAACTTGGAGCAGATTGTGGAGATCGCCAAGGTGCGGGCCATGCAGAAGAAGGCACGCTTCGCCAAGCTGAAGATTTGCGTCTACAAGGAGGAGATGCCCATTACCCCCTACGAGAGGCCGCTCTTCAACTCCTTGCGCTTCGAGCGTTCGGAGAGCGAGGCCAAGATCTTCGAGCACCACTGCGAGGTTGACGTGTCTTTCGGGCCGTGGGAGGCGGTGGCGGACGTGTATGACCTGCTTCACTGCATCGTGAGCGACCTTGCTGAGCGCGGTATCACCGCGGACCAGCAGTGTATCGGGGTGTGCGATAAGCACCTCATCAACCACTACTATTGCAAAAGGCCCATCTATGAGTTCAAGATAACATGGTGGTAAAGGACGTCCTGCCCATGGCTTCTTCACAAAATGCGGAACAGATTCCAGCCCCCCCATATGGCTGCTGGCAGCGTTATTCAGTCAGGATTTCAGGCACTTCTTCTGTAGCATCCTAATTCCTGAGCTAATGCTGTACACGTGTCGACCACGCTGTAGCCATACCGTTTGTCGTCAACCACAGACCTGTTAAATATGGCGACAGACCTTTACAGCTTTTATAACAGTGTCATGTATTTTTACCGTTAATGACAGCTACAGCTGTTTTATTTTATTTTGCTCACTCTTGTCATTTTTTTTTAACTTGGAGGTGTTGCGCCCCTAGCATAAGCTCATTTTTAGGAAATGACATAACTATTTGTATTTATCGCCTTCCTGGTGGCAATCCTGGTCATGTTTTATTTCTCGTTTCTGGGTTTTGTGGTGAAGGGTCGTTTGCTCTGTTGTGGTTTTGTATTACAGCTGGAGGAAATTAAGCTGCCCGGTCAAATATTTCATGGGCACGTGCGTACGCACACTTGTCACTTTATTTTATCAAGGTTTTACTTTTCTATTTCTCGGCTGTGCTTGAGAAGTTGAAACTGACAGATTTTATTCCATGGGAAACCAAGGTGTTGGTACTGGGGGCTGGCAAATGACAGACCATAAATGGCACTGGAAAAGATTTGCTGGCAATAAAAGATGCTTCTCACTTACCTACTAATTTATTTTGATTTTATTTTGTTCCTAGTACATTTTCACACCTGCTTTTCTAGGCGAAAGAAGTGGTATCTTTGGGTATTCATGGTGATCACTGGGCATGTGACGCTGATCAGAGCACGATGGCTAAGAAAGTGGACCATGTCTCTATCAGGGGCAACTTAACACTGATCTCTCCATCGTCACCATGACCAAAGGAAATGAGCTGCAGGAAATCAGTTAGGTCAAAGACCGAACTGAGCACGTATGCGCCTAACGGTCTGGTATGTTGAGTAAATTGCTCGTTTTAACACCAAATACTTAATCACTTTAACAGTTCTACATCATCTCTAGGTAACATCTGACCTGCTCCGTGTTGCATGTTATTTTTAAAGTCAAACCCTTAAATGAACGATTAAAAACTATTTTTCTGTAAGCTTAAGTTCCCCTGTATGTTTTTATCTCCTCGGTTTTTCAGGGTATTACAGTGCATTCATGATTGCAGCAGAAGTCATCACTGGTCAGTGAAAACAAAAGCCTGTGTTCTGATGCTTAGAATGGACCTGCAGAACAGCCTGGAAGACAGAAGGATCCATGTTTTCATAGCATTTGAATGAACTAGCATTTATCACATTTAACAAACGTGCAGAGTCATTTGTCTAATGTTGTGCAAAAACATATAAATGAAGAAAAATGCATAATTTTGGCTGGACTGGATCCGTAATGTCTTGTGAGTAAATATCACATTTGTCTGCTTCAAAATAGGCATAGTCTTGGCACAACTTGTTGGGACGTGAATTTTAAACTGCTTAAATGTTTTGAACCTCTAAAGGGTGAATAGATGGAAATGCTAGATATGCTGTAAATATTCACAAGTTACTGGTAATCCGTAGACAACAATGTTCTGGTTATTGTGTGTAATCAACAAAACAACCTTATCTGTTTCAGGCTGAAGCAATCTATGCATCTTTTCTGAAAAGCCTGGTAATTAGCTTAGCAGGACGTTTGGTGGCTAAAACCTATGAAATAAGGCAAGTGCTTTAATATGTTGTTATAGCAGGAATTTCATGCAGTTACCACTATTGGTAGAGAGGAAGAATTACCCTCAATCTTCTATCCAGCAGCCAGGGTTATATTGCTTAACAATTTCTGTTGCCTTAGATACCAGACTTTAGTAATCAATAACAGATAAGAAAACTTTAAACCCTGGATTCTTATCAGTTTCATAATCAGGGAAATTGGGCTGATGTGCAAATTCAATTCAACACTTAAGCAAATGTTCAAAACTGCTATTGAGAAGGTTTTGAGGAGAGTTGACACTATTATATATATATTTTCATAATTTGTACACCTTTGTTAAAAAAATGACATGATTATGAAAAGAACCTTGTTAATATGCTATTTTCTCCCAGGTGTCCGGGTGATGGGTTGTCTGAGGTTTTTGACAGTGTTTTCTTCTCTTGTAATTATTTACACAGTAAAATGTAACAGATTACAATTGTTTTCCAGAGCTTGACCAATGTTTCCCAAAGCGGTCCTCAGGGACCCCCAGACAGTCCATGTTTTTGCTGGGACTGAGAGGGAACAAAGATTTGAACTGTCTGACAGGGAGCTGGGAGGAAGCAAAAACGTGGGGGTCCCCAGGGCAGGATTGGGAAACACTGGGTTGGGAAACACTGGGCTAGACTGTTCCAACTAACACAAAATACTGAAAGGTAATTTTGAGTGGGAAAGCATAGCTTTATTGAACCCGTTGTATTTGTCAGTTACGTGTGTACCTTAGTGACCGGGCACTTGTAACTTGTGAGTAATGACCTAATGTTGTTACCTGACCTGCTCACCTCTCAGCTGTCACCAAAAATCTTGTTTTACTGCCTGCCAGTTTCCATAGATGAGAGATCAGCAGGTCAGTGTCTGTTCATGACATAAGTCTTCTCCTCAATTGCAATGTTGTAAGAAGAACAATCTCTCTGAGTGCCTCATACAGTAAACTTGTTTGCAGACTGTATACTAAATATGTGGTACAGTACATGTATTGTTCAGGTGATATTACATGTGTGTGTTCTGCACAGCTGTAGCTAACCTATGATTAAGTAAGACCTACAGATAAATGTATGCAGCTTTAGAGGTGCCCATTAATGGTAATTTAAAATTACTGGTTTGCTTCAAAAATGGTCACTGCATACATTGCTGCTCTGTGCTAACAGTCAAGTGTGTGTGTATGTGTGTGTGTGTGTGTTTTGCAGTTATTTTTTTAAATAAGGTGCAATAGAATTGTGCTTGAAGTAATCACTGTGTCTACAGAGTCCTCATTTTGTGTGTGGAAGAAAAAAACTGCTGTTTCGTTTGTCGTATGTCCGGAGCAAAGGTAGCCTATAGGTAACCCCATTTCTCCAAGGTTGAGGGTTTGATTCTCACCTGCCTGTGGGCGGTGTATTCCTCTAGGTACTCTGCTATCTTTTTCCAGCTCAAAAACATGCAGGCAGCATAGTTGGCACTTTTGAATTGCCCATGATTTAAGATGATGTGTGAGAGTTTGTGCCCCTCATCAGACTGGCATCCCAACCAAGGTTTATCTCTGTGCTGCCTTAGACTCCACACTACCCAATGACCCTGCTCAGGGCATCTCAATGATATCCAAATCCAAACAGTATGAAATCCTTAGGAAGGAAATCAGAAATGGTCCGCAAGGACCTATTTTATAATTATGTGGGACTGTGAGAGAAATTTTTTTATTGCTTGAAATTTCTACACTATCATCCTCCCGAATCCAGTATTGGCCACAGAATTAAAGCGTATAATTTAAATAATTTAATACTCAATGGCACCAGCCTCTGCAATTTCACTGGTTTATTAAAATGGTGCTGCATTTTATGTATTTTAGCCTATGAATTATATACAAACTAAAAACAACCATCCAAAAAGTTCAAAAAATGTCTAGGACGCATACTTTTTGGAGATCGTTAAATTATTCATACCTATGTAATAATGAAAAATATACTCACCCAAAAAAGAAACATCCTCTGACTTTCAACTGTTTTTACTGTCAGTAAACTTAATGTGTAAATATTTGTATGAACACTAAAAGAGTCAACA
>JAABNX020000044.1:9528287-9542290 GCA_015163995.2 Mormyrus lacerda
CCTTTACCCCCCCCCCCCCCCCCCCCCCAAGAGTATTGCGGAGGTGTTCAGGTGCTTTATCTGCATGGAAAAGTTGCGGGATGCCCGGCTCTGCCCACACTGCTCCAAGCTCTGCTGCTTCAGCTGCATCCGGGTGAGGATGGGGGGGGGGGGGGGGGTGTCACCCGGCATGAACGTCAAACGACGTAGCACTAAGATAAGCTCATCTTTGGGTGGAATGTAGCCACTGGGCATCAGTGCTGGAGAGAGTCACTTGCAGAGAAGAATATGTGGTGTTTTAAAACTGTGTGCATTTGTGGTTTTTGCCGTTGTTTGGAAATATAATAGTCAGCCTCCACATTAGTTGATCGTTCACTTTGTAATCTTCTACTGACTGATATTGGGTTAACTAACATGCATGATTTTCCTACTGAGCACACTGTCTGCTACTGGAGGGATATCAGGAAGGGGGGATATCAGCTGTTTTTCCCTCATGTCTGATTTTATGATCTTGGATGTACAGATTCAATTTGGAAATTGTGCAGAAGGCAATTGCTATTTCAACTCTGCCCCCCCCATTACGCGACCCTGCCTGTAAATGAACACATCTGGTAAACAGGGGAGACATGAACCTGTCCCTCCCCAGCCTGCAAATCTGTGTACATGTGTTTAGTGAGAGTGTTCATTTATAGATCATTTCCCCACTTTGCACAGGTGTCTGGGCTCACTTACACAGCTGAGCTTGATATTTTGCTTAAGCTATGCAATAATTAAAATCCATTTTTTTTTTTTTTTTTTTGTCAGGCAATGATATTTTTGCCTCAGGCGCTGGTAAGGTGTGGCGTAACTGCTGAAGGCTTGCATTGTGTCTCACTGGAAATGTCTCGCGGCAGCTTTTTTTTTTTTTTTTTTTTGGTGTGGTTCTGGAATATGGAGGCTAGTCGCAGTTTCTTGGACGTAACCATCTGAAGATTTGGATAAACTTGTGGTAAAGAGGCTTCTCGTATAGAACGTTTTTCCCGACAGCTAATGTTCAAATTCAGTTGAGGGCAATAAGCTTTAGTTCTTGAGCCAAGGCGTTTGTTGATTGTCGTTCAGCTGCATTTTACCAGTGTGGTACACTGTAGAGGAGCTTGTAGTTGTGAATATGTCTTCAGTGGGTGGTTTTGATCATGCTGAGAATCACAGATGAGAGAGAGAGAGAGTCTGAGAGACTGTTCCTTTGTGGTGATATTCACAAGAGGGATATCCAGATCCCCAGGTACATGGAGCCTGTATATGGAAAAAGTGTTAAGGCCTCATTGTGAGGTCATTGCTATAATGCTTGAATCTTCTGTGTCTTTTCTTAAAGCAGTGTTTCCCAGTCCGGTCCTTGGGGGACCCACAGACGGTCCTGGGAGGGAGCAGAAATTTCGGTCTGTCTGGGGGTCCCTGAGGACTGGTTTGGGAAACACTCTATTAATGTACACACAAGATCCTTTCCATTTTTCTTTGTTTTACCATTTTCGCACTAGTAATCTGTCTATTTCCCTGTTTCGCACCTTTTTCCAGCGCTGGTTGACGGAGCAGAGAGCTCAGTGTCCGCACTGCCGGTGAGTGAGTTTGATGCTTTTTGCAGGAGCCTTGGTGTTTATTGCATCGTTCTTTTGATTAGTTTTGCCGAATGGGTCTGTGGAATTAAAGTGTTAAAGTTTACCAGAAGTTCATGCTTCTTGCATGCATCGATCCGTGGCTTTAAATAGACTGTCCGACACTCCACCCAAGGGGATCCCGTTAGATTGTGTTTGTGGTCATTTTGCATGACTTGGTGAATAAATATCTGAGCTCTTTCAGGGCACCACTTCAACTGCGGGAGCTCGTCAACTGTCGGTGGGCGGAGGAGGTCACGCAGCAACTGGACACACTGCAGCTCTGCAACCTCTCCAAGCATGAGGAGAATGACAAGGACAAGTAAGCCTTTGCCCACCCTGGGGGGCCGTTGTGCAGACACCCACTCCACGGCTCATTCTGCAGATCTTTGTGCTCTCTGCCAGTACTGGTCTGGATGTTGATGTTCTCAGTGTTGAGCAAACCTAGCCAGATGTTGCTTATGTGAATTAAAGCATCTTGCAGTGGCTTATCCTGTGACACATCCAGGCTGACCTCAATGTGACTTCTACACCCAAAATATCTAAGTGGTGAACTCTTCCCGCAAACTTCTACACCCATGTTAATATTATAACTCCCTGTCCATTAGGAGTTGCGATTACTAAACCGTCTGTCTCTTCCATGGTGCTTCAGGTGTGAGAATCACCACGAGAAGCTCAGTGTCTTCTGCTGGACCTGCAAGAAGTGTATCTGTCATCAGTGTGCGCTTTGGGGCGGCATGGTAAGAGCTGGCCGCGGACACCTACTCCTCTTGTTTTTGGAAACCTTGGATTTGCTGAGGTCTACGTGTCAGCTGATGTTTGTTGGCATAGGCCTTCAGAGTGAGCTTTTAACAGGTGCTGTGTGAGTGTTTCATTGTGAAGGTGTGCTGTGCAGTTGTGAGACACGTGCTGATTTGGCCGATACAGTAACTGTTCAGATTAAGCATAAATAATGCTAATTCCGATCTACAAAGGGTTCTCTGATCTATATCTTTTTTTTTTCCCAGCTATTTATACTAAATGTCCAAATTTTGGTCATTGTAATGTATTACATGGTTGTTGCAGTTTGGCTGTTTGTGATACACACCAAACATAAGAATCTGTAATGGTCTAATGTAAAACCTGTATCTCTGGCCGCTGAGCGGCTTAACGTTTGGTTTGAGGGCAGGTGGAAAGTACTCACAACCAAACTGCTTGACCGCCTTGACAGTAAGGGGTAAAACAGACTGGGTGTGCTGGGTTTGAGTCGCAAGAACAGAGGATCCGTCACCGAGACTTTATGGCGCTCTCACTGCCCGGTCGCCTTTTTGTTGTGACATTACTGTACTTGGAGATCCAGTGGTATATTTAGGCATTGACATGTTACTGTGAAAATATTTATGCTAATCTGTCTGTGTATCAAAAAGTTTAAAGATCTCTGTGCTCCATGTGACTGCTGGTAGAGTGGTCACGCAGCCTAAGGCGCTGGATTTAGGCGTGATCCCACCACTGCTGTTTAAGGGTTTCCTAAATTTCCATAGGTATTATTAATAAAGTATCTATGTATTTGCAAGTCCTTCATGCTGATCCATAGGTGTCATGGCGCAGGGATGTCTACTAGCTCGTTGCAGGTGTGATGTTTAGGTCTGGTGCCATACATGCCCGTTAGAGGTGGGGCTCGCCAGGATGCTAACGCACGCCCGCTTCCCCTCAGCATGGCGGACATACCTTCAAGCCCTTGGCCGAGATCTACGAGCAGCACGTGAGCAAAGTGAACGAGGAAGTGGCCAAGCTGCAGCGCCGCCTGATGGAGTTGATCAGCCTGGTGCAGGAAGTGGTCAGTGATTCGCAGAGGGCCGTCGGCTTCGTTCTGGATTGGCCAGCTCTCTCTCTCATTCCCCGGCATCTCTGTAGATGTGCGCAATGGAATTTTTTTAGATGCAGAAGACGTTTGTCCACTAGATGGTGCCACTAATTCAACATATTACGGTATTGAGTTTATGACCCTGAGCTGCAACATTGTTTTGCTTTTATGACCATTTTCAGTGGTGGTCCTGCTAATTAATATATTGATTTTATTTTTTATTTTATTTTTTTTTTTCCCCTTCTTCTCAGGAAAGGAATGTGGAGGCAGTCCGTGGGGCAAAAGACGAGCGCGTGAGGGAGATCCGCAACGCGGTGGAGATGATGATCGCACGTCTGGACAACCAGCTGAAGAACAAGCTCATCACCCTCATGGGTGGGCGTGGCCTTCCTCTGAACCTGCCGTGTGTCGCTGGAGGGGGTGTGGACGGTCACGCCTGAAACGCGCGTCTGGTCCTTCTCTTACTAGGTCAGAAGACGTCTCTTACTCAAGAGACGGAGCTGTTGGAGTCCCTGCTGCAGGAAGTGGAACATCAGGTAGAGCTGCATGTTCCTGTGTGTTACAACCGGCCCTGACTTAGGGAGCCAAGCAAAGTGTAGCTTCATGTCGGAGTGGTGTGTTTGGGAGTGTGTGATCAGGGGTGTCCAGGCTTCCCGGCGCAATAAGGTCTGGATTCTTTTGCATCTTAGGTGGCTAGTAATTGTAGTGCGAAGTATGAAGAGAAACTCTTCACTCTTCCACTAATCTTACCAAACATTTAAAATTGAATTCACCGATGCATTGCCGCTTTCCAAATAATTAGCTTACTTTCAGTATGAGAATCGCATTATTTGTACAGCTAATTCGGTACTTGCCATTACTGGTACAAGCATAGCCAATTAAGCGTCTAATGGTTTGGACTGGCAGTGGATGCAGTAAAGGAGGACGGTGCCCTTTGAGGGGAGCACTTTGGAGCTAGTGATCACGGTAATGGCGTACTCATGGTCGAGTGTAGGTGTGCTAATTTTCGCAGTGGATAGCTTGAAAGCCAGCTGGCTGGATATAAGATGGCCTCTGTATCCTAGTTTCCTTGATGGCTAGATTTTTAAAATTTTTTTAATTTCCTCCAGCTTTAGTTCCTCCCAGTGACTTTCAACTGGGGAAAAACGGTATTTGAAGACGGCCCTAGTTTGAGCTGGAATGTTGTTATTATTAATAAACAGAATAATTGGGCCCCTGTCCAGTCAGTGGCTAATTTTACCTCATCCAGTGTTCTCTGTCCAAATGTCTTGACTTTCAGACACAAGCCGCAGACCACGTATCTCATGCAGGCCATGACTGTTCTCCTCTGGTACATTCGTTCTGTGTCTCCTGCCTCGCAGTGAGTAGCAGGAAAGTGTAGCAGGGTGTGTCATGGGGATAGGCTTATACGTATTGTTAACCCCTCGGAGTAGCCTGAGGTGGCCGAAGACTCAACGTCATTAATCATTCAATTTTCACTTTAGTCTATCGGCTGAACTTGCCGGCCTGAGGGCTTTTATTCACACACAAACTGCCTCTGACCAAAGCTTCACCAAGCTTGAGTTTGTTTTTTTTTTTTTTTTTTTTTCTTTGCCAAATTCAGGTCTTGGAGGGCCAGTCTGTGACACTGAGAAAGTTCAGGTCCAGAAAGTCAGAATCCAGACCATGATTTTGTTTCAACCAACCCGTTGAACATAGTCACAGTCAGAGTACTCGATTCGAAATCTTGGTCTGGATTTTTACTTTCTGGACCTGAACTTTCCACCTCTGCTGCGACAGTTTGCAGATTCCCTGCTCAGGTACTCCTACTAAACCTGGCAATTGGCTGGTGTGCTTGAGCAGTGAAATCTGCAAACTGGTGCAGACTGGCCCTCCAGGCCCGGAACTGGGGAACCCTGCTGTAAGGGATTCTGTACGATATGGTGCTATGAAAAGCTTCCACACACGGTGTTATTGCGCTCTCAACATCATCAGGGATGCTTGGTGTTGGATGGCCCACGGTGACTCGGGGACAGTAGTAGCTGGTGGCGTCCGGTCAAAGGTTGTGTTTATCGCTGGAGCAGATGGCACCATCAAAGCCTCTGTGTGCCCCGTCCACAGCTTCGCTCCTGCAGCAAGAGTGAGCTGATCTCCAAGAGCCCAGAGATCCTGCTCATGTTCCAGCAGGTTCACCGCAAGCCCATGCAGTCCTTCGTCACCACACCCGTACCACCAGACTTCACTAGGTAGGCTTCCGGGTCTTGGGGGTTGGGGCCCACGTGCCAAAGCCAGCGATGCCCTTGGATCCCGAGTGGTCAAGCTTCAGCAGGACATTGCCAGGCTCCCATATTGCAGCACTTGACCGCTCACCATTGCAGCCTTTTGTGGTGGCTCCTGATGTCCTACAGCTGTAGGTAGAAGCTCGGGGTCAAATATCTGGTCTGAAGGTTGATTTCTCTGATTGTGTCTCTGAGGCCGGCCCGGCACCAGGAACGTGAATTGGATCTCCATGCATCGTTGCTATGGACTAGTTTCACCGAAGAGTAAAACTAAAGCATTAATAGGCACATTTGCACTAATGAACTGGGGCCTCGTTCATTATCATTTGATTGCTTATTCACTGAGGAGGAAGCAGATTTTTATTATGCTTTGTGGTAGTTGGGGGGGAGGGGGGGCTTGGGTTTCCCCCTTCAGCTGAATGTGTACTGGAGAGCTGCTGTGTTGGAGAAATGGTCTCTGAAGTAAGGAGGCTGTCATCCGTTCACATCAAGGTGGGGTCAGTTCCAGAAAAAGCAGTTTGTGCTTTGCGTGTTAGGCAATATCAAGATCTTTTTAATAGTGACCCCTAAAATTAACTCAATTTACAGGCATTACTGGAGTAAAGCTAAGATTACTGGCCCGTCTTGCCGCTTTATCGATTCTGGTCATGCCTGCATGCTAAGACTTATTCACAGCTAAAGCATGACCTTGCCTCTTTGCTTTCAGATATTTGCTACTTTTTAGAGTTTGCTCTTCAGGAGAGGAGTGAATCGCTTGTGCTAGCATTCAGCCTTTTATCTGTGTTAGTTGAATAGCAGGAATGCTTGCAATAGACGGCAAGAAAACTTATATTCCTGTCTTTTTTTTTTTTTTTAAACTGCCTTTTTATGTTTGACATTTACGTAAATGGTACCTCCATTGAAACTGTCCCTTTCTGCTTGATTAAAAGCTCTTCCCATCTGCCTTTTCAAATGAAGCAAGTTCTTCGTCCAGCCTTGTGGCATAGTGTATTTTATCCCGCACTACATTGCTCTGTCGTAGTGGTGCTATTGGGATCCTGTTCTTCCACGGTTAATGGTCAGTCGCGCTGCTTTTCCCAAGGTCCTCCTGCTAACTCCATGCAGATGCAGAAGGTGGGGATGGGGTTAAATCTGTTCATCACGATATGAGCATTCAGTAAAAGTATCCTTTTAAATTTACTGAGGTGTTGTGTTGTAGAAGGATTTAGAAAACTAAAGAAATTCCTGGCTTGGGTTGGCTACTTTGAACCAACATGGCTGGACCCAAAGAAGATGGTGAAATGGGTAAATGTATATCTTTATTGGTGTGTGTGTGTGTGTATGATATGCAGGTCCGTAATGTATATATTAGAGAGGTAATATGGTGCATCATCCAACAAAAGTT
Organism: Mormyrus lacerda; assembly: GCA_015163995.2. Lineage (NCBI taxonomy): Eukaryota > Metazoa > Chordata > Actinopteri > Osteoglossiformes > Mormyridae > Mormyrus > Mormyrus lacerda. The sequence goes on from JAABNX020000044.1 coordinate 9,535,380, forward strand.
TGGGAGTCTCTCAGTAAAGAAGCCCTGTTTCTGCTCATTTCGAGGAAGGTAGCACATGGCTGGCTGCTAAGGTGGGTATATTACAGGTTTTCAAGGTCTGGGAAAGTATCAATTGAGCAAGTAGTTTAACACGCACTTGTGTGTTTTGGTTGGGTGGGGTGGTGTAGATATAGCATTACGAGTTTTGGATGTTCTCGATGAGCTTAAAGCGACATTTGTGTGAAATAAAATGCGGTTGTCGGAATCGGTGGCAGACATTGGGGTTTCTCTCCTCCAGTGTGTAGATGGTCTTTCTAAAGTTTCAAATGTTGGAATATCTGGCCCAGTTTGTATATTTAGATTGCACAGTTTCTTTTTATAAAAGCACTCTGAGTCACTTCTTGTGCTGTTTGTACGTCGCATGGCTCTGCCGTCCTGCAGCATTTCCTTTCCCCAGGTCTCTGCCTGTCCTTAAGCCCTGACGTTTGTTATCCAGAATGGGAATTATGTAACGCATTTGACTCACTGCTGATGACGGGAAGTGCACCATGGAAACTAGCTGGGTGGCTCGCTTGTGTCTGTACTGTGCACTGGGTTTTTGATGTCAAATATCTGAGAATTGCAGGAGAAAATAATTGATACCCTTAGCGCTGTCTATGAAAATGGTGTCAAGATGTCAATTGTCAATCTGTTCAGTATTGCAGCCTGGACAAAATTGCGTATTTGCTTGTAATTGCACCACTGGAAAGATTAAGTTGAAGTGGGGGGGGAAGGAGAATTTTTGATAGCACTTATGTAATCCTTTGATATGAAAATGTACTGTGATTTTCTGCAAATTAGCAGCTGACCTTTCTAATTGCCGTAGAAACGCCACATTGCATCTGAAGTAGTGGTAAGTGCTTCTAATGAGACTAATTGCATAAAGCTGCAAAAATTTATTTTGAAGTGGGTGTTGGTGAAAGAATGACCCATACATCCTATCTTCATCCAGGTGACCTAATCCACTGCATATCATTTAACCCTGTTAATATTGGCTGCTTTATGCATCGGTGTCGCTTGTTGAACACCAGAAACATGAAAGATCTGATGAGTGTAAATAATGTTATAAGTTGAAGTCCACAAAGCAGGCAGCAGACTCTCCTGTCATTTTGTCCTTAACTTCCTGTCAGTACTTATGAGAAGTAAACATGACTGACACCTTGGCTGAACACGCAGCAATCATGGAATTACTTGGGAAGAACGTGGTGGAGGTTTTGGATACCGTAACTCCAGCAGATGCGAGGTTCCTGTGGCCATTTCTCTAAAAGATGGGAAAATTGCTGCCGGCAGGGACTAGCCCTAAAATGAGGTTCATTGAGCAGGTGAAGGTGAAATGTTTGTGGGAACTGCAGGACAGCTTGCCTCTTTAGTTTTGTGGCAGAGATGTGTCAATCCAGTGACTTAATGGTGCAGAGGCTGACTGGTCAGATTTAAAGGATTTGGCGATGCGGACTGTCCTCAAATGATCTTGGGGAGTGTGGTTGAGTCATCATGTACATCCAAAACGTAAAGATACATGCTGCAAGGAGCTCTGTAGAGTTCTTTTTGCCTTGGCAAAAAATTTGGGCCACGTTACGGTATCGCCCACTTAAGGTATCACTGGTCCAGTCCAGTGTAACATTTCTCCCATCCAAATAAAGAACTAAAACAGTTCTTTGAATATTCATTTTTGATTTTACTCGTATATAAGGCTGTCTTTTCAAGAATAGTGCAGAAACATTTTACAGTATCTGTCCTTGGCAGACCTAAAGATGTCGTAGGTCATTACACATAATGTAGTACACTCTCGCTAAATGTATTAAGTGCTGGTTACATACTGATCCCACCTTTCTTCATTATTAATCAGTCATAACGGTTCATATATTTCTTGCAAGGAAAAATATTTGCTCATGTTTTATACTTGAGTAGTAACTGCTGAGTTGTTACTTCTGCCCACTCAAGAAAAGTTTTAGTAAAATGTTTTCTTCACCAGTCATAAGCTTGTGATAAAGGAAACGTGCCGCTCATTCAAGTTCTTTCTTTATGACGACTATAAAATGTCATGTAAATTTGTATTGCTGAAGGACTGGATTCCTTCACATGCATGTAAGTGAATTCAGACGAATTATCTTCATCTGCTTATTCTGTGCATATAAGCACAGGAGATTTGATGTAAACGGCTACCCTCACCAGAGCAGTGCAGTATATCCACAATCCCACAGTAATGCAGTGGACAAAGCATGTTCGCATAAGCTTGAACTGCTCTCATCTTCTGCAGTTTGAGGACTAGATATCAGGACACACAACGGATGACGAAAGCAGTCAAGTAATATTGGATACGGGGAGAATGTTTGTTGTTTTTTTATATAAATTATAAATACTTCCATAATTTTGTATTCGCATCGGAGTCTAAAGTTTAAACGAGTGTCTTGGCTAGCCGGCTGGTATAGCTGTGCAAGGCAGATTGTTCATGTTGCATAGCTTGGTTACATAATGAGGCTTGGCTGCTAGCTGATTGACCTGCTATGACAGTTGCGTTTTGTGCCTATCGTCATTCATGAGCGAAGATACACTAATGCATATTAGCTAGCTGAGTAACGTACCTTTTGACATGCTGCATCATTACTGTGAAAAGCAGAATCGCTGTCACTGGCTCGAATTGGTCAATCAACTTGCCCGACGTGCAATGAGCCATTACTCATGTCAAATCCTGATATTGTCGTTTGTAAGAGGGGGCTTTTGTGCAGAAACCTATGCCTCTAACACACCTCTCCTCTTAATGTATAGCTTTGAGACCAGTCCACTGCTGCCACTGCAAACGTTTCATGTTTAGCGTGCAAAGTCACAAAAGTATTTGGATCTTTTTCAAACTTTAGACACACTGTATGGGTGAAGACTTGGACCTGATCAAATTTATATTTTTTATATTTATATTTTAGTTTTCCAACGGCGTCTAGTTTTAAACTAATTCTTTGCATATGCATTTAACCCATCTTGTGTCAATTTCTTAGGGGCTCAGATTTTAGATTGGTTTAAGCAGTTGACCTTTAATTCGGAAGACTCAGTGTTGGTGGATTAACATACCCTACAGCCAGTGAGAACTGGAGTTTGTTATAGTGCCTCAAATCTGTTGGATGTAGGTACCTAATTGTGACTAGAGATTTCATTAGGTTTCATTTTAAATGGCCGGGAGTCTGCTCAGCCCCAAAACAGGTACCGTATCTATGAATACTCCAATAAACTTTAAACAAGTTTCTTTTACTTCTTAGCTGACCTTTTGAAAATGATTTACTTTTCTGGGTTTTATAATAGGCTGGAACAAACATAAAGCCATTCAGTGACATCAAGAGCAAGTAAATAGGGTAATGCAGTTTTATTTTGGGAATTATGCAGTTTTAGTGAAGATCTGTGTTCCATGGTCTTTTTGTTCTTTTGAAAATAGCCATTTAGTTGTATGGTAGGTTTTTGTCTTTAATGTTAAATTAATGATAGTCATTTTAAGAATGGAAAGAATTCCCTCAGTACTCCATATTTTTTCAGCATTTATCGATTTAAGTGACACATTGAAAAATTGTGTTTGAAGTGCATTATGCTGGAGAAATGTGTAATTAGCAAAACACCGCAATGCCATAGAAAAGGATCAATTTCTAGATGGTCTGACATTACGTACTACAGCGGTTTTGGCCAGTTTGAATACTGGAGACTTTCCCCCAGTTAATTTATCTACAGTAAATGGTTTCTATTTCACAAACCAATATCAGTCCTTGCATTATAAATTTTCTGTAATGTTTCATATGACTTTTTCAGATGTATTTTTCACAAGCTAATGTGCTTTTCTCTTCCTAGTGAGCTAGTACCAGCCTACGATTCCAGCACCTTTGTTTTGGCGAACTTCAGGTATTTGTGTGTGTGTGTGTGTGTGTGAACCAAGGCATGTAGTTTTGATGTTAAGAGCTTTTTGTTTTGTAACTTATACTGCAAAAGATATTAATCTCTTTTTATTCTCTACCTTAATGGGGAAATCAAGTCAATGAAGAGCATTACCTGCTATTGTTGCAGTTGGATCTGGTCTCTCTGGTTCACCTGTCTTGTCATGCCCCCCTTGTTTAACCCGCAGTACCCTGAGACAAAGAGCTGACCCCATATACAGCCCCCCCCTTCAGATTTCTGGACTCTGCTGGAGATTAAAGGTTTATCCAGTGAGTAGCCGCTTCACATGTCTCTTGACACGATCGCGTCGGCGAATGATTAGCGTTTCTTCGTTAGTGAAGGATCTCTAGTGCCAAAATCAAGGACCGATTACAGATTGCCTGGATTACACTCGTTAAATGTGTGTTCCACCACCAACAGGATGGAAATGGCGTCGTGCGTGGAAATTACCTCTCGGTGTTCCTCGAGCTGTCGGCTGGCCTTCCAGAAACTTCAAAGTACGTTTCTCTGTTGTCGTTCTGAAGAGTGACTGTAGAACATCTTGGCTGATGTGAACGTAAGACGTTCTAAAGCTAGTGTGGGTCCGTCTGAGGTTTTAAAGCTGGCATTGTGAGTTTCATCTCTGGAAGTTCTGCTTCTTTAAAGGATCCTCAGCCTTTGAGTTGAGATCTAACGCCGTTGCCTGTGTCCCCGGAGGTATGAATACCGAGTAGAGATGGTGCACCAGGCCTCGAGTGACCCTACAAAGAACATCATCCGAGAGTTTGCATCCGACTTTGAGGTCGGAGAGTGCTGGGGGTACAACCGCTTCTTCCGGCTTGATCTCCTGGCCAGCGAGGGTTACCTGAACATGCAGACCGACACCCTCGTCCTTCGGTACGTGATGCTCAGCGGGGGAGACTTTGGAAAAATGTGGGGAAACTCAGGCCGGGAGGTTTCGGAACGGCACATTACAGTTGGTTGATTTGAACTCTATACAGTGGCTTTGTTGACCTTGATTGTATGACTCGTACAATCAATGTTACAATCATGTCCTTCAGGGCGCCTGGTGTGTTAGCATCAAAGGGCTATTTTTCACTAGGGACTTAAAGAAGCACAATGGTTCTTTTCTGCTGTGCAGGTGGAGAGTTGCTGCACCCACTGTAAGATGGAAGGTGCTAGATTAAAATTTATGGTACCACTTTACAATAAGATTACCCTTTTTTAAAGGGTTTTTGAGTGGTTTATAATCATGTTATTACTTGGGTTGCAACACCTTTGCAAATAATATACAATTATAAATGACTTATAATGGTTATTAATGAGTTGCTACCATTTTTAAGTGGCAAATGGGAGCCACTTAAAATTTAATCAATTAAAATTATTTTTCCCTCTAAATCAGTGTTTCCCAGCCTGGTCCTTGGGGACCTACAGACAGTCCAGGTTTTTAGCTGGGAGGGAGCAAAAACATGTACCGTCTGAGTCCCCTGGGACTGGATTCGGAAACACTGCGGTTAAGGAATGCTCATGTGTTTTTGTTCGCATTCGCAGAAGCATTTTGAGCAGGATTTAGATCAATTTTATAACAGACTGTAATATAAGCTTGAGGTGTTTTTTTTATTTTATTTTTATTTTTTTTTTGTGACCTCGCTGGGCAGGTACCAGGTGCGATCTCCGACGTTCTTCCAGAAGTGCAGAGACCAATGCTGGTACATCAGCCAGCTGGAGTCTGCACAGACCAGCTACATCCAACAGATTAACAACCTGAAAGAGGTGCGTCTGCAGGAAGCCCTGAAGTGCAAAGCTCTCTCTGCTCTTATTTTATTTTTTTTTGCATGATTGTAATGGCTACCTTGTCCTTGTTGCCGTGGTGACAGCGGCTGGCGATCGAGCTGTTCCGCAGGCAGAAATCTCGCAGCTCGTCCCCCCCCGGCGGGCGCTCGTGCCCCTCCGCCTCGGAGCGGGACCCCCGGCCTGGGAAGGGGTCCGTGGCAGAAGGTGGTACCCAAGCTGCAGCTGCGGAGGCCAAGGACGAGGAAGAGGAGGAGAAGACGCAGCAGGACGACTCCAACGTGAGTCATCAAGCGTCCCGCTAAATTTGTCCTCCTACAGGCAGCATCAAATTAACGTGTTTGTTTTTTTCCACTAATTATACTTTAGATGGCAGATTTGGTGGAACAAATGCATTCAGCTTAAAGTTATTGGCGATATTAGTTCCTGGCTTTAGAGGAGGCTGCCGGTTTCGTGATCCCAGCGTGCCTTGCACCAGGAATAGTTCTATGGCTGGCTGTACTTCCTACAGCAGTTGTTGAGCTTTATGACTTTTAAAATGCCAACTAGCAGTGAAGTTCTGCTGAGCATGCCCCGGTAGACCTGTCCCCCCCCCCCCTCCCCTTTCCGGTTAACCTTGCGCTCTGCCCCCTGCTCCGTCCCTCCCCCAGGAGTTATCGGATGGGGACCTGGAAGTGGACTGTCTGACGGGGGATGAGGAGGTCAACCCCCTGGACGGAAGCAGCACTTCGGGGAGCTCGACGGCCACCAGCAACACGGAGGAGAATGACATCGACGAGGAGACCATGTGAGCGAGCCGAGCGAGTAGAGACCCAAAACCCACCCCCCCCGAGCGGCTGTCCGGGTCACCGGGAAGCTGCCGTGCATGCAGGCGAATGGAAACGCAGCCGGCAGTGTAGGAGCTGCTTTGAGATGTGGGGTGGGTAGGGGGGGGGGACACACCGCTTAATATAAAAGCAAAGGTCTATTTATAGGGGGGGGTGAATTGAGCCAAATTAAACCATTGGGGGTAGACGTCCTCCCCCAGTTCCTATGTCCCTGAATTCGGCAGAAAATGGCTGAACCCTGTTAGCTTGTGACTCTCTGTAAAACAATAGATCAGAGTTGAGTCACTGGTGCTCGTGTGGCTCCAGAACACCCCCTCACCCTGATGAGGCATCAGTGAGTCACGTCAGCTTCTGCATCGCTGCACACACATGGGCGGGGGGGGGGGG
>JAABNX020000044.1:9551268-9565763 GCA_015163995.2 Mormyrus lacerda
CCCCCCCCCCCCCCCCCCCCCCGTAACACCACCGTATTGCACAGTGCGGATAAGGTGCTTTTCCGCATGAACACCCTGCTTTGTACACTGAACCAACCTGTGGTATTTGTTCCCAAAATATAATGAAATGACTGCTTGTGTCCTCCAAGAGAGACGCCAGGCAATTTTCATGGCACTTTGTCTGGTAAACCTTCCACGTAACGTGCTGCCATGGAAAGGCTGTCTGCCATTTCGGAGACCTGGTGACCCCCGGATGCGTCCAGATTCAGCAGTTCTCAAAATGTGATCCTTGATCTCCATTTCCCATCTGGCTGGTTTATACTAAGATAATACAGTTTGCTGTGGTTTATTGATCTTTAACCATTCCTAAAGATTCAGGTGTGCTTAACCGAATAACATAACTTCAGTTTTATTATGAACAAAATCTCTGAGTGTGCCAATAATTGTGGCATGTTGGGGATTTTTTCTTCCCTTTCATACCTGAATTTAAAATTCTCCATTTTGTGTGCAAGATCAAGCTTATCAAGAATTTTTCTAAAGCCTATAGCATTTTTCTTGTTCATTTTTTACCATGGGTGCTGGTTGATTTTGGTGGGTACCTTTGCCTGCACACATTGATTAATAATTAGAACAAGTGGAGTTGTTGAATGTTTGCATTTTTACCTCTATCTTCATGAGCCCCCTACACCCCCACTCAGCTCAACTATATTTCCCCTTTACTCCACACCCAACACTGGCTCCCTGTGAAATTTCACATTTGCTTCATGGCTCTTACAAGACTCCCTGCATTCTAGCTCCCTCCATGTTCTCTGGTATTGTCCTATCTACCCTCCTATAATCTCCAATATTCCACGACTGGTATCCTCACTGTTCCTTTGTGTTCTGCTGACAGAAGAACATACTCCAGACGCTGGGTGCTGCCTAAAACCCCAGCCGTGCAACCATTTTACGTTTCTCCTATTTACATCCCTAATGTAATTCTGATATCGAACCCGAGTTCTGTGAGGCGATATACAAAGGCTCAGAAAAAACACAGCACAGGAAGGTATGCTTCCGCCTGCCTCCACGTTCGAGCACTAGTTAACCTTTTTTCCAGGAGCTGCAAGTTCTTTGGCCTAGTTATACCACCTCCTGCTGGCTGTTGACGGGTCACACAGGATCCCTGCCAGTATTCCATGCAAGGCTGTCCTGTGTGCCGTCTGAGAGCAGCTGGTCTTGGGGGAGGCAGTGAGGGGCTCTGCCAGGCTTTTGCTGGAAGGGACGACACTCCACAGTGATTATGTGGGTGAATGACTGCTGGCACTGGACATTGTCCTGCTCATATCCTGTCTCTGCTGTGTCTCCACACTGGAGGAACAGGAGGACACGGTGGGGGACCAGTGCCTTCTATAGGGTAGAGGAGGTAAAGGACATGTTGCACATTTAGTCTGTCGTCCTACAGTTTTAATATCCATCTGGCTTTGATCCAACAGAAATCAAAATAGTTGTGGTTGGCAAGCAACGACTCATGAGGCACTTACTGTGACGTGTTTGTGTGCCAAGATGTATCAATTGGGTAAAAGCAGCCCTTAATGAATCCTGCTCTAAATCTGCTTTGATCAAGTATTTTTGAATTCATTGTGAAGGAGCGCTAACTGAAGAGGACACTTTGTTTTTACTCATGGGCAATACGATCATGGTTCCACTTGTATGAGAATATTCCCCTTTTAAATATGCTGATGGCGCTATGTTTTAAGCTTCAGCACTTGCACAATTGGCGCATCTGAAATTGCATACTTAGTAGGTACTAAATTTGGTCAGAAGCCTGTTAGTGGACTGTTAATGCAGTGCATACTGTATGTATGAACTCGGACATACTTCGGTCGCCATCTTGCTTATTGCCTGACCCAGATGTTTACCAATGACGTAGCTTGACCCCAGATAACGTTTTATAGCCATTAAAAACTATTAAAGAAAGAAATACATATTTGAGTGAAGTTATGTACTGGGGATTGTTTTCCACTTAAACCTCTACAGAAACAGCACTTCCTCTGCCACCTTGAGACAGCTCCAACGGCCTTGTGGGATACCGTAGCATCCATTGGTCACACACTTCGGAATTTTCACAGAACGCAATATCATTTGTGGTACTGTTTGCGTACTGTCTCATCCATACTAAGAATTCGGACATACTGCTTGCATCGCATATTATACATCGCCTACTACATAGCAATCAAGTATGTGATTTCACATGCACCCAGTAACTCCAAGTGTGGAGTTAAGGATATGTGATAACCGTATGATTTGTGGTAGACGGTGGCAGCAAACTGAACATTTCAGCTGCGACCTTTTGTCTCATTACTGGAAATGTAATGCTTACCTCAGTCTTATTCTGCTTGGTAGATTTAGTCCACTCCTCCAAATTCTAGGCTTCCACATCTTTGAAATGACGCAAAAGTCTGGCCTAAGTGCTATCTGGTGTGATTTAAAACTTGCATAAATAGACCATCTAAGACTGTCCTTTTCAGGGCCATGACTACGTAACAGTCAGGCCGAGTACCAGGTATTCAGTTTGAAAAGTTTCTTAGCCAGTCAAATGCTTATCTATATAAATGGAATCCCATAAGGTGTCCAAGGAGTTTGTGCGTGACAGAGGGACTATAATTGTGTGTCTACATGCGTAAATGGTTTCAACAACAAATGTTTTGAAGAACGATAGATAACTGGGGGAATCGGAACGGAACGTCTAAGCTGCTAGCATCTAGTAATGGCCTGGTCCTCATTTGGCTGGACCGTAACATCAGCTCTAAGGACCACATTCTTCACCATCGACGTCGCCGGCAGATACTTCTTTCTAGCCACATGAGACGGCCGGGCTCTTGGCACTCGGGGTGTGGCTGTACTTTTGATGGAATGACTCCATTATTACACGGTGCAGACTTCTGTAAGAGTCCCCATATTAAAAAGCGGAATGTGTCAGAATGCCCCGACCCACTTAAAGCAGGGCTCCTCAGTCCCTTTCCTTCCGGGCATCGGGTGTTTCTCTGTTTTGTGTCCCCATGCCCTTGGTTGAACTGAGCCATTAATCACTACCTCTACCTGAGCCGGGGGACCAGAGACGTCGACGTTCCCTCTTCCCGGCTGGCATGGATACAGACAAAAGGTATAAACGATATGCTGTCTGTGGCCTTTTATTATTGGGAAAATGTGAAGTGGGTGATGACATTCCTAGGTGTTCAGTGTGAGGTTCCCTCTCTAGAGAAATGCAGATAGAGAATTCGGCAAAGTCCCCTTTCGAGATGCTCATGTGTTCTTTCTGCCACTCGATCGATGCCATAAATCTTTATTTTTTTGGGACCAGCATGTTCTCGTTGTGTGGCTATGGCCAGTATAGTCGCTACACCCTTAAATGCGGCCGTGGACGTCGGCACTGTTTTTAAAGCGCCTGAAAGCTCTTTCCAGGAGTCCAGTTGGACGAAGTAGGTTCTAAAACTGTATTGTTGAATAACTAATAATAATGAATGTTTTATGGCGAGCCCCAAATCAGTTAAAATGATCTGTACCCCGTATAAGCACCTGGGGGGAGAGGGTGAGGGAGAAAGAGGACAAAATAGAAAGAGCCACATTTCTCTGCTTGCTAACAGCCCCACTCTAACAGGCAAAATCCACTTGCACTTACTGTTATACGTCCCTGTTTTGGCGTCATTCAGAGTCACACTCGTGCTATTAAATGGATAGCTTGTGCCTCTGTGGCCACTACACCGAGACTTGGGGGTCTTTGCACTCAGTTAAATCCAAAGCGTAAGCAAAGCTCGGCCCCCACCCCCCACCCCCGATGCCCACGATCACACGTCACGCCGCCACAGGAGACGTGGCAGCCTTGATTAAGAGCCACCTCTGCTAATTTAATAATTCAGTATCGTAGGTAGTGCTTGGCGGGTGGGGATTGGAGCTGTGCTAATGAAATCGCCGGGTGGTGCTGTTGGGGCATCGCGGAACAGATCAAGGTGCGGCTGGGGGGGGGGGCCTCGGTGCTGGGAGGGGGCATAGGAGCAAGTGGAAATAAAGCACAGCAGACCTAGTTCATCTAACCTTTATACAAGATAATAGTCACCAGATAAGATATGCACACATGTATACTACATAAACACAGAGGATACGGATACAGAGACGATTATTGGTTAGCTAACCTGCAGACTGGGGAAGAGCACATTGTGGGTTTGTCTTAAGCGCCCTGGGGGTTCCGCTGTGTACACAGGCTCCAGATCCAGGCAAACTCTCAATCAGAAGGGGGAGCCCTTCCGGCGCGTTCTGTGGTTTCTGTGGTTCTAATACATCTCAGTTCATCTCATCTTGGCTTTCAACGAACGGCCCTTTTTAATTCACGTCGGCTTGAGACCGTTGGGTGACCATTATCGGATTATTGTAATGACTAGTCCTTTATTAAGAATGTACAGACAAAAAAAAAAAAGAAAAGTCCCTCATGAAGCTGATGTTCCAAAAGGCCATGCAGAGACTGGCAGCATTAAGAGGTATGAAAACATGACAGAACCTCAGTCCTAATTAAGAGTTAAGTTGGAATAAGACCATCGTACACAGAAAGCGGGTCTCCAAGTCTGAATTTAAAAAAAAAAAAAAAAAGGTGTCTGTCGTGACTTGGAGAAAAGCCTGGATGTGTGTTTCAGATGGTCGCACGCTGCTCGTCCATGGTGGTAAGGGGTCGCCATGTCTCTGCACTGCCCTTCCCCACATCCCCAGCTCCGGAATATACCGTGAGGTTTCTGCTCTCGCTATGCGCGTGGTTCACCTCGTCGCTACCGCGCTCGGACCAGGTCAGGGGCTCGCTGGCAGTGAAGGTGAGCTGGACGACCTTCAGGTGAACCAGCCTCCGGCTGCACTGGGAACACGGGACCCGTGTGCTAAACAGCGGTGCCCCCCCTCCCCCCCACTGGGCCTCTGCTGGGAGGGGACAGCAAACCCACAGAGCGAGCCTTCCCCCGCACGCGGCTCGTAAAGTTTCATTATTATTGCTTACAGGAACAAGCGGCAGTTACTGGACGCAAGTATGGAATGATGGAAAGGTGGGGGGGGGCACAGGGGGGCAGAAGAACAAACCTGAACTACATGTACATATTATATCACCAAGCGGGGGCAAGTGGCACGACCAAGCTTCTCTGACAAAGCTTCTGGAGGCAGGGAAAAGCCGTTCTCTTTGGGGGGGGGGGCGCCTGGATCGTGGAGAGTTTGAAGGTACAGGAGCGCAGGCAGGGTTACCGGTGACAGCTGCTCGGTGGTCTTTTAACATAGTGTCTCTCAACCCGCTCCTCAGGGACCCCCAGATGGTCCACGTTTTTGCTCCATGTCTGGCAGGTGCTGGGAGGGAGCAAAAACATGAACAGTCTGGGGACCCCCAAGGACAGAGTTCGCAACCAAAGGCTACACAGTTCCGCTACCATCTTTGGCGGAAACCCTTGTTTAGGAACTCAGAAACGTGCCTCTCGTGGGCTGAGCGTAACGTCACAGAAGCTGGCTTTTGTTGGCCGAGCACGCAAGCTGTCCTCCGGAGGGGTCGTGATTGCGGGGTCGGCGAGGACAGCACAGTGCAGCGGCGCGAATCTACATGGGCCGAATGTGCCGTCATCCTGCTAAATTTACAGTGTCGATTTCGATATTCTACTACGGAACAGACTACATGCCCAGAACTCAATTTCTCACACGCTCACATGTGCACGCACACACACACACACACACACACACACAAACACACGCACATATATATTCATATTTATATAAATATGTGATATTCTCTTTTAGAATTCCATTATATATTATGTGCCCTAGGTGTGAAGATCAGGTTTGATTTAGAAGCTGGTGGTAGGGTTTTAGGGGCTTTGGGCTTTGGGGAAACCACCTTCGTATAGGTTACAACTTCTCCACACAGAGGACATAGGGCAGGGTGTGGGATTCTAATGCAGTACAATGTCCCAGAGACAGTCAGTCCAGACCCTAGGGGGCGCTGATGCCTTCATCCCTGCAGACAGACCAGCCAGCGCCTACAGGGTCTGTGCCTCCAGGGTCTCGGTGCAGGGTGGTATGGTTGCGCAGAGGGAGCAATAGCTGGCAGTACGTATGTCCATCTTGCAACCAGGCGACAGACACTCCTATCGCGTCCTGCCCAACGTGGCAGACTCTCTCCAGTCTCTGAAGAATGAACACAGATGTATTCCTCAGAGTCTGCCCCATGTAGACAGCCCCGCTCCGGGTCCACATCTGGGTAGACGTTCCCTGCAGTCGGGCATAGTGGTCCGGTGGAGCGCCAGATGGGATGAGCTGCAGTTCTCTTGTTGCTATGTCATCTCCAGCACAGAAGTGGGTAAATGTCCTTTACAGAAGGAGGCACAGAGGACCACGGCAGGAGGAGATCCTGCTGTGTGGGACCTCGCTGATCCCCTGGGCAGGAAATACACCAGCCTAGCAGGGACACCCAGGTGAGTTCAAATGGCACAATGTGATGGTTAGTGTGAGAATATGGAGGGGAAGGTGATTTCTACATTACTAAACTTCCTTATCTAATTTTGGGAGATGGAACAAATATCATGAGATGGGGAATCTGCGTGGGGACGCCTTCAGCCCAGCTGTGGTGACAATTGCTCAGATTCTTCAGACACTTGGCTACTTTAAAAAATAAAAAAAAAAAGGTTTTGATTTGTTAAAGAAAAGCTTCCCATTGTCTTGTGATATGATCAAAAATAAGAAAAACTAACATAAAAAAAGAGCCATGGCAACAGAGACAGCTGTCCAGCATGGCGTGTGTGTGTGTGTGTGTGTGTGTGTGTGTGTGTGTGTGTGTGTGTGTGGCTGTCAGCTCTGGGCTCACCCGCTCCACGGCTGAGGCACCCCAGCGCCTCTCTGCCTCTGGTGCCGTTGGCTGGTCTTGGTTGTAGTCTGGGTGAAAAGGCACATGTTCCTTCCGGACAGCCCCGCCCCACCCTGGCCCTCGGAGGCTTGCAGGCCGCCACGGGCATCGCTCTGGGCGCCAGCCTCTATTCCTCAGGCTGGGTCTCCAAACTGATAATGGCCTCGTATTAGTTGATATTAATGGCTGATAATACAGTCTCCACAATGCTAGTACGTCTATATATATATATATATATATATATATATATATAATCATAGTGTTATGTGATGTGACTTTTACATTTTGAGCTCCAATGTAAAAGTGCTTGCTGTAATGGACCGACCCCATGTATGCCAGTATGTGTTTATAAGACACTGAGGGGAATGTCTGGCTCTCCAGAGCTCATCCTAGGATTCTGATTGGCTGGAGGTGGGCAATAATGTGGGGTGGGCTGGGGGGAGGGAGGATAAGCATGTGGCTGGTGGCATCCCGGGCTCAGTGCCAGTGTGGCATGAAGTGAGTGGTCAGTCCTGGTTGGAGGGGTAGGGGGGGTGGAGAGAGCGACAGACGAGGAGGTGACTGCGTCAGAAGCAGCCGCCCAGCGGCACGCGGGGTAGAGCCACGCCGGGCCGGTTTCTCAGGCAGCGCCGGGGACAGGGGGTGGCCCGTAAGGGGCGCAGGGGGCCACAGGCCTCTCTCAGCCCTCCTGTGCGGGGCACCCGCCTAGAGGAGGTGCTCTCCATCCACCTCCTGGGCCTCCACTCACGGGGGAAGAGGCACTCCATCTGCAGCCATCGTCTGGACCGTCGAGGAGATGGGAGGCAGGGGCCAGGGCTGTAGGCTGGGCGGCCTTCTAGCTTGTAGGGACGCCTGGCCGCACCGGGTCCTGCCGGCGATGTCAGGTCCAGGGTGACGGTTCTGGTGGGAGGTGCAGACGGAGCGCCAGGGTAGAGTCGTCGGCTCTCCTCAGAAGGCAGTTCGGGTCCGATCAGACTCAGGCTAGTTCTGTCAGTAAATGAGTCCATGCGGTCTTCGTAGCCAAGGTCTGCCGGTGCCGAACACTGCTGCAGTGGCCAGGTGCCCATGTTTTTACCCCGGATGTCTGTACCTCCATCCTGGCACCCGAGCTCACCCTGTAGCACCTCCTCTTGCTCCTGCTCCTCTTCCTCTTCAACCGGCGCCTCTTCCTCTTCCTCGGGTACCTCGGGGGGCGGCGGGCAGCGGGGGTCCCTGAGGAAGACGACGATGACGGTGATGTTGTCGCTGGAGCCGGCGTCGCGGGCCGAGGCCACCAGCTTGTGGGCCACCATGCTGGTGTCACCGGCGTTCTCCTGAAGGTGGTCGCTGACCACGCGCACCGCCTCGTCGGGGCTCACGGTGTCGTAGAAGCCGTCGCAGGCCAGAATCAGGTAGTCCTCTGAGCCGTCCAGCTGGAAGGTGCTGTGGTCGGCGTCTCCACAGATGTATGGCTTGTGCTCCGAGTCGCCTGCGGACGGGAGCGGGCTGTGAGGATCACGAAAGAGCCTCGGCCCACGAGGGCTGGCCCCAGCAATTACAACCACTCCTAGTTTAGCGGCCGAATCCCATTACAACAACCAGGACACGTTTCCCAAAAGCTCCCAATAGCGACTTATATCGTTTGGTTCTGACTATGTAAGTTAGCAACTATGCTACATAGTTGCTACATAGTTAGCAACTATGTTTTTGGGAAACACACCCCAGGTCAGGAAGCGAAGCAGTTGCTAAGTGAAAATCATGCTAGACTAGGCATGACCGCAACTGTGCTTACGACTTTACTTTAGCTTTTTATACTAAAGTTCTTGTATACGTCAACATGTGGTCATTTCTAACGTCATTTTGTACATTCCAGTTCAAACATCGCTTTAAGTCAACGAAATTAGGTCTTAACTTTTACAATCGATGCCTGCATTATTTCTTTTCTCTCCACAGTAGTATCCACACCGTGGTATTCGCTAAACAAGGACTGGCTGCAGTCAATTAAACAGCGAAATCACTTTTACTGGTTTCTTAAGGCTAAATAGGTTTCTCTGTGGGCATGTCGGCATCCACTTTAATTGCTGAAAATCTAGGTGCTGATATTTCCACCCAGTTGTTGGCCTCATGGACACCATGAGACTTCTGGCCATCTAACGGCAGAACCGGACACTGTTATTGCCTTGCTGGGATCTGGGATTTTTGCATTTTTTACCCCACACATTCACATTCTGTTACTCTGTAGTCAGTCACTCCATGCCCGTTATAATGCACTATAGCAAAGATCAGGATAAATCTGGGTGCTTTCAAGTAATGGCACAGTCACAGCAAATGCCTTATCTGTTTGAGACGCCAGGTGCAGATGCGAGGATTTGTCCAGACCTGTTGTTGCCTTTACTCCTAGTGAACCTTGGTAGTCAGTATTGTAGTATTCAGATTTTAAAAAGTCGCATTCTAAATTTGCATATGATCTGAGGATCTATCCATCCCTCCATCTTCTGTAACCATTTGTCCTATTCAGGGTCACAGGGGGTCCAGAGCCTTTAGGCACAAGGTAGGGAACAACTCAGGATGGGGCGCCAACCCATCACAGGACACACTGACACGGACAGCTATAGGCGATTTGGACTGTGGGGGGAACTGGAAGAAACCCCACAACAACAAGGAGGCGTGGCACGGAAACCTGGTCGAATCAGACTATACCTGGTGACACAAAGTTACTAAGCTGGAAAACAAGCGTCTGGCTCCTGTGGGGGGCAGCTAATATCTCAAGCCAGGGGGGGGGGCACAACAGCGACTCAATTAATGGTAGCGGTGCGATACTGGAGCCACAGAATTTCCAGCAGATGTCACTGATTGGGGGCGACGGCAGTGTAGCGGGAGCCCTAACGCGGCGGCTGTGGAAGAAAGACACGTTTATAAATAGGGACGAGGTGGAGATGCAGGTCACCACTCGCGCTGTTTGTCCTTCTTTCCAGAATCGCATCCCGCAGGAATTTATTGCGTAGATCTGGCCCTGCTGAGGTCACAGAAAATGCTCCACTTTTTCAGTCGTCCGTTCTAGTGCAGCAAAAAGTTTCTCCGCATCCGTGTGCCGTGGCGGAAGCCCCCAGAGAGACGGTATCTGCTGGATTTTCCCCCAGTAAACTACCACGGACTTCCCTACGGCGGCACGGTCTCGTATTGCCATATATTCCTGACGTCCCACGCTAGACACGCCATTTCTAACAGTGTCTACACTGGCAACGTGAAAATGACCCAGATGCTAAAGTCATTCTCGTTTGGAGAGGACGCGGAGTCCGCAGTGTGTTTTGTTCATGAGTGAAGACTCTTCTCCATTCACCATTTCATTCCAGAAGCCTCTGTCCTTCCCCCACAAAATCCCCAGACCCGAATGCCCCACCCCCCCGGCCTAGTGCCTTCCGTACCGATGGCCCTGGACACGGACAGGCTCCCATTCACCCTCCACGTGCCGAACCAGATGACGCAGCCGCCCAGAGCTTCGATGCGCTGCTTCTCGTCCTGTGGGGGTGGGGAATGAGAATCTGCTTATAGGCAGGTCATGACCAATACCAGGTATGAGCTGAGCTCTTCTCTGCAGAATGTACGTCCTTTGAAACGAGACAGTGAGCGAGCACATTTTACAGTAAGCCTGAGGACGGAACGTGCTGTATTTAACCTTGTGTCAATTGTGTATGAAGTATATCTAAAACATAATATGCGCTCATAAGTTGTTTAATATTTTAATTTTTAACATATCAAACAGATTTGTTTCAATTTACAAATGAAACAACATGCCGTTCAACTCATTACAACACTGAACGAACGTGTTAATTCAGGGCTCGTTGCGAACGAAATGCCACATTCACAGTCATCGTCAAACCGTACACTGACACTTTACAAACATATCCTGTAATTATAGATAAAACAGCTTTCATTAACACAGTAACTCGTGCTAATATATCGATGGTTAACACACAGACAATGGATTGGTAAATGGTTTATAAGTGAGCCTTAAGTGATTGTTGTAAATGATCGTTAGTGAATGTGGAGATGGGGGCACATACATGGCTGTACCACTCCCCAGGCGTGCAGTCTGGACAGGCCCAGACGGGGCCCTGACTCTGAACGGCTGAATCCGCACGTTCAGACTCGAACATCACATCTAGTATTAAGTTTCGCACGCATGTAGTTCAGGGTCTTTCCCGTGCCGTGGGTGATGCAGGAGGAGGAATGTGGACTCCTGACCACACGCATGTGTCAGGAGACTCATCTCCGTGACCCTGAGCCGTTTCGCCCAGTGAGGCTGGTATATAAAAGTATCACTTACCATCATTTCAGGAATGAGGATGCAGGTTTAGACAAGATAGCATTTTGGAGTCTTAAATTCATTTAAATTAATGCCAGTTTCAAAATAACAAAGTATGCCATTAGAATCCAGTGACACCGACATCACAGATGGATCTGAGAAGTTTTCATATATAAATTTTAATTTCTGTACCCATTCATCCTATACAGGGTTACAGAGGTCTAGAGTCTATGGGGGGCTGGTTTTCTGTGCCCATGATCAGAAGATTGCTGGTTTGAGCCCCGGCCTCAGCATAATGGTCACGTGCCCATGGACCCTTGAGCAACGCCCTTAACCCCCCTGTTCCAAGGTCACCACACAATGGCTGACCCTGTGCTGTGACCCCAGAGCCAAACTGGGCGAGTGAGGAGATGGATTCCAGTGTAGCTGTATTCACTGTTGTGCTATTGGGCAATAAAGGATGTGTCAAAAGAAATATCCCAGAAGCTACGAATGCAAGGAATAACCCGCAACTGGACTCCTCCTCATCGCAGGGCACACACACAATTTGGCAGCTCCAATTCACCTTGGCATGTTTCTGGACTGTGAAAGGATGGATTCTTTAGCAGAGACCCCATGACAACACAGGGAGGGTATGCAAACTGACACACACTGCAGAGATTCAAACCTCTACAAGTAAAAGACAACAGTGTTAACAACTACACAACCCTCTGTATCTACTAAACAAATGCAATCCCCTTTTAGACTAAGGTTCTGCAGGTATCCTATGGATGGATGCAGGTTTAGACAAGATCAATTAAAAACTCCTAAATGCTACTGTAGATTTAATGTCAGTTTCACAATAACAAAAACGCCATTAGGATCCAATGACACCAACTTCTCAGATGGATTTGAGAAATCTAAGGTCACAGAGGGAAGGAGGAGGTGGGGGTTGGTGAGCGGCTCAGTGGGCTTAGTCACTGTGTCCATGATCCAAGAATCACAGGATCAAGCCCCAGGCTCAGCACTTCGACATCATCCACAGGCCCTTGATACCCAGTCCTATAGTGCCACACAATAACTGACCCTGTGCTGTGACCCCCCACCCCACCCCCAAGAAGAAGATGGGATCAACAAAGACATTAATTCTAACATATTTTCATAAAAAGTATATCCCAAAACCTGAATACACATCAGCAAATAACCCACAACAGATCACACTCACACCACCTGACAACACAGGCAGACCATACAAACTCTACATACAGAGCAGATTCAAACCCTGGCAGTGCAAGGCAACAGTGTTAACCACTACACCACCATGCCACCCTCCAAACACACAATGTAACACTCCTTTAGACCAAGAAAGGATCTACACCCTAAACCCTATGGATGGATGCAGGTTTAGATAAGATAAATTTAAGCTTCTTTAAGACTCCTAAATGCTACTTAAGATTAAATTTAATGCTAGCTTCACAATAACAAAAGTGCCATTAGATCCAATGACACCAACTTAACAGGTGGATTTAAGACATTTTAATGCCAATTAAAACCATCCATCCATTTGTTGTACCCCCTCATCCTATGTATGGTAACGGGAGTCCAGAGCCTAAGGGCACAAGGCAGGGAACAACCCAGCATGGGACACCAACCCATCGCAGCGCACACTCACACACTATTCACTCACACATGCACACCTATGGGCAATTTGGTAACCTCAGTTAACCTTAGCCTGTTTTTGACCAGCTGTTGCTTGACACCTCCGGGACCCGGGTTCAAGTCTCTGCCATGGCTCCATGCGTGTGGAGTTTGCATGTTCTCCCCGTGTCATCGTGGGGTTTCCTCTGGGTACTCCGGTTTCCCTCCACAGTCCAAAAGCATGCTGAGGTCAACTGGAGTTGCCAAATTGCCCGTAGATGTACATATGTGCGTAAATGGTGTGTGAGTGTGCCCTGTAATGGGTTGGTGCCCCATCCTGGGTTGTTTCATGCCTTATTCCCATAGCCTCTGGGATGGGTTCCGGACTCCCAGCAAGTCTGAACAGGATAGGCAGCTTCAGAAAATGGATGGATGTTTTTGGACTGTGGAGAGAAACCGAATACCCATAATGACATAATGAGAAACCAGAATACCCATAATGACAATGAGAGAACATGCAAACTCTATGCATGGAAGCTGCCTCGGACACTCAAACCCTGGTCCCAGAGGTGTAAGGCAATAGTGCTAATCACTAGACCAGTATGCTGCCCTCCAATTACAATAAACAAATGTAATACACTTTCAGACTGTATAAGGGTCTGCAGGTCTCTTTCGGATGGACAGACGGACAGATGGATGAATAGATGGATGGATGGATGGATGGATAGACGTAAGCAAGGCTGCCTCACCTCTCTATCTGGCTTGTGTGGCTTCATCAGCTCCACGGCCTGCCCTCGCCTCACCAGCATCACCTGCGAATCGCCGAGCCAGGCCACGTGCAGGGTGCGTCCCCTCAGGAAGGTCACCACCCCAGTAGTGCCGCACCGCAGATGCTGCCAAGCGGAGACGCATCGCAAGGCTCAGGGCACCAGCGACTCCTCTCCTACACCTTCATGGTGCTTTATTCATATACTCGCAAACTAAACCACGGCACGCATTTCGACAGGGGCGACCATTTTTACTTTCGCGTAAATAGCTGCTTTTCGGCATTTCATCAAACCGCCCACCCTCACCACATGGGGGCAACCCGCGGCCCTGACCCACATACGGGCCTGAAGCCGGAGGACGGCCTGCCCTTACCTCGCGCGAGGCTTTCTGCACGAAGCGCTCGTCCGTCAGTTTGAAGGCACGGCACAGGGCCTCGCCGGGGTCCTGGTTGAACATCTCCTGCCGCACCAAGTTCACGTGCAGGTGGTTGGATGCGTAGGTGGCAGCGTCCACTCCCCCGTGGCCGTCGAACACGGCGAAGTAGGCCTGGTCCTCCTGGTCCTGCCCCCGTGGAGGAGAAGCATGTCAGGGAGAAACGACCTCCTGGTGGCCCGTGCTCAGGCACGCTGCCCGTAAAGACATTCCTCATGTTCCAACCACTTAGCTGCATGTGGCCCCTTGCGTACACCGTAGAGGCCCGCGGGGGAGGGTGCGGCTGAGAAACAGGGTTTCCTTCCTGGAATAACAGGAAGGTAACGCTTTCCACTGATGCTATTAATTATGTCATATGCTGCAACTGAAGCTCTCACACCTCAGCCAGTCAAAGGCAGAGCAGGAGAAACCCTATAGGCCTGCCAGCTGCCTTCATGACATCGGGTGGTAGATTTGCTGCTGCGGTTCTGGATTTGCACCTTAGGGGGGTGGTGGGGG